>CM048749.1:209186218-209738718 GCA_026315105.1 Locusta migratoria
CATAACCTCACTGTTACCCGCAACACAAAACATAAACAAACAATAATGAACTTGTAACTGCGAAATGCACCTGATGATGGCAGCTTGCTGCCGAAACACGTCGTGCTAATTAAAATATTGGTAAAACGTGACTACTGCAGTATAAATTATTTTAAAGCAATCTTAACTATTACTACGTTATATATTGTTTTACAATACGGGCAAAACAAAGTCAGCCAACTGCAATCACAGAAAGGCCCAAGAAAAGTGTGTAGTCAGTACGTATGTGCCGATCGTACCTGCTACCAAAGCCCTTTTGCCGAAAGATGAAAACCAGTGGTGTTGAGGTCGCACGCAAGTAGTGATCAGTCTGCACAGACGTCTGCTACAGTAGATGAACTAGCGGGCGCACCCTCAGCATTGGCACCTGTCGAGGGCATGCGGGCGTCTGATAAGCATCCTGTTATCTCCACCTGTCACGTAAGAGCGTCCGGTGAACGCCGAAAATATGTGTGCAGACGTCCCCTCAAGTTCATTAACAGATTTGATAGCATCGGGTAACACACACACACACACACACACACACACACACACACACACACACACACACAAAATGTAAATACTTCAATAGGTCACCTACATAAATACATTCTCACATGGAGACCACATGGGAATCGAATTTTAGAATTTTTGATATTTATGGTACGTGAAATTCAGAACTCAAATAATAATTAGTCAAAGCCAACCGACGTAACTTTAAAAAAATCTCGAGAAAATCGACTTTGAAGTTTTGCAGCTACATGTAAGTACCAATAATTAAAACAATTGCAATTGCAAAATAAAAATTAAAAAAAAGTGGTAGTGTTCTGGCCTCGTAACCATAGTGTTGGTGGTTCGAATCCTGCCGAAACAGCATTTTTTTCTATGTATTCGTTTTGTTCGAATACTTACACAATTTTAATATCCAATGGTAATTTTTACAAAAAATGCACATATTTTTGTTAATTCGTAATTTTATATACTTTATAAAAGGTTGTTAATAATGATGGTTTCATTTTTTTTAAAAAGGTACCTTTTTTTACAGAACCGGCTTCACTATTAATTAACAACGGTTGTCTTTGATCAGTTTCTGAAGAGCTTCGACGCTGATTTTGGAAATCATCTCCATAGCCCAAAATGTTTTATATAACTGATTTCAAAAAACAACTTTTTTTTCACGTAGATCAATGATTTGGGGTCGTTGGTTCATGTTCGTTCTCGGTTGTTCGTTGAAAGTGTGACTCGGGTTTTTTTTTTTTTTTTTTTAGCTACACCGACATACACTGCAACTCTTTTAATTTATTGGTACTTACATGTACTTACAAAACTTCAAGGTCGACGTTCTCGATAATTTTTGAGAGTTGCGACCAATAGCTTTGACTGATTGTTTTTTTCGTTCTCAACTACACATACCACAAATATAAACAAATTATAAAATCCGATACCAATGCGCCCTGCTTGTCAGAAACATTCAAAATAAAGCACCGAGAACGGAGCATGGAATCGAAATGAAAGTAAGCATAATGATAAAGATGAGACAATTGATCCCAAAGTCAAGACAAGTAAACAGACAATTTCCAACATCAGTAAGAAGTTGTTTCACCTTTTCCACAATACAGCCACCAAACGATTCGCCTTCGAGTTTATTAGACGCCTGATGTCTTGCGGCAGACTGTGAAAGACGACCGTCTGTCGTCTTCTATATAATTTTTATAAAAATTGTAATTTATTTGATGTCGCTAGATTAGCATCATGTTAAAACTAGAACCCCACTCTTTTCAAGGCATGAGCAATAGCATTTTTATTCCATGTTATAAAATATTAGTTTCTGAAATGCTAGTTAATGTTGCTAGGATTTCTTTATTTCAATAATTTATTATTGTTCCTGTGAGAATGTGTACTTGTTTTGTTTTTAAGTGGATGTGCGAGAATCTAATCGCTGTCTGAATGTGGGAAGTGATAGCTTGCTTTGCATGGTTCTCTCTGGCTCAGAGTCGATAGTTAGTCGTTACCAACCCCTGCTGCTGATGCAACCAAAGAGGTTTCTACACCCTTTGGTTACAAGCTAGTCGACAAGCCTTCTCCAGGGCAAGTCATGCGATCTTCTCTCCCCACCACCACTGTTATAATGGATTTCCCAGTTTCCGGTAGCTTTCCAGCGCCTCCTGGCCGCTAGGTCTTCAGTTTGTGCTCGGACCGCGGTGAGGTAAGATTAGTTCTGCTCTTTTGCCCGCATAGATGGTAGCGATTCGTTGTCTAGCATGTTTAACTTAGACTCTTGAACTTAGATTCATTTTTTGGAATATTCATTCTGATAGTGCACGGAAATGTGTTCTAGTTTTTCATTTAAGTGATTTCCAACAGATAAACATGGTGTTTGTGTTACTAGTTGCAGTTTGATAACGGTCTGATATATTTAAACCTTTTGTGATTATGTGGCGGTGTACGAACTCTGTAAATTATTTCTAGCTTTGTGGTGCCCTATTTCGAACAGACCAGATGTTCATTTTTGTATAGTGCCTGTAAAATCTTTTTTATCGTTTCCTTCCGTGAATGATATGTGTGTTCCATGTGGTTGGTTCTTAGAACAAAGCCTTAAGCTTCCACTATTGTTTGTTCCATGCTTATCAGGGAAGTAACTATGTGTGTATCCCAATTTCCACTAACATTTCGTGATCTTATCACCCCGCCTATTTTAATTTTCCTGTTTCTTCTCCGAACTTGTAGTATGCACTCAGTCTTTATCAGTAATTCTCTAGCCGGCCGCGGTGGCCGAGAGGACTGTGGCGCTCGAGTCACAGTCTGCACGGCCACTACGGTCGGGGCTTCGAATCCCCCCTCGGGCATGTATATTTGTGCCGTCCTTAGTATTAGCTAGTCCATAAGTAGGGACTGATGACCCCGTAGTCAAGTCCCATAAGCTATAGAAAAATTTTGAACATTTGAAGTAATTCTCTCCGAGCCTTGTACAACCTCCTTCAATAGCTTGCTTACGAAATTTTACGCAGTTCTAGGGGTTGCATGCCATAGTTAATTTTCTTTATTTTTCGGAAATTGAATTTATAAATTTTTATCAGTTCTCGGAACCAGGTGGGTCCGAACTCCGACTTCAGGGGTTTGTAGCTAGTCACCTGAATTCACGCCACTTCTCATAAAACCAGTGGTTACATAGTTTACCCTCAGATTGCATCCTAAGAGTCCACCGTGATTTTGTGTAATGAATCCGATTTTTAACAACTTCAACTTCAATGGAGTGCGATCATGTAACGTAGCCGTGTGACTCCGTTAGCGTGTTTGCTCGCGGTCTAATCTAGATGAAACTTAAATTTGCTATACTCACGCACCATCTCAAATCAGGCACGACGGACCACAGTCATCTTCGCAGTGTTATTGTATATTGTGTTGTGTGGTATCTCCGGGTTTGTTGAATTTCACCTACGATAGCGGCGCCTGCTTCTGCCTCGTTTAAGCACGATGATTTTGGTGCGTTTCGCTATTGCATAGCGTTTGTGTGAGCGATTGAGTGTTGTTTGTAAATTCCCCCCCCCCCTCCCCAGTAGCGTTAAGTTCTATGTAATTTATGAAATTCGGTGCTGGGCACCGTCAGTATTAGAACATGTACATGGAATGCTTTTATTGTATTAACAAAATTGGTTCCCCATTTTGCTTGTGTTCGACCTGAATAAACATGTTAAGTTCAGAATGAAACTTTCACTCTGCAGCGGAGTGTGCGCTGATATGAAACTTCCTGGCAGATTAAAATTGTGTGCCGGAACCGGGACTCGAAACTGAGACCTTTGCCTTTCGCGGGCAAGCGCACTACCGACTGTGCTATCCCGACACGACTCACGATGCCGCCTCACAACTTCCGCCAGTACCTCGCCTCCTACTTTCCAAACTTCACAGAAGCTCTCCTGCGAACCCTGCAAGACTAGCACTCCTGGAAGAAAGGATATGATGGAGACATGGCTTAGCCACAGCCTAAGGGATGTTTCCAGAATGAAACTTTCACTCTGCAGCGGAGTGTGCGCTGATATGAAACTTCGTGTCAGATTAAAATTGTGTGCCGGAACCGGGACTCGAACCTAAGACCTTTGCCTTTCGCGGGCAAGCGCACTACCGACTGTGCTATCCCGACACGACTCACGATGCCGCCTCACAACTTTACTTCCGCCAGTACCTCGCCTCCTACTTTCCAAGTTTGCAGTATCCAAATAAAGACAGGCAGTAATAAAATACAAAAGGTATGTAACATTCATACATTGATTTAATTCAAAACATTATTTCTTGTTACTTGATCAAGAACTAATATGAATAAATTCTTCGATGAGCCCACCCATGAGAAAGCGACAAACTTCTCATTGTTAGAAACATGTAAACGTCAAATCTACACCGCAGTATTTAGTAGATTCCACTTTTATTTATTAATTGTAATAAAAATGCAAGTCGTAATACAGGAATATCTTAGTAGTAAATTAGGAATAGATTGCGACGTGGTGCATTATGTGAAAGGTTTGTACCCATCGCACTATATATGATCTCATATTTATTGAGTTATATGTTGTACAATTGTCTAATTTTTCAGGTATATATTCATTTGTATATGTTCTGTATGTCTGTAAAATCCGTTGCGAATACAGTTAGTAGTAAAGAAGTAATAGATTAAAACTTTGTACGTGATGGGGTGCTTTACCATGAACGCTACTGTTTGTCTGCCCACATTTCATGAACTAAGGGTTGTATTGTGATACACTTTCGAAGGTACATTCAGCTATATCTATGTATACTGTCTGTAAAGATTCTTGGGGCTACAGTTTGTAGTGTAGAAATTATAAATTGTAACGTCCATGAACAATGGAAAAATAATAAGCAAATTGCATGAAAATGTAATCATATGAGAGTTATAATGTAATATATTTGTCCAATGAATACCCGTTTATCATCTACATTTCTTCTTGGTGTTGCAATTTTAATGGTGTAATGTTACGTGGACCGCCCAGGAAATATTTATTATCTGATGTACTCTGTTTCATAATTTAACAGTTGTCTTTTAATGAACATTCCTGTGTTTAGATTCATTTATGAGAAGTTTCTTCAAAGAAATATTTTAAGAATCCACCGATATGCAAAAAACGAACTTTATGCACTCTAAAAAAAACAATAACATAATTACGCTCTTCATTTTTTTTAATTAAGCAAGAAGGAGCGCCACCCTTAGATTTTATCTTTTACTGTTAGCTCTTGACCTGAACGGTCGTAATTAAGTGTCGCTCTGTAAATTGTATGATTTTAGTTGAACATTTGATTTCACTTGGATCTTTGTTAAGTCAGTGTAAGTGAATACTCCACCATTTCAGAATATAAATAATTATCTCGTAATCATGCATTTAATCATTAATTGCCAGCTCATTCCTACCTTATAATATAAAAGTATTTTATATGTGCAAATCTCTTTTTCAGATATCAACAGCCGCCATTACACGGCCTACGTAAAAGTAATTGTTGGACAACGCACGATTCTACGATATTTCAACTAATAGTTTTCAGAATTGTATGTTCCGCAAAAGCGTCCCTGAGATTTCTGCCGGTTTATTAATTTTCAATTTCTTTAATTTGGCTAGCCGTGGTGATACGATAAATCGGCATTGTCAATGTGCAGTCCAACAGTTAATTTTTATGTAGAGGTTCGTGGTGCGCTGAATACCAACCTGAGACAGTATAGGGTGCGCCGCCATAAATTAATATTCTCTGTCGAGGTTTTTCAAAAAAGGAAATTCATTTTCAGATTATTCAATTCTTTAGGCACTACTTTCATGTTGCAAATGTTCGGCATAACCCATGTTGAAATATTTCTCCCTGTTGTGATTTCAGCGCCATAATTTCATTTGCATTTTTTACTTATTTTCATTATTTCGCGGAACATAATTTTCAGGCGCTAAACATTTTCTTATTTATATTTCTCCACCATCTGTGTGTGTGACAAAAATTCAAATCTCGCAGGGAGGAGTATTTTAATGGCCAGTAGTGTATATATTGCCAAAACCAACTGTCCTGTAACACTACCTTGGAACACACCAGAAGTCGTTTTCACGTCTGAAGATATCTCTCTGATGAGAGAGACCTACAAATACTCAATTTTACACATACCCGCCGTCGTATCTCACGACGGACGCTAGCAATCATGGATCTCAAGACAGGTTTGTTATCAGAGGCATGTGACTGCTGAGCTTGTGACCGTCTGCGTGGATCGACTGAGAGTGTGTGACGTCACGTGATAAGGCCGTCTGCACGTGTAAGAGCCCCAGCTGGTGGTTATCAAGACAAGAATCTAGTGAGCTGTGTTGTTCGACATCACAATCGGCAAATCAGCAGGATCGCGTTACTATCTGTTGGATCTCTAGATAGTCGATTTATCTCGTCGGTTTTTAAGCGATTAACAGGTAACCAATTGTCTTGGAGTAAGAGGAAGGGCTTGAAATACATTCCTGGAAAATGAAAAAGAACTCCAGGAATTCGTCGACCAAGAAGAGGCAAATTTCATTGACACATTATTGAGGTTGCATACAGCACACGATAACAGAGATAGAACGCTACGCACGTGAGTGCAGTCACCAGGAGCTTTCTTCTGATGAAGTTGAGTTTGCTATTCAGAAGTAGTAGCAACCTCATCACAAGAAAGCTCCAGGTACAATTAGACGACATTTCAAATTGGTGCAATGCTTGGAAGTTCAAAATCAATGCACACAAGTCGGTGGCTATCATGTTCACCAACAAACTCACCCCTCCAGACAAAAAGATAACGGTAGCAGGGAGGCTAGTAGACTGGGGCAAATGTGAAACATATCTTGGTCTAGTACTCGACCGGAGACTAACATTTGCCAAACAACTAACAAGGGCAAAAAACAACACTGCGTTCATGCAACTGTATCCCCTTATCAAAAGTCCAGGTCTACAAATACAAACCAAGATGAAGGTCCTCCATTCTACCGAAAATACTCTCCGGTTCTGAAGTGTGGTCCATGGCAACGGATACACACCTGCACAAGCTCCAAAGATTCCAGAACAAGGTTCTGCGTACCATTACCGGCGCAGGCCGATACACGCTAAACACTCACATTAAGGAACAATTAGGGGAACCATCAATCCCTACACTCATAAAAAGAAAAGGCTTCTTCTTCACCCCATCACCTAATTCACCAGTTAGGAACAAACTACTCAGTTGCTTCAAACAGGAGACCTAAAAACACTTTAACCCGACACTTTAGGGAATAAACACAGACATGTCACACAAATTGTGACACACACACAAAAATAACGTAGGCACCATACACAAGCCATTTTCTTTTATCATTAAGCCATGCTAGAGGTCAGACGGAGTAAAACCCTATGGTGCTTCAGAGGGACACAAAGAATCAGTTATATTGCAGAGCCGGGAAGGCACATTGTTAACGCTAGTGCCGTGTATATTCTCGTTTTGCAGCAATGCAAGCTGTAATTTTCCCATGGAGGGCATCGTAGAAGTGCCGAATGTAGTCTTGCGGAATGGCCTGCTATGCGGTTCCACCTGGTGCCTCAGTTGGGTCAGCTTTCGTGCCCGTCGTGCAGACGGTGCAAGATGTTCCATCCAGTCCCAAACATGCTCAATGGGGACAGATCTGGGGATTGTGCTGGTCAGGGTAGTTAACGTACACGTTGAACAGCACATTGGGTGGTGCGAGAGACATAACGATGTGCATTGTCCTGTTCAATAAGCTTATGGCAACATTTGCAAGTCAGGTTGGATGATGGTTTTAATGTACCGTGCACTGTTCAATGTTCCCTCGACGATAACCAGAGGAGAACGGCAGCGTAGGAAATGGTTCCTCAGACCATGATTCACGATCAAGGGTGCCGTTAGGGCGTCTTCCACTCATACACCAACATCGTTGCCCGCCTCCAGTGGTGTCGCAATAGGCGCTTATTGGCGGGTGGATGGAGACGTATCGTCTTCAGTGATGAGAGTAGCTTGGCGCTTCTGTGGCGTCGTGCAGGGGAGTGCGAAAATCTGGAATTTATACGACAGAGGCATACGGGACTGACTCCTGGCAGCATGGTGTGGGGAGCCATTTCTTACAATGGGCCTTCTCGTGGTATTCGAGGGAACATTGAACAGTGCACGGTACACTGAAATCATTACTCAACCTGTCTAGCTACCATTCATGCACCAAAATTGTGATAGGCTTTTCCAACAGCACAATGCACGTCCACATGTATCCTGTAACACACAACGTACTCTTACAGGTGTGTGTCAACCATCCTGGCCAGCACGACTCCCAGATCTGTCCCCCTTTGAGCATGCTTGGAACTGGATAAGACGACATCTTGCGCGGTCTACACGACCGGCGCGAAAGGAAATCTGGCCTAACTGAGACACAAGGTGGACTGCATGGGAGAATTGCTGCAAAAGGAGGGTACACACGATACTAGACTAGCGTCGACATTGTGCACACCCTGGAGACTGTACTCACGTGCGTGTGGCTCTGTTTCTGTGATCGTGTGTTGTGTACAGCCTCGAGAATGTGCCAATAAAATTTCCCTCTGCTGAGTCGACGAATTCATGGTGTTCTTTTTTCATTTTCCAGGAGTGTATGTAGTTGTGGCGGAAAATGAGAAGCTATGGACTTCGACGGAGAAGGCGGAGTTCTTGGTCAAAAGGGTAACAAATTAATTCCTTTTCGTAAAAATAAATATGTTCAAATCTTTGTATAATTTTCGATTATTCCCATTAAAGAGAGCGAGTGAACTTGATTAATTATGACATCATCTTCTTCCTTCGTTCTTCCCAAATTCTCTTCATGCGTTCACTGTGTTCTCTCTTGCGTTCTTCTGACCACTGTTTTCCTGTTCTGTTATCCGTGTGTTCTTGTTTATGTTTCTTTATAATGTTCCTGAACTGTCCTCTATTGTTTATGTTGTCTTGTGTGATTCCCAGTTCTTTAATATCCTCTTCTGTTTCAGTGATCCACTTTGTCTTGTTTTTGCTCTTGTTTGCTATCTTAAATATTTGCCTTGCGAGCCTGATTTCATTCATCCTGCTGATATGTCCATAAAATTTCATCCTTCTCTTTCTGATGGTGTCCGTTATTGTTTCCATGTCTTTGTAAATCTCTCTAGTTGGCCGCTTTATCCAAATTCCTTTCCGAAACACTGAACCATATATCTTCCTCAAAATTTTTCTTTCCTGTTTTTCAATCTCTCTGATCTTCGTATGACCATGAATCACTGTAGTTTCTGCAGCATAGAGTACCTCTGGTAGGACTACTGTGTTGTAATGCCTTAGTTTTGCATTGACAGAAATAGATTTCTTATTTTAAGAAGAAACAAAGTTTATATTTTTAGTTTCAAGTGCCTTAGGATATGCGCCAGTTAACGCATATATTTTTTCGGTTATGCTTAATACAGTGAGCGACTGAGCAGCGAATTAGATGTAATTCGACATGTAAATGGAGCTTCCAGTAATTAGTGTAAAAATGTTGAAATATCTGTAAAGCTTAAGGGACTTAACTGCAGGGTCATCAGTCCCTAAACGTACAAACTACTTATGAACTAGTTTATACTAAAGACGACACAAACATCCATGCCCGAGGGGGGATTCGTACCCTCGACGCGGAACGGCCTCGCGCATCGCAGCATAGTGCCTCAATGCGTTCTGCTGCTCCGCCGCGGCTAATTAGTATACAATAATAGTAGAGGGACCTGCTTTTTTTACTCATTTTGCGTACTAAAATGTTGGATGATAGCGTTGAAAATTTAACACTGTAGTTGGTGAACGGTCTTAAGGAAATGGTATTCGTATATGCCGACATGTTCACAAATGTTTAAATATTATCGGTGTCACGCGACTATGGCTTAAAATACGAAGTAATTACAAGTATGAAGTCGCAGTTATTAATTTTATACACTGGTACCTAGTTAAACATCTGATACTGTTTACCATTGAAGAAAATTGATAGTAATGACTTCATACTTTTAAATACCTTGGTCTTCATAAGACTGACTTTTCTCATTACACTGATGAAACACTATAGAGGCAAGAAAAGATGGCGCAGTATGAGTAAGTAGTATATTAATACTTCTGAGAATGAACTATACAGGTACTACAGTAAGACCGAACCTACAGCAATTGAAATTACAAAAGAAAGAACACACTTGTAATTTAAACTTAACAGAACAGCTCTTTTGCTGCACATACTTAAGTAATGAGACAATCAACATACAGGCAGAAAATTATTTGATTAGCATAACAACTTAATGATTTTTAATGTAAATGATTATTATTACATGATTCTTAAAACAATATTTGTTTTCTTATGTTTCATGTGCGGTGACAACGGTGCAATCCACGAGAACAGCAACTGCTCTGCTGATGCCATAGCTGATATTACTGGCCATCAAATGTCGCGGGTCGGTAACTAGGGAGCAAAAGAAGATATTGTCAAGGATGTTAAAATAAGGGGTAGACGGCGCTACTATGCAAATCTTAGCTGTCGATTGAAGACAGTTCGCCATCTTGCGCAGACAACGAAATGTGTCTAAAGCTCTGTGTGGTTCTTGTCCTGTTAACTTTCATGCCGTTTCTGAGTTCATATTTGATATAGAATACTTATGAGGATAGAAAGTAAACATAGATGGTGGCCGTGATTTATTACACACTAGCTGTAAACCCGGCGTTGCCCGGGTGTTTATTTATCCTACACTCTCGTAGTCCATATCCTCTTCCCCCCTCTCTCTGCATCCTCCTCTTTCTCTCCCATCTCTGTTAGTTTCCACTTTTCGCTCACTTGGCAAAGTTTTCTACAAGGTACTCCTGTGCAAATCAAATGTTTGTAAATTATCGGACCAAACTGCATGGACATCAGTTCGTAGCTTACAAACTACTTAAACCTAGGTAAACTAACCTAAGAACAACACACACACCCATGCCCCAGGGAGGACTCGAACCTCCACGGCGAGCAACAGCGCGCTCCGCAGCGAGACGCTTTAGACCGCTCGGCCACTCCACCGCGACGGTACTCCTGTCATGTACCATACAAACCTTATTGTACCCAGTGATCTTCCTTTTGGTTTAAAGGTCATGGGTGCAAAACTTCATAAAGATTGAAGCAAAACTATGCATTTTGTAAAATTCCGTAAGTTAAGTACCCTCCACCGAGCAGCGAACGAAATTTTATACAGACAGTGACATTCCTCTTGTTTTTAAGGTAGAGTGTGCAAAATTTGATCAATAATGGAACAAAACTATAGATTTCTATGCAATAGAAACGCAGGGTTACATTGAAAAACGCACTCTGTTGTTCTCAAATATTCCAGTTTTATTTCATACAACCCTTGTTCTGAGAATAACGAAAACAACAAAAAAGGATCTGTGAAATCGGTCGAGCCATTTTCAAGGTATTTAGAGATCCATTTTTATGTTGCACTGTATGAAACGTAAGGTAGATAGTGACGTTCCTCTTGTTTTGAAGGTAAAGCGTGCGAAATTTCCTAAAAACGGAATGAAACTGTAGATTTCGTTGGTGTGTAGGAGAAGTATGCTCCGCCTTGCACCTGTCACAAAATGCTATCTTAGCTCACGTTTTCTACCTATAAACTATATTTCTGCCAAATTTCAGCTTCATAGGTGAAGTAGTTTTGGAGATTTCGTGTTTAGTCAGTGAGTGAGTGAGTGTTCTTTTGCTTTTATATAGAGATTAAGAAAACAGCTTGCTTAATTTTGGATGCAAGAGAATTAAGGGAGACTTGCAGACAAATATAAATAGTAACATGCAAATCTTTATTTGATACAAGTTTATGCCTGATGCGACAGTTTTACGGCATCTACAGCGAAACTGTTGAGAGCGGTAGACTTCGTTTCATCATTTTGTGCGAGGGAGGGGGGGAGGGGTTCAGTTACAAAACGCTTCATAAACGTTCGAAATTACATGCAAACTTTGTTGCAGGTCCCTAACTACTCCCATTTTCCAATAATTGACGCACAAATATGGGTATTCTCACGAGGGGGCCTCTCATTATTTATGACGTTATATCTCCTGAGCTATATGCCGTGCTCTTTTGTTTTTGGATCAGGAACCTTCGTGTGCTAAGGTGAACAGTTCACCAAAGTTTCGTTGCAATCGAAGGAATGATTTATGTACACATAGAGGACATACAGACAAACATTCATATACAGGGTGTTTCACTAAGTGTGTTTGCCTCTGTAACTTATAAAATAATAGGTGACGTGAAATTTTAATGCGGTAGGTCAACACAAGAAATGTTAGACTTTCTGCGGAGCTATGAACATAGTTTATTGTATCATCTTCCAAAGAGTTACACCACAAAGATATAATATTTAAATGGAACAATAGTTTTTTCTATCGTGCATTGGAATCGTTGAAACCAGCTGCGTCCAAATCAATTTAAACTACATTCCTATCACTGTTAGTTTGGGAGCAACAACCCTTCAAAGTTTAGGGGGCGGAGGCTACGACAGCGTAGCTGACTGGCTGGTGGTCATGAGACAGTGGACCGTGCACCAGGGGATAGCCACCCGGCCAGTCAGCAGCCTCCGCCCCCGGAACTTTGATTTGGACGCAACTGGTTTAAACGAGTCCTATACACGATAGAAAAAACTATTGTTCCATTTAAAAAATTATATCTTTGTGGTGTAACTCTTTGGAAGATGATACAATAAACTATGTTCATAGGTCCGCAGAAAGTGTAACATTTCTTGTGCTGACCTACCGCATTAAAATTTCCCGTCACCTATCATTTTATAAGTTACAGATGCAAACACACTTAGTGATACACCATATATAGGGTGTTTCACTAAGTATATATATATATATATATATATATATATATATATATATATATATATAATGCTTAATGCTAAGTTGAAAATTCCTTGATGTCTCATAATGTGTCCAACCCGTGTGTGTGTGTGTGTGATATATATATATATATATATATATATAGAGAGAGAGAGAGAGAGAGAGAGAGAGAGAGAGAGAGAGAGAGAGAGAGAGAGAGAGAGAGAGACCTGTAACAACTGGAGACAGTGCAACAGGTCAACCTATCATAAAATCTACATGTACACAGCATAATATTATTCCACCTGATGATGGGGGTTTAAACCCTTGAAACGCGTTGTGGGTACAATAAACAAAGTGACTGGTAACAGAAATACCTTGTGTTCTAATCAATATATCTATTGCTGAATATACAGATGGTGGAAAAATATTGTGAACGCCAAGCAGTTTACTACATCTTGTTGCATGTTTGCGCCACTGTGTGCGTCTTAACAACACTGACACGCGATCACATGGCAGAGCTGACGTACGAAGTCTTGATGTTACCTTGCAGTAAATTATACGTCTTGTTTTTTTTTAATTTTATTTTGTTTATTTATTTATTTATTTATTTATTTATTTATTTATTTATTTTTTTTTTTTTATTTTTTTTTTTTTTTTTTTTTTTTTTTTTTTTTTTTTTTTTTTGAACAGGTTTGATGCAGTTCTCCATGCTTCCCTGTCCTGTTCAAGTCTCTTCATCTGAGAATACGTTCGGCAACCTACATCCTTTTGAATCTGCTTACTGTATTCGTCCCTCGGTCTCCCTCTGCGATTTTTTATCCCACACGCTTCCTTCTAATGCTAAGTTGAAAATTACTTGATGTCTCATGTGTCCAACCCAGCTATCCCTTCTCTTAGACAGGATATACCAGAAACTCCTTTCCTCCCCGATTCGGTTAAGCACCTCCTAGTTACGTGATCTACCCATCTAATTTTCATCATTCGTCTGTAGCACCACATTTCAAAAGCTTCTATAATCTTTTTGTTTGAACTCCTAATCGTCCACGTTTCACTCCCATACAATGCTACACTCCAGACAAATGCTTTCAGAAAGGACTTCCAAACATTTAAATTAATATTGGATGTTAACAAGTTTCGCTTCTTTAGAAACACCTTTTTTATCCATGAAGATGGTCTATTAACCGAAACTGGTAGATATATAAGGTTTCGAATAAACAGCTGATGGTTTTTAAAAATGCATTTTAGGAACTAACTTTTTGTGTTTCGTCGCCGCCGGTTGTTCTGGGTGTCGGTGGCCGAGTGGAGAGAGACCGACACAGGGAAATAAAAATGCACGCGTGTGCGGGTACCAGCAAGTGGGACAGCAGAAACTAGAAACACTGAGCAAGATATTAGTGCAAGATATATATTTCGCAGAAACATGGTGATACTTACAGATTAAAATTGTGTGCCGGAACCGGGACTCCCAGGTTCGAGTCCAGGTTCCGGCACACAATTTTAATCTGCCAGCAAGTTTCATATCAGCGCACACTCCGCTGCAGAGTGAAAAGTTTCATTATGGTAATAATTAACTTTTACAAGTTTCATGACTGCAGACTAATGTAATGCTGATACATAGTTTAACAGAATTAGGTATAAGCCTGCCTACTGATGAGAGTCTTATCTAGAGCCTGTGCTATTGCCAAGTGGCCGATACAGCTCAGTGGTGGCCTCAAACGGGGTTGCAGCAGAGGGCGCTCGTGGCCGACGTCTTAAGAACGCCGCGCCCTGCTTCAGACTTGTGCCACACCACGAACATGGCCCCTGCCATGTTTCGCTGTTGCTTGTATTTTTTTCTTCCAGCTGTTTGTTGGGTTGCCGCCATACCGTTATTCCTCCTTCCGGTCCTGATGTGTTAAATTTTGATTAACCCGCAAAAATTACTTGATTCCACCGCTCCATGTTCTTGTTTATGTGTTCCCTTGCGAATAGCAGTCTCTTCTTTCTATTGGCAGGACTGATGTAAGGCATCCTTCTTGCAGTTCGCCCATGGTAATTTTCTCTGTACAGTACTCGCCTGACTGTGCTAGAACTGGCGTTCTTCACAAACTCTTCCTTAGCCTCAATGGCAGTTCGTGTAGCTGTGATACGTAGATCTTCCTTGGCAATTCGTACTAATGTCCTCTCTTTTATCGTCATAAATATCCTTGAACGACATGTCTGTGGCAGATTTTCTATCCTGTCTTCATATTTATACCAACGGACAATTTTTCTTACAGTACTTTTCTTCAAATTCAGTAACGCTGAAGTAGATGATGTCCCGTCTCAACTGCTAT
The DNA here is from genome assembly GCA_026315105.1 of Locusta migratoria. NCBI lineage: Eukaryota > Metazoa > Arthropoda > Insecta > Orthoptera > Acrididae > Locusta > Locusta migratoria. Next base: position 209,201,385 of record CM048749.1, read on the forward strand.
TACACTTAGGAGAGCCAGTCATGTTCCACCTGGTATGCAAGATCTATGAGACGGGGGAAATACCCTCAGACTTCAAGAAGAATATAGTGATTGCAATTTCTAAGAAAGCAAGTGCAGACAAATGTGAAAATTACAGAATTATCAGTTTAATACGTCATGGTTGCAAAATACTAACACGACTTATTTACAGACGAATGGAAAAACTGGTCGAATCCGACCTCGGGGAAGATCAATTTGCATTTATGAGAAATGTAGGAACACGCGAGGCAATAATTACTTTACGACTTACCTTAGAAGATATATTAAGGAAAGGGAAACCTGCGTTTTTAGCAAATCTGCATCTGGAAAAGCTTTTGACAATGTTGACTGGAATATACTTTTTCAGATTTTGAAGGTAGCAGGGAGAGAAGACTTATATTTAACTTGTACAGAAACCAGACAGCAATTGTTAGAGTCGAAGCTCATTAAAGGGTTGCTGTGGTTGGGCTTTTCACGAATGTTGTTCAATCTATACACTAAACAACCTGTGAAGGAATGCAAGGAGAAATTTGGAGAGGGAATTAAAGTTCAGGGAGAAGAAATAAAAACTTTGCGGTTTGCTGTCGACAAGCAAGCAAAGGACCTCGAAGAGCAAGTAAACGGAAAGGAAAGAAAAATATAAGATGCACATAAAAAGAGTAAAACGAGTGTAATGGAATGTAGTGTCAGAAAATCAGGCGATGCTGAAGAAATTAGATTAGATAATGAGACATTAAAACTAGTAGAAGATTTGTGTTGTTTAGGTAGTTATATAATTTCTGATGACCGAAGTAAAGAAGATATAAAATGCAGAATGGCTATGGAAAGAAAAGCTTTTCTGAAGAAGCAAAATTTGTTGACATCCAATATTAATTTAAATGTTAGGAAGTCCTTTCTGAAAGCATTTGTCTGGAGTGTACGATTGTATGGAAGTGAAACGTGGACAATAAGGAGCTCAGACAAAAAGGTGATAGAAGCTTTCGGAATGTGGAGATAGAGACGAATGATGACAATTAGATGGGTAGATCACGTAACTAGTGAGGAGGTGCTCGACAGAATTGGGAAGAAAAGGAGTTTCTGGCATATCCTGACTAAGAGAAGGGATATGTTAGTAAGACACATTCTGAGACATCTAGAAATTGTCAACTTAGTTTTAGAAGGAAGTGTGTGGGGTAAAAATCGTAGAGGGAGACCGAGGAACGAATACAGTAAGCAGATTCAAAAGGATGTAGGTTGCCGAACGTATTCTCAGATGAAGAGGCTTGCACAGAACAGGGTAGCGCGGAGAGCTGCACGAAACCAGTCTGCGGACTGAAGACCACAACAACAGTAACGCTGCTATTACACAACATGTACTTTCTTTTTCGTGGTGGAATATTGCTAACTGCCTCTGTCCAAAAGCGCTGTTTTTACCACTCGTGTTTTCTCTGAGGTCTCGACAAGTAATGACTTGCATTTCTGGAAAGTAGCGAATAACAGAGATGTGGCGCACAATGACACTGTTGCCAACATTTGTCCCAAAACCTTTACAGTGCAGATTTTCATATCTCGCTGTAAGAAATGGGTGTTTTTCTGTTGTAAAGAAGCAACGTTTCATCGCCCATAATTACATGTACATATTGCAGACGTACATCTTTATCTTCGTATTAACTGTCACAAACTCTTTCATATCCAGACATTCTGTGCAGAATGTTTGTCTCAAAACATGAGAAGCAGTGTACTTCAAGAGTAGCTGTGACGAAAACGGCTGTACTGTTTAACGTTTCATTAGCGGCAGTATCCTCGGCAAAGAAAGCTTACACAAAAAAGGCGAAAGATTTGCGAAGAGGAATAGCCGACGAAACCCGAAGTTAACTGAGTGTAATGTTTGTGGTAGGGCTGCAGTTGCAAAACTCTTGATAAGGAAAACAAACGCTAAACTGCGAAGGAAGTGATGCCATGATCATAAAATCTGGACGCTTCATGACTGGAAGTATTTGCTATGGTCCCATGAAACATAGTTTACATTGCTTCGTAAAAGGAACCGGGTCAATACCTCTGTCATTTAAATCAGAAAACGTGACTCGTGGAGTCTCTTTTCACTAGTGTGAGTGGAAGCGAACGTAAGATAACGAGTATTCACAAACAGTTTGCCAGTGTTCACTGCCATTTTCTCGTATCAGTGGACAAGCATTGAAAGCTAACGTGTCTTCGTTTAAATAAAATAAAATAAAACTCAGCAAAAAATTTGAATGTTAAGAACCGTTGTTTTGGTAAGCCCTGGTAAAGACAAACCTGACTATGATTTATGTGGGGATGTCTGTCAATGTGTATTTTAGAAAGAAAAGATAACTTGACTAGGGTGTGCTCTCTTAATCTAATGGAGATTACGTTACAGCAGTTCGTCTGTGAGTTGCGTGTAATGTACGTTTAGCAGTTTTTATAATCTTATTTAAGTACAAAAGTAGTAATCTTATGGATTGAATGTTCATACCTGATGATAGCGTAACAGGCGAAAACTAGTTTGTATAAATCAGTAAGTATTGTAGAATATTACATCAGTGTCGTGTGTGTTTTAGTGATCAAAGTAGTAATCTATGATCACGAGCTTTTATGTGAGCATTGCGTGGGAGTTGATTGACACAGTACAATGTACTGATTTCGTTACATTAGTCTGTACCTAAAAATATTATGAATAAGTGATAATCCTGGTCTTGTGGAATATGAAAGACATGATGTAATTAACAGATATTAAATTGTAGTATGACTAGTACTAGATCATAAGGCCACAGAAGCATGAAGCATGTGATATCTGTTCGGTGTCCGTATATCACATCTGAACCACAAGTCATAAAGAGCTAAAAATTTGTACAGTTACTAATGCCTACCCGGGGAAGGCTTTAGGCATGGTTTTATGGCGATCGGATAGCTATATATATATATATATATATATATATATATATATATATATATATATATATATATATATATATATATATATATATTAACGTGAATGTCTACTCGGTGTACGCTTATCACGTCCGAACGACAAGACGCAGAGACTAAAATATTTGTACATTTACTAATTTGTACCTGAGGAGGGTTTTAGGCACGGTTTTATAGCGATCTGATAGATATTTAGTAATTTGAAGAATATAACGGGAAATGCGGAACAATTATTACTATTTGAAAATTATATTTACTCTTTGAAAATGGTTTTATTGGTTGCATTGTTGCTTGAGGGTTGATAATGATAAAAGAGTGGAGTATATTGGGATGGAAAGTTATCGGTGTATATAAAATTCTACGTGTGTGTGTGTGTTAATATTTCGCTCTGCAGCGAAAACTACAGAACGCAAACGAATGGTCTGTGTAATTGTTGTCCGAAGTCTCCCGTTGTACACCATAGCAGTTCCATGCCGATAGCTATAAGGGGGTGGAAGATATGGTGGTTGTAAGTCGTCAGATTATAAAAAATAGTCGGACTGAAGGTCAGCGATGACGTTTGCGACTCTATAGCAAGGAGGTTACATACAGCGAAACGTGATGCCTCAGATTATATCTTTGGTCTATGCGTGCTACAATGTCTTCAGCTCTTTCTCTGCAAGGATAAGCATACGAATAAGGAAGTATAAGAATAAATAAATAAAGCAGTAAAAAAGAAATTTCTTTTAATACATCTCTTTAAAAAATCGATTTGACGTTTCACGCATTATCTATCATAATCAACGAACACGCGAGCAGAGCCGCGAGTTTAAGCTAGTATTATCATAAAACTACAATTATAAAAAGGTGTTCTTTTTGAATTGCAATTACCTTATTACCATGCTAAAACGTTTCATAAGATAAAAACGTCACAGCACCTCAAAACACTCATTTCTAGAAGGGCATCGAAACTAAGCGCACATCTTATAAGTGATGTAATTTCTGATTGGCTGACGATAAGGTAGCAAATGAACATAAAAACTGAAGGAAATTTAATACTCTACAACTTTCTTTCAGACAAATTTTCTGAGAAACGATCGAGTGAGTCACTGGAAGTAAATGTTTGTCAAAATTAGCGAGGTAAAAATAATTTTTTCCGAAATTGTCGATTTTCAATAACGTATATCTCGAAAACCGTTGGGAATCCGACATATATGTACCGAAACAATTTTATAGCAAATTCAATTATCTGTCATTTTTATTTGGAACATTTTTTTCTAAAGCGGATTGTTCTCGAGATATAAGCAAAAAACCAAAAAATTGTGCCTTTCTATCCCCTCCTCGCTTTAGCTCACCCCCTAGGAGCGGGGACTTTCAGTGAGGTAACCACCTATACCCGGGCCGCTGAAACTTTGCACTTGACTTTTGCAAATAACAAGTGAAGAGCAAGAAGTGCGAGGCGCTAGTTGCTAGAAATGATCCAATCACAGCGCGCTAAACACTTTCGGTGGTCACGTGCCGTGACGTCAAAGTTCCCGCGTTGCCGGCTTTGTTTAGTGCTACTGTAAACAAAGTTGTGTATGGTGTCTACCGCACGTTTACGTTGTGTGTGCTTCTTTCGCTGCGATTTGTTTTACTGTGAGTGGTTTAACTTGACTTTCCAGCTTCAAGTACTTGGATAATGTCATCGAAAAGACGTTTGTCTAGTAACTTTTCTGAGTGCGTTCTAAATTTCGTATGAATAAAAACTTCGAAGCATCTACTGTGAGCAGGAAGTTCATTCTCGCTTCAAACGATCGTAGAAAAGTTGTGGTACAGTGGTTAAAAGAATGAAATATTGCTGCAGATATGACAATGTCAAAACTTTTTTTTATATTCCCGTGTGAAACTGTAAAAGCCTATTACGCCCACATATGCAGTAGACGAAATTGCAAAGGAGCAGCGTCACAATGTAATAAGGCTGCCCCCATATCTCTGCCGTTTTAACCCTATAAAATTAGTATGGAGTGACGTGAAGAATTACATAAGGAACAATAATAATAAGTCTTTCACAATAACAGAGGTGGAGAGGCTGTTGTGTGAAGCTGTTGCCAATGTGGATGCTGCATCTTAGAATAAAAGGGTAGAGCGCGGTGAAACACTGATTCGGGAGTAATCATGAACAGTTAATGATTTGTCTTCGTGATGACGACGATTTTGGCATTGACAACAACAGTGAAGATGAGGAGCTGGATGTAATTGCACCATTGTCGTCGTAAATTGGTGAGTGAAAAGCATTGTGATTATAAAACGTAGAGAGAGAGAGAGAGAGAAGTTACTATCTTGATTATTGTTTATTTCGTATCTGTCATGATCCAATGCTTATTTTCTACATTGTTCTGTTGCGTCATTGAAAGCGTGTGCATTGTAGTGCTCTTGTCTACATTATTATGCAGTTAATTAATTGCTGCTTTGTGGTAGCAGCTCAAGAACGAATTATTATGTGCACCTTTATTTCTCAATAGCTTACATTTACGAGTTGCAACTGAAAACCGTTTCGTCTGCTGTGTGTATAGAGGCTAGTGTTGCAACGTCGCTAAAGCAGTATAGCCAACTTAACTCGCCGTAACGCGAAACGTCAAGTGCAATGTTTCAGCGGCCCGGGTATAACTACGCCTAACAAAGTCCTGAAGTCAAAAATTCCTGCATATTCCATGCACTCTACATCGCTGTGTTGAGCACTCATTGACTGGACTAAAAGCATTTGCAAACACTTTCGTCCCATTGTATACCATTGTGCAAGACAGTGTCTAATAACTCCGCGTGGCTCAGCACTGCTTTCAGAGGGATACAGGACGCTACTCGATGAGACGCAAGTGACTGCAAATGCTTTGGGTCACTGGATTTATGTTTTAAAACACTCTGTTGAACAGGGCCGGCGCAAGGCACGTGCGAAACGTGCGGCCGCACGGGGCGGCACTTTCCGAGGGGCGGCAAATCTGCCGGCCCACAATTTTTTCTTAATTTTTGTATGACAAATTCGACATTCATGCCCAAGAGGAAATTCGAAAGCAAACCTCGGAAAGAGCGGCTTCGGGAACTGTGGCAAGGCTCTTCGACTACTTGCCGACCGCCCCTGTTGAACAAGGGGAGGAAGGGGGAATGATTTCTTCCTCACCACTGTGGCAGCTCCGTCGTGATACGCCGGAGGAACACAGAGGGGGAGGAGTCTGGCGTACACGCCAGTATTCTTATAGAGCGTTGCTAGCCTGTTACGCGCCTTGCGTTTACTCACAACTAATATTACAGAAGACGAAACCTAATTTGGAAATTGAAATGCAATGTTGCACAATGCGATTATGTGTTAAGGCTCAAGCAATTTTGCTAAGCCCTTCAATGGCAGTTTCCGAGTGTTTTATTCTTCCCGCATTATGGATAAAAAGGTTGAACATTACTAGTCAAACATGTCCAACACCTACAATGACTAGAGGTATTCCGAATGGGTAAATACGCAGCGAGTAATTACAAGGGATAACAACATTGGTAGTAAGCCTAGCATAAGTTGGGTTTCGTCGTATTTTTCAAAATTTTTGCTATCCGTTTCTCAGCCATGAAACACCTGTTTGCGCCTGCATGAACAACAGTTAAACTCAGATCGGCAATTTTGTTTGACAATACTACTCGCCACTATCACTTTGCCAACATTTATTTACTGTATACGGTTTTCCGTTGAATACATTATCTGTTCACAACAACTAAGAAATGTTTATTTACGTTAATTTTGTTAGTTCATGTTGCGTGGGATTAACCGAGCGGTCTAAGGCGCTGCAGTCATGGACTGTGCGGCTGGTCCTGGCGGAGGTTCGAGTCCTCCCTCCGGCATGAGTGTGTGTTTTTGTCCTTACGATAATTTAGGTTGAGTAGTGTGTGTGTGTGTGTGTGTGTGTGAGCTTAGAGACTGATGACCTTAGCAGTTACATCCCACAAGATTTCATACACATTTGAACAATTTCGTAAATTCACAAGGCTTGTTAAAGTTAGCTATATTTCTTCCATCAAGTTCCTCTATTTTTGAGCTGGTGCCCAGCGACCTTTTTGTACAAATCTGTGGAGAATGTCACATATCAGTCGCATTTTTTGTTTTTATTTTCCAGATCTACTTATATTTCGGGTACAGTGTGGTTATTCTCAATACTTTGTGTTTACATCTATACCGTCATGCTGAACGTAACTGTCAACCTGGCGGTTTACATGTAAGCACATATTAAAAGCTTTTGAGACTGGCCACTCAGCGGCCGAAACCTAGGTAGATCTGAAATGTAAAAACAAAAATTGAGATTGATTGCTTACATTTGCTATAGAGTTGTTGAAATGAAATTCCACAAACGTTTTGAAAAACAAAAAATCGTGGGGTTGGAGGGGGCGGCAATTTAGCAGCTCGCACGGGGCGGCACTTGGGCTTGCGCCGGCCCTGCTGTTGAAATAAAAGTAACAGCTAATACCAGTATCCGAAAGAGTTTATGTCCGCTGAGTAAAACATGGAAACCTGTGTTCAAATGTTTGTTAAGCTTATGGGACTTAACTACGGGGTCATCAGTCCCTAAACTTACAAACTACTTATCAACTACCTTACACTAGGGACGGCACAAATATCCATGCCCGTAGTGACCGTAGTGGCCGTGCAGACCGTGACTGGAGCGCCTTAGTCCCCTCGGGCACCGCGGCGGGCGGAAACCTGTGTTGTCGGATATGAAGACACATCGGCATCTGAACCATCCTTCAACAATCAGTGTCGCTATATGTAATGGTTAATAGTTTAGTGCGTTCTAATGTAGTTATAACGAAAGAGGTTAATTCTACGCCTTAACTTAAGAAATGATAGATTTTCCAGTATGAAACTTTCACTCTGCAGCGGAGTGTGCGCTGACATGAAACTTCTACAAGATTAGCAAAGTAGGAGGTGAGGTACTGGCAGAAGTTGTGTGGACGGACCGTGAGTCGTGTCAGGATAGCTCAGACAGTAGAACGCTTGTCCGCGAAAGGCAAAGGTCCCAGGTTCGAGTTCCGCTGCCGGCACACAATTTTAATCTGACAGGAATTTCCTGACAAATTTTGTTTGTAAGTGAATTTTTTGCTCTTATGAGGTACAGCTGCAATTTATTTTTGTTGTCAAAGGTACAAATTAAATGGCAATGTTAACGGAGGCAGATTGTGTTTTTATATTGTGGGCTACTGGTTAAAGGTACTGTATATCTTACTAGGCTGGAGACAAGAATTATTAAAATGTTCAAATGTTTTGTATAGCTTATGGGACTTAACTACGGGATCATCAGTCCCTAAACTTACAAACTACTTATGAACTAACTAATACTGAGGACGGCACAAATATCCATGTCCGAGGGGGGGGGGGGGGGGGGGATTCGAACCCCCGACCATAGTAGCCGTGCAGACCGTGACTGGAGCGCCTCAGTCCCTTTGGCCACCGCAGCCGGCTAGAATTATTACAGTGTTCTAAAATCCGAGTGACGAGGTCTGGACTCCCGTAAATGCAGTTTTCTTTCTGTGATCTAAAATCTCTGAGAGAGGAAAATTTGAAATACGATCTTTGTGTTTAGGCATAAATACGATGCCTTTTCAAAATATTTCGGAACTTTGGACACTAAATTTTTATACGCTTACCCTTCACTTATTTTGAACGGTCTTCTTGGAAATACACTCCTTCATAATTGATACGCCGCAATCTCGGTACGCGTCTTGCTTGATCGCGAGTAGCACCGTCTACGAATTTTCTTTTATCTCGTCTGCCGTTCCAAAGTTTCGGCCTATTAACTGGCTTTTCAAATGATTCTCTTCGGGAATAACCCGTTCTCATTTCTGCGATTTAAAAGCTCTTCACAGATTGCGAGACGATGGTTTATGTCTAGTCATGAGCAATGAGATGAAATTGGAGGCAACAAGATGCATTGCAAGGTGCTGAGTCGAGATTTCAAGACACGATCTAACTGAAATGATAAATTTTCTGCAATGTTTCAGTCAGTCTTCGATCGGCATGCAGAATTTCGTTCTTGACTAGAGCGTCGGCGGTAACGTCGAAGGGCGTCCTAAACGAGCGCCATCTCCAACTTCTACCCAGCTATTTTGAAACCGCGTGAATGCCATTCGTAAGACCCATCACCCCTTAATCATTCATCACCTGCATCATTTAGTGTGCCTCTGGAGAGTTTTTCCCGAGTCTCCGCAAAATTTAATGCAGACGCATTGCTTCTCTAACTCTGCTGTTTCGAAAATTCGAACAGTAACTAATTCTGCGGTTGATGCTGTTACTTAACGGTTAGTACAGTCACAGGAAGATCAAAAGCAACTGAAAAATGATTTAGATAAGATATCTGCTTGGTGCAAAAATAGCACTTGACCCTTAATAATAACAAGTGTCAAGTCATCCTTATGAACACTAAAAGAAACCCGTTAAACTTCATTTACACGGTAAATGAGTCAAAACTAAAGGCCGAAAATTCAACTAAATATCCAGGAGTAACAATTACCAACAACTTAAACTGGAAAGAATACATGGAAAATCTTGTAGGTAAAGCGAATCAAACACTACGTTTCGTTGGCAGAACACTTAGAAGATGTAACAGCTCTACTAAAGAAACTGCCCACACCACACTTGTGCGTCCTATTTTGGAGTACTGCTGCGCATTGTGGGATGCCCACCAAGTGGGACTGACGGACGATTTAGAGAAAATTCAAAGAAGGGCAGCTCATTTTGTACTATCGAGATATAGGGGAGAGAGTGTCACAGAAATGATGCACGAGTTGGGGTGGAAATCATTAAAAGAAAGGCGTTATTTTTTGTGACGAGATCTACTTAGCTTTCACCAACTTTCTCTCCCGAATGCGAACATATTTTGTTAGCACCCACCTACGTAGAGAGACATAATTATCAAAATAAAAAAATCGCACTGACGTATTTTACGGCCCACTTTAGATTTGTAGTTTTATAAGTTTTTCCAAACATTTCGGACCAAAATAATAATAAAAAATTATGGTGATATGATTAAGACTCTAGTATTGTGGTAATATCTATGCACCCAACACGTAATATTCTTTCTGACCGTATTTTAACAAACAGCAAAATTATGATATTTGAGTTTAGCTTTGACAAACATACTCTTGAATGAAACTTCACTCTGCAGCGGAGTGTGCGCTGATATGAAACTTCCTGGCAGATTAAAATTGTGTGCCGGAACCGGGACTCGAACCTGGGACCTTTGCCTTTGGCGTGCAAGCGCACTACCGACTGTGCTATCCCGACACGACTCACGATGCCGCCTCAAATCTTTACTTCCGCCAGTTTCATTCTGGAAACATCCCTTAGGCTGTGGCTAAGCCATGTCTCCACCATATCCTTTCTTCCAGGAGTGCTAGTCTTGCGTGTTTGCAGGAGAGCTTCTGTGAAATTTTGGAAAGTAGGAGGCGAGGTACTGGCGGAAGTAAAGTTGTGAGGCGGCATCGTGAGTCGTGTTGTCGGGATAGCACAGTCGGTAGTGCGCTTGCCCGCGAAAGGCAAAGGTCCCAGGTTCGAGTCCCGGTTCCGGCACACAATTTTAATCTGCCAGGAAGTTTCAAACATACTCTTTTTTGAACTTTTACATCTTCGAACTATCATTTTAATATCTCTCACGCCGGCCGCAGTGGCCGAGCGGTCTGCGGCGTGCTAGTCACGGTATGCACGGCCGCTGCGGTCGGGGGTTCGAATCCCCCCTCGGGCATGGATGTTTGTGCCGTCTTTAGTATAAGCTAGTTCATAATTTTCTCCTCTACAAATTCGATTACTCAATATTCGAGTTAGATGAACGGTTTCAAAAAACGTTTGTTAAGCTTATGGGGCTTAACTACGGGGTTATCAGTCCCTAAACTTACAAACTACTTATCAACTAGCTTATCCTAAGGACGGCACAAATATCCATGTCTGAGGGGATATTCGAACCCCCGACCGTAGTGGCCGTGCAGACCGTGACTGAAGCGCCTCAGTCCCCTCGGCCACCGTGGCCGGCGATGAACGGTTTACTTGCAATTAAATTTACATTACAAACGGCTTTTTTTTGTGTTACTAACGTAATTTTTGCCCGAAATATTTGAAAAAGCGAGGTTCTTGTCTCTGGTGACCAACACTTATGTCTGCAAAATTTGGTGCCGAAAGGTTGAACGGTTCGACCTAAAAAGTAGGAACACGTTACAGACAGACATCGTCAAATCGCAAAAATCTCTGCAACGATGCAAGATAAGAAAAAAACGTATGAGAGCGAAGTTATAGAGAAGTTTCCCCTCTAAAAATTAGATTATTCAATTTTCGTGTCAGAAGAACGGTTCGTTTGCAATTGCAATTACAGTTACATTACAAACGGCTTTTTTGAGTGTAACTAACGTATTTTTTGTCCGAAAAATTTGATAAAGGGAGGTTCTGGTCTCTGTCGGCCTGTTGAACGGTTCGGCTTGAGAAGTGGGAACACGTTACGGACAGACAGACATCCCAAAATCGCCCACATTTTTGCAAATATCTCTGAAACGATACAAGATGTGGAAAAAACATAAGAGAATAAAGTTGTAGAGAATTTTCTCCTCTACAAATTAGGTTATTCAGTTTTCGTGTCAGATAAACGGTTAAACCGTTATTTTCATTTAAATTTAGAGCTGTCAAAAGACGATCGCAAAGGCCCACTTTTAGTGATACTACCGTAACCTAAACAGGGCCAATAAGAGAAGTCAGATTGAAAACGGAAAAATTTAGGTGTTTCTTTTTCCGCGAGTTATTATGGAATGGAACTACAGAGAAACTTCATAAAAGTGGTTCGATGAAACCTCTGCTGTGCTCTTCAATGTTTTTGCAGAGTATTTATGTAGAAGAAGATGGGAAGTTCACAAGAAATATTTTGGTCTGCTGTAACGCTCCAAGCGTACTGACTCAGTATCAATGACATGTGATCATACAGGCTAGGTTAAGTTTAGACGATACATTTCCGTTTAAACGTTTCATTACCACTGACAGCAGCGCCTCAGTGAAAATTCGGTCGTATTACAGTTTGTATGCGCGAATTGTTAACGTTTGGGTATACGTCACAGCTGAAAACATTTATTTAACTTATAAAACAGTGTCGGCGGTTGCAGGAGCTGTGGTAGTCTTAGAACACAACGGCGAAGAAGAATTGAAAGCTGGATGCGTCCTTGGTTAAGAAGAAGGGATGAAGAATGAGAAGTGTGCTGTATGTTCATGAAGGAACTCATGCCGCGGACCCCAATGAATTCCATTTTTTTTTTTTTTTTCGAATGAATGTTGAGTGTTTCAGAAGGGCTCGATCGTTCAAGTACAAACCGAAGGCCAAAATACGACGATGAAAGTATTTCACCGAGCTGAATGTACAACATACTTTTTACACTTGAGTTGCATTAACAGCTTTGTTTAATTTGTTCGTCAGTTACCGCATTTCTGGTAATTGTTATTTTTATTATTTATTTTTTATTTATTTTATTATTTTATATTATTTTTGTTGTTTCCATGCTCGCTTTAATACTACGGTTTCTGGCCACAGGGAATTCTTTCAAAACGTTGGTACACAGAGTTTCTGTACCACTGTTTCAAATTTTGAAATTTTCATTGCAATTTTAATTTCTGATACATAATGGGACACTCAGCGAACTAAATTTTCTTTTGAATATTTGCTGTGTAACTCCTGGCATCACACTCTCGAATTTCCGTGCAACTGTCTCTGGTTTCTCCTTTCTGGCATGCTGCAACATTATTAACTGCATATTATAAAAAATTAATTAACAAGACATATTCAAACTTCATTGTAAATAAACATTTTTCTATTATTTTCATCATAAATAACGCTTTCTGTGCCGTATTATTAAAGGGAGCATTTTATGCAGAGAACAGCGTTGGCTCATACCAGTATGTCTCAGTCATAAGTCAATTTCAGCTTAGTTCCACTCCATTTATGCAAGGGATACGCCTGCAACACTAGCAATTTCAATCTGGACGCCACTGATTCCACACGTAAAAACGAAAGCGGCACAATACGCTCACTTCTGCGCATGCGCACTCCTAAATTTTAGAACTTGTAGTGTAGCGCCGTCTGCGCTGACGAAGTGCTGGTAGTTCCGCGTTTACGCCGCTAGATGGCTCGCAACGTGATCTGTTCGTTACTAGCTCGAGCGTCGCGTCAACTGGACTTAACAGACGCACAGTCACGTAAGTTCTGGCAGTTACACATCCAACACACACACGTGAGCACGGATGCCAACCGCATTTCGTTCCTTCACTCTATTGGCGTTACGAATGTTCTGGAAGTTTTTGAACAAGATCGTGTCTCTAAACTCCTTTCCCAGGGTAACCCGCTAAGTTTTTCGACTTAGGGCCGGTTTTTCAATGTCTCGTTAAGTTCCGGTTAAGACTTTAACTTGTCGTTAGCGGAGAACCGCGTTTTTCAATGTTTCGTTTTGAGTTAACTAGACGTTAAAAGACCTCAAACTGGCCGTTAAGTTAACGAGTAGAATTCTGCTCGTTACACGGCTAACTATCAGATAAGTGAGAATCTGTATGAAAATAGAAAGATTCCAAAGGGTTATAATACCGCAATATATTCACGTGATAAGACCGATTTATCGAATAAAATAACAGAAGCACTACATGTATGAAAAACTAGTGTGGAAAGCAGCTTCATTAAAAATTTTTTATCGTCATATTTCTCGCCCCATCCATGTCAGTAGCTAGCAGATGAGTTTGATATATTGCAGATACGCAACATAACCTTAAAATTATTGTTGCGATATCAAAATACAAACTTATGGGTAACGACTAGTTCAGTGAGAATCGGTATGATGAAAATGATTGGAATAAGAGATGTGATTTACAATGAAGACGATGTCAATATTTTAGACGATCTAGTGGTCATTGCTCCTATAATGAGACCTAGACGTATTTATGTTCGCCCAAATCATTTTTAATGCTGAGATGATGCAGAATTTTTTACGTTATTTCGTCTTGGAAACGCTACATGAAAAACTCCACGACCATCTCAGGAGTCCAACAGACACGTATTTTGTAAGTTATCTGTCATAATAGAAAACAGAATACATTATTTATGTCTGCAAGCTTATTAATTCAGTATTTGGTAAAATTGTACCACGCTTCTCGCCGGGCTGCAGTGGTTATGTTGGCTGCAATAGTAATGACGGCAAGTCGGACGACCAATAAATGTTTTTTCGTGACAACTTCAATTAAAACGAAAAATATTTTTTTTCTGAACGGACAAGGGTACATACAAGAACCTGTCAACCGTTCTTGTATGTACCCTTGTCCCGTTCAGAAAAAAAATATTTTTCGTTTTAATTGAAGTTGTCACGAAAAAACATTTATTGGTCGTCCGACTTGCCGTCAATTACTATTGCAGCCAACATAACCACTGCAGCCCGGCGAGAAGCGTCGTAAAATTTTACCTAGTATTTACTTCTGCTTGTTGCGCTTAGTGTGAGGCCGAAAATGCGATTCCTTCCTCCGATCTGCAGGAACAGTATACTTTTGCCTATGTGCAAGCTTGCACTAAGATACTACACACTTGGCATTTTTACTGTCCTACATTTTTCGTGAAAAGCATTGAATTCATTTACCACACGTAATCATGTCACTTTTTTTATTCTCCTTCCATGTCGTAGCGTCCGTTTTTTAAAATTCCAATGCACCCTAATATTTCTCTATTGAGGACACAACACACTAGCACTAACAACTCATAAAATTCGAGCTTCTTTCACGTTTGTTTTCCATAATGCCAATTAACAACTATCTGCTAACCTCTTCCCTGATAGTTTAATAAGGGAAACAGCTGTTTATTCAGGTGGCACTTTCATTTGTTTCTATTGCCAACCTAGTCGAAATATATCGTACCTTCTCGTTTTCTCCAGATTAGCAAAAAATAGGTGTATCTGGCAATGACAAACGCAATGCACTTTACGAGCACATTTAACTGGACGTTAAAGACATCTTCTCGTTTACTAACGAGAGATGGACGAACGGGCCCTTAGTAAAGCCGACTCGGTGTATTACGGTTGTACTGTCATGTCAACTGAAATAGCCAATTTCAGCTTAGTTCCACTCCATTTATGCAAGGGATACGCCTGCAACACAAGCAATTTCAATCTGGACGCCACTGAGTCCACACGTAAAAACGAAAGCGATACAATACGCTCACTTCTGCGCATGCGTCGTCTGCGCTGACGAAATGCTGGTAGTTCCGCGTTTACGCCGCTAGATGGCTCGCAACGTGATCTGTTCGTTACTAGCTCGAGCATCGCGTCAACTGGCCTTAACAGACGCACAGTCACGGACGTTCTGGCAGTTACACATCCAACACATACACACACACGCACACACACACACGTGTGCACGGATGTCAACCGCATTTCGTTCCTTCACTCCATTGGCGTTACGAGTGTTCTGGAAGTTTTTAAACGAGATCATGTCTCTAAAATCCTTTCCCAGGGTAACCCGCTAAGTTTTTCGACTTGGTAAAGCCGACTCGGTGTATTACGGTTGTACTGTGATGTCAACTGAAAAAGTAATTGTTTACAAGGTTTAATGCCGTCTTATACTGTACGGCGAAAATTATTTTCCTTGCGGACAACTTTGATTGAGTTGGAAGTGGAGCGGCACGGCTGCCGGCGCCCAGAGAGAGAGGGAGAGAGCTGATAATGTTTGTGAGGTGAAGTTGGCTCCCCTGAGCGGTGTTCCGTCGTAATTAACGCGCCTCAGCTTGTCAGCGCCACTCCAGCGCGCTCGCGGAAATTGCACTCCCTTTCATCCTCTGGAGTCGCACCTTTCCGCAGTTCCACTGTTTATTCCCCACCAGCCGTGCGCCGTCACAGGAAATCCGTCTCTGATGGAACGGTGGGTAAAGCGTTATCTTTCTTCTTTGGCGTTTCAAGTCTGCACCCTGCAGGTTTGCAAATGAAGTTACGTTACAAAGGGTCTTCTGGAATTTGTCTCTTTTGACGAACGAGTTTGCTGACCACTGCCGTAGGCCTTGGGTAAGGCGGCCAAGCGTCCCGGATTCTGCGGGACAGTTGTAACGTTTCTGCTATGTTGCACACTCCATACAAAAATCAGTTGCCAACATTATAAACACGAAATATCTGACACCTAAAATAAAACTTCACTACCGGACATGTAAAATATCACATTTTCGCCTTCAGTTTGGAATTCTATTAACAATATCAGTAAAACGCTTTTAAGAAATAGTACGTTGATTTAAACATAACTTTGGCTGTCCTTTTACGTAATTTTCAATTTTTAATACTTTCGTAAATAATAGCTGCAAACACTAAAAATGCATTACACTTAATTCCGGAAATTGCTGAACCTATATAGATACTAATTTGTATAAAAACAACAATACTACATGTTATAACTATTGCACAACATGATTTCATCTATACCTTTTGTTTAAATAAATTAGGGCAGACCATGTTGTATATATCACTGGATCCTAAATTAAAGACTGATAATTTTTCATGCACTAAAATTAATAATCCGTTTGGTACTAAGAAACTATCTTCGAAATTAACAAAACTACGACAACCATATACAAATCCGTATTAATAAAAAATTTGACCGCAAACTGAAGTACATTAAAATTCCATGTCACAATAATAGTACGCCTACACGATATTGGCAAAACAAATATGTGTGCACTTCGAAAACACAAATAATGTAAATAATTTGAGCACTGTAAACACTAGTCGAAGGATGACTTTAAATTTGTGTACCACATTTGTATACCAAATTTTATGAAACATGTACATACATTGAAATAAATAGTCAAAGCTTAAATGTAATGTTTTAATTTCTGTATTTTGGCATATTTAATGTAAAAGAATATTGTTTAATTGTGAATTACAAAACTTTGTCATCAATCTTATTTCGCGGTTACGTAGAAAGATGTTTGAGAGAAACCATGTTTTGTTAGCAGTCACAAACCTGTAAGCAGCTCTGCTGGCTTGCCGCTGCATTTTTTTATTTTTGATTGTGCAACAATGGGATTGATTTAAACTTTATTTAAATGGAAATAAAATCGTTTCCATATCAACTGACATGATTATGATTTACGAAAAGATCCTGTAACATCAAATCTTTTAGTGAATGCCGAAGACAGCTCACAACACAATGGACTACAGCCAGCATATAAGTTCATTTCATATCAACTTCACCTACAGTGGAATGACGTTGTTATAGAGACTGTGAAATAATAAAACTTTCCGTGATTTAGGAAAATATTAGGGCTCAGTTTGAGTCATTCCGAAAAGGGGTGACTGTCGTTAGACAGTCCCGCATTTGGACTCGTTGTCCCGCATTGGAGTGATTACTAAAAATGTCCTGCAAAATGGCAAAAGCGTCCCTCATTCCCGCATTCCAGTGATTTTAAAATTGTTGGTCTAAGCACAGTCTAACACATACAGTCACGAAACTCCCACAGATTTTTGTTATACGCTGCGATAGCAGCGCTCCAAGCGGCCGGCAAGCTACGTTTTTGAATACAATAGTTGATGAGTGTGAATAGTATCGTTTACATTGACTTCAGCATACTTTTTACATTAGGGAACGTATGTAGTGCCTTATAAATATGCAATAATTTAAAAATAGCTCCCCATTTGTCTTTCTTAGGTTTCATAAGATCCCTGATAATGTACGAAACGGTACATTTACAGGACAGTTAATTTACAATCATCCTGTAACATATAAATGGTTTGGATTTTCCGCCCTATGCAAGATTTTTTTTTTTTTTTTTTTTTTTTTTTTTTTTTAATAATTCTCAAACATGTTTCAGCACATTTTGTGCTATCATCAGTGGACCGAAAAGTAGAAAGCAAGAAAATCGTAAACTGTTATGTTATGTTTGCATATGACAAGTCTGTACCAAAACAACAAATAAGTAGGCTACTTAACGAGTTTTATGTAGCCTAATGTAAAAGGTATGTAAGAAATGTGATATTCGTATATCTATGCCTAATATTCACTAAACTGAAATAGTTATATAGTCAGATAACCTAAGTAAAATTTAAAAACGAATGAACCTAGTAGTAACTGAAAAGACTATTGTACAGTAAATATAATTTCAGGACAAAAATAAACCATTCCACTGATGATAGCACAAAATGCGCTGAAACATGTTTGGGAACAATTAAAAAAAAAAAAAAAAAAAAAAAAAACAGGTGTCTTGCATACGGCGGAAAATCCAAACCATTTATCCAAGCAAGCACGGAAGAAAGAAGAACAGCAGCATCAAAAGATGATTACTGTAACATATAGGCTTTAAATGAGTAATTTCATTTTCTATCAAAAATCAAAATGCCTAGGAAACACCAGGAGACATGCCCTTTGGCAGAGAGACGTCAATTTCTACGTAGGGACGTTAAGTATTCTTCATTACAATTCCAGTAAAATCGGTGAGGGTGGAACGTAGGAAACGTTTACACAATGCAATAAATACGGTATTTAACGTACCAAATCAACCATCACAGCTGTAGCTGAAGGCAATATAACGATAAAAACAACCAAACTGTTTTCCAACAAAGAAGAACCCAATTCCTCAATTGTTGCTACATCTGAACCATCTGAAACGGCAAGAATCATCAAAACATTGGTTTTTTAAAGCTAACGTAATTACACTTAAAAGAATATGCACGTAGAAGGAAGACGAGTAATGTGTAAAAATGTGAGAATCATTAGACTCCGTACCGAATTGATACACGTCAAAAACTGGCTGTAATAGTAAGAACAGACCATAATAGAAATTTATTATACCATTATGTTTATATGCAACTTACTTTCAGCGAAATAAGCTGCAAATATACACATATTAGTAAGTATTTGTTCATGATGGTGTTGTTTTTTTATACTTTTGAATC
Source organism: Locusta migratoria (assembly GCA_026315105.1). Taxonomy (NCBI): domain Eukaryota; kingdom Metazoa; phylum Arthropoda; class Insecta; order Orthoptera; family Acrididae; genus Locusta; species Locusta migratoria. Next base: position 209,220,246 of record CM048749.1, read on the forward strand.
ATTTAAATGAGGCTGTTTTTATGTTAATTTCCATATTATGTTTGTCTCTCGATATTTTAATAATGCTTGTAACGCAAAAATTATAGTAAGTATTTCGTAATTACGTACAAAAACGATTATGAACAAACATCACAACTACGGCAACTTGTGTCGCAGCAACTGTCAGTTGGTAACAACTTTTACATCAGCGAGTGTCGGGACTGTATATGTTAGACTGTGATCTAAGAGCACGAGCCGAAAGTATTTTGTGTACGGCATGCTATGTCATACTGCTTGCAAGTTAACTTCACAATGCATCATCTACCAATACATGACAGTCTTCTTACATTAAATATGAAAGGTAAAAAACGATACAAATGATTTATTTCAAAAGGATACATTCGCTAGCAGTGGAAGTTGTTCTTGTTTTAAGCTGGTACTGCTTTTGGTGATACGATGACTGATTAAACAATTATGTTTTTTGTCATATTTTCTTTGCCTTCTGAAGTACGTTTCAATAAGTATAACGGAATATTTTTCAGTGCTCAAGGTGGCAAACATAATGTAATACTATCACGTCTGTATATACGTATTTAAAATCTGACATGCAAATACAGTATCAGCATTCATCTTACTTCCTTCAGGAATAAAAATTCTGAAAATGTAACAATAAAAGTGTGTGAGCATTGTATGTAGTAAGGCGCAGTTCGCAGTTAAACTCTGCACTTCATCGAGAGAAGTAGAGAAGTTCTGTAATAGAGTAGTTCAAATGGTTTTAAAAAGTAGTTTGTATTAAATTTAATTCGAGTTTATTGCAAAACACAGTTATTTTGGCGGAGTAAGCTATTTATCAAAATGCGTGGAGCATGATCCACTAAATGCTGGAACAAATAAAAGTAGTTCACACAACGAAGGTGATCAGAAAAACGCAACGGAGAAAGAATATGTAGAAGTTGTCAGACTCCTAAATTCAAAATAGGAGCTTAAAATTGTTTATGAACGGTAAATGAGAAAGGTTGAAGATTAAGAATAAAATGTCGCTCATGTTACGTACGTCACTATAAAAGTAAATGAATAGGTCTGCTCATTGTGATCTTAGTCCTCCTTCACATCCTCTAAATGTCCCGCATCTAGTTTTGAAAAAGTTGGTTGCCTTAGCGATGGGTGGTGCCAACCGGTAACCTACAGGGCGGTAATGCCTGCAATTGTTTTGAATCCGACCGACAAAAGAAATTCGACGGAGATACAGCGAATAATTATAAAACGTCGTAATTAAAGAAATAGTCACCCAGTTAACATGGGCTCCCAAATCCAGATTTCGTAACCGATTACCCTATTCCACTTTTGGATGGTCATGTAAACAATCCAAAACCGATTCTGCAAATCCACTTCTTTAAAGCGGTTTTTCAATTCCACAATCGAGTTTTGTGTGGCCATGTAAACGAAACCGTTTTCGAAACGTTCTCGGTTTGTCAAACTGTGTTTTCTTGTTAAGAATGTTCGGCGTATGTGGACAGAGTGCGGTAAAAGTGTAAGTATTAGAGTGAGCATGAATCGCTATATTTAAGATAAGAAAAATTGCGAGTGTTCTGATTAAATTAGGAAATGAATCAGCTGTTTTTCAGCCGCCATTTTGAGTGGGCTTGGAAATTCGCTTCAGGCTATAACACGAAAACACGACAATGAAAAATGGTTTACGAAATTCGGTTTTCGTATTCCGGAAGATGTGTTGCATATAAACGTTGTGAGTGTTCAAGACGCGTAAATACCTTGAAACACGTGAAATACGGTCGACATAACTGCGTACGCTCAAAAACGCGCATTTGAGACATGATTTGTTGACGTGACGTGTCAGCTAAAGGGTGCGAGTCATATCAGTGCATTTATTGGACCGGAACCTGTCCTGAAAATCACCAAAGCAATGATCAAATTGGAGCTACGTAACTAGCTCAGAGCCGGCCGCGGTGGCCGAGGAGACTGGGGCGCTTCAGTCACGGTCTGCACGGCCACTACGGTCGGGGGTTCGAATCCCCCCTCGGGCATGGATATTTGTGCCGTCCTAGTTCGTAAGTAGTTCATAAGTAGTTTGTAAGTTTAGGGACTGATGACCCCGTAGTTAAGTCCCATAAGCTTTACAAACATTTGAACATTTGAACTAGCTCAGAAGACAGCACGTAGAATACTGTACCAAGGTCTATAAACAAAAACATGGCAAGGTAATGATGCCAAAGATGTTTTAAAAGGAGCTCTGTAATCCTGGGCTTGAACAGGAGAGAGATTAGGTTCATGGTTGGATTACTGACAGGCCATGGGAATTTCAAAAAACACCTACATACAATGGGAATAACAGAAGAGGGTCCTAAATGTAGGCTCTGTGATGATGGCGATGAAACTGCATCACACCTAATCTTCGAATGCATGGATTGAAGAGCAAAAGGTACAGAACATTTGGGACAACCAGACCCGATGAAATTGTGTCTAATAAAGAACTGGTAAAGGTACTCCTTGCACTGTTCAAGGGCATTGGTTGGCTTTACTAGTTACACAAGGAGTGATACGCACAATAAACAGTTTCGGTGTGGGCAGTGGCGGGTTACACCAAAACTGTTTTGGCTTCACTGACGAAATCAATCAATCAATCATATCGGTGCGGCTGCTGGGTTAAGTATGTGAATCCTGGACCTCAGATCGCGAAAATTTGCCGGCACCTGGTTAAGAATAATAACGGCCACAAAGCGAGCAGCCATCAAGCTCATACCGCTTAAAAAACAATCAAATAAGCATAAAAATTTTAAGTGGTACACACAACAAACTATACCTGTAAAACACCCTAACTTATATCTGTATCACTTTCATTACTAGAAATGGTGTCAGGTGTAATGATATAATAAGTTGTTCAATATTATTTTCCTCTACACATTCATTCTTCCATGCTTTAGCACTTTCTTCGTATGACTTATAACATTGTACAAGCAGGATGTCGCAATTTGGTTTATAGTTTCCTTTGTCAGTCTTTCCACTTCGATTAAAGTACTTTTTGTTGTTCCCTTTAACCCTTTCCTGACAAATCTACCAAATATTCGAGTACATAACAACATATTTGATTATTATACTACCAAAGTGAATAAAAGCACATTAGTGTATTCACACATTTTTCTATTCCTTATTTGAAAAAAATCGGAGTTTAATGTCCAAGAGGATATAATACAATTGGGAGACATGAAATACGAGGCGCGTCCAGAAAGTAAGTTCCGTTTGGTTTTATAAAACGAACGGGTACAGATACAGAAAAAATATTGATTGTACAAAAATTTACAACTGTTAAACTACTTTTCTACATAGCTTCCGAAATTTTGTAGGCAATTGTCATAGTGTGGCACAAGGTTTTATGTGCCTTTTTCATAGAATGTTGCGCCTGTGTATTCAACCATGTGGTAGCATGTTCTTCCAGCTCGTCATCATCGTTGAAGTGTTGTCCACCAAGGACAGATTTTAGGTGTAAGAAGAGGATTACTGTCAAAAGATTTTTTTTCACGATAATGCCTGACCTCACACACCGAATGTGACCAAACAATTCTTACGGATCATCCTCCATACAGCTCGGACCTCTCTCCTAGCGACTTTCTTCTTACACCTAAAATCTGTCCTTAGTGGTCAACATTTCAACGACGATAAAGAGCTGTTACCGTATGGTTGAATACACAGGCGGCAACCTTCTGTGAAGGATGCATGCAAAAACTTGTGGCACGCTATGAAAAGTGCCTACAAAATTTCGGCAGTTATGTGGAAAAGAAGTTTAGTTGTAGAATTTTGTGCAATAAAAATTTCTTCTCTATTTGTGTACAATTTCATTTTATTACCAAATGGAACTTACTTTCTGGACGCGCCTCGTACTTACCTCTGTTAACATAAGGATTTAACAGCAACAAGCATATAGCAAAATTTTCATATCGAAATACCGTTTTAGATATTGATCAGAAGGAGAAAAAAGCAAACTGAAGTTATCCCTGCATCGTATTCATATTTTGTAATTTGTAAACAAAAGAAAACAAAACTACATCCATTTATTACTTGCACCTACCAACAAAAACAACTACAAAAATAACATGCACAAAATGCCTTTGACACACCATCAATACTAAAAACCAGGCACAGTTTTGAACGCTATATACATCAAAAGAGCTCTATTCCTTGAATAACATCAGTTTCCATTAGCTAAAACTATACAAAACCAAATTACCAACGTGAGAACACACAACAGCGTCTTTTTGTGACAACAATACTCACCTGATGATATCGTGCACACATCTACATCTACACTCATACTCCGCAAGCCACCCGACGGGGTGTGGCGGAGGGTACCTTGAGTACCATTCTCGGTTTTCCTATTCCAGTCACGTTTTGTTTGCGTAAAAAAAGATTGTCGGTATGCTTCTGTGTGGGCTCTAATCTCTCTGATTATCCTCATGATCTCTTCGCGAGATATACGTAGGAGGGAGCAATATACTGCTAGACTCCTTGGTAAAGGTATGTTCTCGAAACTTCGACAAAAGCCCGTACCAAGCTACAGAGCGTCTCTCTTCCAGAGTCTTCCACTGGAGTTTATCAATCATCTCTGTAACGCTTTCGCGATTACTAAATGATCCTATAATGAAGAGCGCTGCTCTCCGTTGGATCTCATCTACCTCCTCTATTAATCCCACCTGGTACGGATCTCGTGAGCAGTATTCACGCAGTGGGCGAACAAGTGTGCTGTAACCTACTTCCTTTGTTTTCGGACTTCATTTACTTAGGAATCTTGCAATGAATCTTAGTCTGGCATCTGCTTTACCGACGATAAATTTTATATGGTCATTCCATTTTAAATCACCCCTAATGCATACTCCCAGATCATTTATGGAATTAACTGCTTCCAGTTTCTGAACTGCTATAGTGTAGCTGATTGATAAAAGATCTTTCTTTCAATGTATTCGTAGCAAAGTACACTTGTCTACATTGAGATTCAGTTGCCATTCCCCGCACCATGCGTCAATTCGATGCAGATCCTCCTACATTTCAATACAATTTTCCATTGATACAACCTCTCTAGATACTACAGCATCATCTGCAAAAAGCCTCAGTGAACTTCCGATGTTATCCACAAAGTTATTTATATATATTGTGAATAGCAGCGGTCCCACGATACTCCGCTGTGGCACATCTGACATCACTCTTACTTCGGAAGACTTCTCTCCATTGAGAATGACATGCTGCGTTCTGTTCTCTAGGAACTCCTCAGTCAAATCACACAACTGGTCTGATAGACTTTGTACATTAATCGTCTGTGGGGAACTGTATCAAACGCCTTGCGTAAGTCAAGAAATACGGCATCTGAGTCTCGTGGACGAATAGCGCGAGCTGGGTCTCACACGATAGCCTTTTTAGAAACCCATGCTGATTCCTTCACAGCCGATTTCTAGTCTCAATAAAAGTAATTATACTCGAACATAATACGTGTTCCAAAATTCTAGTACCGAGCGAGGTGGCGCAGTGGTAACGCACTGGACTCGCATTCTGGAGGAAGGTGGTTCAAATCCACCTCCGGCCATCCAGATTTAGGTTTTCCGTGATTTCCCTAAATCACTCCAGGCATATGCCGGGATGGTTCCTTTCAAAGGGCACGGCCGATTTCCTTCCTCATCCTAACCCAAAACTCCGAGCGTTAGCTCCGTCTCTAATGGCCAAGCTGTCGACGGGACGTTAAACCCTAAGCATCCATCCAAAATTCTACAACTGACCGACGTTAGAGATATAGGCCTATAGTTCTGCACATCTGTCAGACGTGCCTTCTTGAAGACGGGGACGACCTGCGTCATTTTCCAATCTTTTGGAACGCTACGCTCTTCTAGAGACCTACGGTACACCACCGCAAGAAGGAGGGCAAGTTCATTCTCGTACTCTGTGCAAAATCGTACTGGTATCCCATCAGGTCTCACGGCCTTTCGTCTTTCGAGCGATTTTAATTGTTTTTCTATCCCTCTGTCATTTATTTCGATATCTGACATTTTCTCATCTGTGCGACAATCTAGAGAAGGAACTACAGAGCAGACATCCTCTGTGAAACAGCTTTGGAAAAATACATTTAGTATTTCAGCCTTTAGGGTATCATCCTCTGTTCCAGTACCATTTTCGTCAAGGTGTGTCTGGACATTTTGCTTTGATCCACCTACCGCTTTGACACAAAACCAAAATTTCTTTGGATTTGCAGCCAAGTCAGTACACAGAACTTTAGAATTCGCTGAACGTCTCTCGCATAGCCCTCCTCACGCTACACAGACGTAATACAGTCCGTTATTCACTGATGTGTGTGAGCACTGATACTGAACAACGTCGGCTAGCGAGAGTTTCATATTATGAAACATCAGAGGGACCCTAAGATTCTGTCAGGGACAAAAGTCAGATATCATTTTCCACTTTGTTTTATGAGGCTGTAAAGGGGCAGGGGCTTTTAAGTTCCGTCGGGCAGAAATGGGTTAGCTTTATCGTGAATCCAGAGTGAGTGGAATGGAAATGGACTGCAAATCGTTTGGTCGCAGCCTGAGGTATGTACGGCAGAGAGAAAGAAAGAAAAGGTAATAAAAGAGAGGTTGATGAAAAGCAACTCCTTTATTATTTCTTCATTATGTTAAATCCTCTACGTTACCGCGAATTACGTGTTAGTGAAAACGGTTGTTACGGATGAGCAGTACACGAGAGGTGACTATTTGCTTTCACCAGCCGAAGTGAAACGCATAGTCTCTCTAGAAAATGTTCACCAACACTTCATCTTCACAAGTTATCCTCCCAGCGCATAAGACGGCACGTAGGTCTTCGTTTCTTGATCTTGAGTCTGTTACGGTTAATTAGCGAGGAAGATGCGTGGTGAAAGAATTATATATACAGACTTTATTATTTCCAAGGAAAGCCACTCGCCTTTTCAATCAGCGCAGAAGTCGAGAAACTGTACAATTCACAAATTATTCTCTCATTAAACATCTTCAGTCTAACGTAACAATACACTTTTCGCACATTTCAAACACTTTTTACAAATTACGTAATGTGACCAACCACAATATACAGCGACTCTGCCCGTCATAACCACCGAAATCGGAGTAATGATACGCGATATTCCAAAACATTGCCGTAGCTTTTCGTCCCTCTTCTGTTTATTAATTTTTTATGACTGGTTTTCAAAATAGCAGTGAACAGTTATAGTTAAATTCGTTTTGTTGTGGGGACTGAAGTACGGAACTGATACGTCACACGCTATACTGAAAGTTACTCGAATAATAATGCAAAACGACCTAGTGGTTCAAAGCACCTGTAGCAGGATATCAAAATGATGATTAAAATATTCTTCTTCTGTTATTAAGGCATATCTATTTACTTACCTAAAATGTTTCCACTGCCAGTTCCTTTTGTACAAATACAATGGTTTGAACTTAAATAGTGGCAACATTGCTGTGGAGACAGTATTCAATGAAATCTGACGGCGCACGTTGTTGACATTTGACATTCCTATTTTACCTCCGAGCAAATGGACTCGCCCGTCCCATGTAACCGGCGTGCGCACAATTGAAGTAAACACTCACATTTTTTTTTTTCTATGGTACTTAACTACGGGGTCACTCAGTACTCAGCCAGACGAGTTGCGGACGCAACTAAAAGATCTGAAGATGATCCAAGTGATTGAAACATGTCATTAAACAATTTTATAGCAACTGTTGACTGAAATAAACACATTTAAAATAACATAGTGCAGTTGCGGACATTCTCAAATCGACCATGTCGACTATAATGATATTATTATTATTATTATTATTATTTTCTTTTTTGGGGTGCGTAAGTTTTCCACGCGACTAACGGCTTCAAAGTTCGTCTTCTCAATTTTTTTTTTCACTGCTTCCGCAGTGTTGCCACAATCTTGTTCGAATGTATTCATCCTTTTTTCTAGTTTTCAGTTTACCATAATTTTCTGCTCATAACTTTGTAAGCCTCTGTCACCGGTACGCTACACTTTTATTTCAATTTTCTCTTACGTAAATTAATGATTTTTTCCGTGAAGTTATTATAATTAGTATAAATTTTAAAACAAAAATGTCTCTCCAATGGCTTATTCTGGGAATGTAACTTCAGTAGTAGAAGTTTTTATTATTAATTTCAAAAAACAGAAATCAATTTTTTTCTAGACCGATTTCCATTCTTCTTGATTGACATTTCAAAATATGACGACCTCACTTCAAGTGTGTTTGTTATGCACACTCAATGAATTAGGGTGCACTGCTGTTTCGGGGCTCTGCTGAGGCCTTCACGGATACCGTAGCGGTCACGGGGCCCACGAAGTTTTATATATATATATATATATATATATATATATTATGGGACTTAATTACGGGGTCATCAGTCCCTAAGCTTACAAACTACGTATCAACTAGCTTATCCTAAGACGGCACAAATATCCATGCTCGAGGGGGGATTCGAACCCCCGACTGTACTGGCCGTGCAGACCGTGACTGAAGCGCCTCAGTCCCCTCGGCCACCACGGCCGGCGGGCCTACGAAGTCCCCACCGTACTTTACCCCCCAGCAGCGATCCCCTACTTAAGCACTGCAAAACTATTTCCAATCTTTCTAGCTTAGTTTAAGCGGTTTACCTTCTTAAAATAAAATTTGTATCATATTTCCAAATTTTTTCTTGTGATCCTTCCACTTGCATAATTTGTAAAATTCTTCTAGTATGTAATTTTTGTAATCCAGTAGATCGCCATTTCCGTTCTTCTGGATGACGCAATATACGTAATTTCCTAATAACCAATATACCGCATTGGTTTTTTTTTTTTTTTTTTTTTTTTGTTTTTTGTTTTTTTTCTGGAAGGTAGACATCTTCCGGGTAAAATATGTTCGTCAATGTAATTTCTCTACCGTCGCTGCGTGTAAGAAAGGCTATTTGTTTCTTCAAGGCATTCCATATTTCCCGATATCCTTGACAGACCAGACGATGCGGAGTATCAGTTTCCTTGCATTTTTGACAGGTGTGTATGTCACATATACCAATGGCGTATAATTTCTCATTTGTACTAATTATATTGTTAATAACGCGGTACCATGCCACTTTAATATGTGTTGAGAGAACTTTGTTAGCGATATTACGCCATATCATTTTCTAGTTTTTAGAAGGATACTGTAATTCCATTTTATTACGGACGCTCTTTTGGGAGAGTGCTTCCAATAGGAATTTACCATTGCTCCTGTTTTTCTCTAGCACAGTGCACTCCAGGTAATTCAACTCTAGATAAAATTGTTTAATATGTTTCATTTTATAATGTAATCTGCCAATATTTATTGGAGGCGTTATGCTTTCTGGTTTAAGTATTTTAAACAGTTTCGATGTGATGCTGTACGGGGAACCATTTATGAGTTGACTTGTCCTTTCAATAAATAAAGCCATATTTTTCTGACGGATATCAGTCAGACCAAGGCCTCCTTCTTCAGGTTTCAGAGTAGCAGTAGTCACTGCCACTATAAAAATTTGTCCCTGCCAGATATACCTACATATGTGGCTCATGATAGTTTTTGCTATTGGCTTTGGGATTGGAAGAACTTGACCTACAAACACTGCTTTTGATAAAATTACGCTGTTGATTATTTTAACCTTCTGTAAAATGTTCAGGTCTCTGATTTGATTAAGTAGTAACATGCTCCTAATTTGGTTAGACAGTTTTCGCCAGTTAAGAGTTATTGTTTTAAGCGGGTTCCTGTGAAAGGTCACGCCTAAGGCCGTATGTTGATCCACCGTTTTCGCCCAATTTAACTGCACATTTTTGAAACCATTTAGACGTAAAAAGGAACTTTTCATTTCGTTTACCTTCGCACCAGTTGCTCTGCAATAGATTTGTACAGTCGCAGTTAGCTGTTGAATATCTGCCTCACTTCTGACGACAACTCCGACGTCATCTGCATACGCATTGGTCACTCTTCTATTCCCTGATATATGGATTCCTTCCAATTCGTTATTTAAAATTCTCAAAAGCGGTTCCAATGCTATTATAAACAGTAACATCGATAGAGGGCTGCCTTGTGGGACACCGTTATCAATATTAATTGACCGAGTACGGTGCCCATTTATTTCAATTGTCGTTTGAATGCCTTTCACAACAGTTGGCCGGCCGCGGTGGCCGAGGAGACAGGCGCTTCAGTCACGGTCTGCACGGCCACTACGGTCGGGGGTTCGAATCCCCCCTCGGGCATGGATATTTGTGCCGTCTTTAGTATAAGGTAGTTCATAAGTAGTTTGTAAGTTTAGGGACTGATGACCCCGTAGTTAAGTCCCATAAGGTTACCAAACATTTGAACATTTTGAACACAACAGTTGTAAAAACGTTCACGTTGTTTTCATTTAAACCCATACCTCTCATCAGTGTAAATAAATACTTGTGATTTACCCTGTCAAAGGCCTTAGAAAAGTCTATAAAAAGGAGACCCGCTTTTGCTGTGATCGTTGAAAATATTGCGACAATATCTCGATATTCGCTTAGTGTTTGGAAGATATTTCTACCAGGGAGACATGTCTGATGACTACCGATTATCTTCTGAAGTATGGGCCGGAATCTCTCTTTCAACACCCTTGCAACGATTTTATAATCAGAATTCATTAGGCATATAGGTCTCATCTTCAAGAGGTCTTAATTTTTACCTTTAAGAAGAAAGACAGTTACACTTTCCTTGAAGTCTGCAGGTACGGCCTCACCTTGCAAAACATCGTTTATTGCCTGGGTTAGCTTATCTCCTATAAGATGCCAGAAAGTTTTATAAAATTCTATAGGCAGTCCATCCGGGCCTGGTGACTTCCTGGTAAGGGAACTTGTAATGATATCGAGTAAGTCATCAGACGTTATATCTTCACTGACAATCCTGTTTTGCTCTTCCGTTATTATGTTTTGCAGACCACTGTTTTGCAACGGATCCCTAACTAAGTTCATTTCAATCGGACTTTCACTATATAATTGATCGTAGAACCTATGTGCCTCCCTCATAATTTCTGATTGTTCCGTCAAAATTTCGTTTTGGTCTGATCTCAAACGGTTGCTGAATGTTTTCTTCCTATTCCTTTCGTACTGTATTAAATGGGAGAGTGACGCATTTTCATCCTCCACCATTGTCTTAAGGTGCGACTTAATTTTTAACCCGTCCAACTGCTGTCATTTCAGGCTTAACAATCGAGCTTTTACCTGTTTAATCTCTACTATGACATCCTGTGTCATTTACTGTTCATACAGTTCTCGCAGACATGTATAGTAAAATTCTATAGTTTCATTTATCCACATCGCTCTTTCTTTTCCATAAGCGATCAATGTGGATCGAAGTTTTTTTTTTTGCGCACAACGTCCACCATTCTATACAGCTCCTAAATTTGGTGCGAAATCTTAGGGAAATTTGCCAAGCGCAGGACATCCTCTCAGCTAATTCATGTTCCTTCAAAGTATTGATGTTTAGTTTCCACATTGGACGTCCCCAATATGTTTTCTGCTTAGGAAGTCGGACGTTACATTTGACTGCTTGGTGGTCTGAAAAAATTGTAGGCATCGTTTCGATACCGTTAATTTTGTTACTTAGGTTTTCAGTGACATATAATCTATCAATACGGCTCTACGAAGTTGCGGTGACGTACGTAAATTTCACTTTAGTGGAATATAATTGTTCCCAAACATCCTTCCAACCCATATTTTTAACCAAACTATCTTGTTCTTTAGAAAAATTAAAATTGGCGTTTGATCCTTTTTGTTGAGAACGCAGTTCCAATCGCCACCTATTAAAACCTGTGCGGGGTTGTCCTTTAGCAAATATACTATCACAGTTTTAAAAAATTTGGCTCTTTCTTCCCTAAGATTATTACCAGATGGAGCATACACATTAATTACAATAGTGTTAAAAACTCTACAACTAATACCTCTTCCAGATATTAAGTAACTAACGTCTTTAACTTCAATTCCATCTTTCACAAGAATTGCAGTACCATATTCGTTTTCTCGAGCTACATTTAAAAATACTTGAAAACCGGAAACTTGAAAATTATGAAGTTTGACTTCCTGAAGGAGAGCAACATCCGATTCCGACTTATACAAAAATTCTTTCAAATCAGACACCTTAGTTGTATTTTCTACTCTGTTAATATTTACGGTAGTGATGTTATAAGAGTGTTCCACTATTGGTCAGTTTAGTAAGTGGAGCGAGTCGGCAGATGGTAGGCAGGCTCTCCTGTTTGCCTACTACTCCACTCATTTGTTTGCATCGGCGCTGTCATAACGCCTGTTGCCCGTGTCCTGTAGCTCTTCCATTTCCTCGTCCGTCTGGTCCGCAATGTTGTCCGCCCAGTTTTGTCCGGAAGGAGCACAACCACGATAAGTTGCGCCCCTTCTTTCCGGAAGCATTTTATGTCGAGACGTATTAGTGGTTCCTCTCGCTTCGTCAGTGACTGCCTGACTTACGTTTATCATTTTCATTCCCTTATTATTTTTCCATTTCATGATCGTCAGTCTCTTTTTCGCCCCTGACAATTTCTCGTAACCTCTCTCTGATTGCCGGAGCCAGGCTCTCGGCCGCTGCGTGCGCGAGTCTCCTTTTTTTGTTGTTGCTACGCGACTTCTTTGGGGACCGTGTCGGTGACGCTGTCGGCGATGACAAGGGAGATGTCGTTGTCGACATCTTCCCTTCGTTCGTGACACTCGTCGCGGCACTGCTGGTCTCGGGAACAGTATTGTCAATACTTTTTACTGTTGCCACTCCACTTTGTCCCGATTCTTGTCCAAACATTTCTCGTCCCTGTTCCTTTTTCTCCGGTTCTTCGGATGTCGTGAGAATGTCATGTGAATCTAGCTCTACTGGGTGTTCAACGCGACCGTCCGGAATTTCGAATCTGACATCTTTTGGACAAGCGACTTCCACATCAGACTTACTGCTTACAGCGCCTTGTTCAAAGGGCTGTTGCACAGTCTCACGTTCGACAGACGGTGATTCACTGCAGTCCATTTCGGTTACAGGAGGAACTGCATCTTCATTTACGTTGACATTATTTGGGTTCTCCTCTACATTTATGTTTAAGTCGCGCTCTGTCACTAATTTTTCCGTCTGGCTCATAAATTCTTGTCTAGGGAGATCGTGGGTTGTCGCCACGTCTGCATATGTTAATTTCATAACAGTTACGGGACTCTTACCCGGCACCTCACCGACATGAGTCTGTGGAACGCGCCGTTTGCTGCACTCGGCACGGGCATGATCTGGCGAATTGCAGAGGGCACATGTTCGAGATTGGCCGTCATATATTACAAGGGCACGGTATCCACATATATTTATAAAAGATGGAATATGCCTTTGCAGTTCTACTTTCACCTGTCGAATCCCATTTAGGACGGGGAACATATACGGTTCAGACCATTTTTCAGCTATATTCGAAATAACTCGACCGTAAGGTTTTAAAACAGAATTGATTTCTTCCGCAGGTATCTCAAATGGCAGCTCGAAAATTCTAGCAGTGCGTATTCCAAAACCAGCATAAGAGACAATTACTTCACTAACTGACCCATCAGAGCGATTAAATTTCACTTTATCTCCACATTTTTCAACAACAGAAAGACATAATTTAGCAGTTTCCATCTTAACAAATACAGAGTTCGTCACAAAAGACAGGTAAATACCGACAATATCGTCCTCACGAAGTCCTATTTTTTCTTGGAGCCAAAATTTAACTTCTATTGTTTTAGATCTTATAAAACTTCTATCAAAAATAAATCTAACAGTATCCTTTCTCATGTAGTTCGAAAGACTCATTTTATCTACTGAGAAACAATACGTGAATTGAAGAAAGCGCAAGCAGCTAGCGGCTCGGCTGACCTGATACGCAGCGACACGGCCGTTGTTTACACTGCAGGAACGCCCGGCCCCGACACACGTCCGTCCCGCATCACCGCTGTCACTCGAATGGTCTCCTCGGCCACCGCGGCCGGCACGTTTTTCATATTAGGTGCATTGTGCTGTCACTTACTGCTAGGTTCTCCATATCAGTGACCTCAGTAGTCAATAGACATCCTGAGGGAGCAGAATGGGGCGCTTCGCTGAACTCACGGACTTCGAACGTGGTCAGGTGATTGGGTGTCACTCGTGTCAGAAGTCTGTACGCTAGAGTTCCACGGATCCCTAGGTCCACTGTTTTTGATGTGATAGTGAAGTTGTAAGGAAAGAAAATATTTGTTGGTAATATTCGGTGAAAAGGTGTTTATTTTATTGAAGAAAAATGTGAGTGGAGGTAAAAAAAAAAAATTTGTTTTACGTGTTATTAAGAAAAAGATCAACGATATAGTGGCCTGTTTTGTGTGTAAAAAGTATATTTTTAGACTTTTTCATCGCAACCGAATGAACGGTACAGCCGGGCATAATATACGAACAAACATACAAACATTTCATGTTAATGTATTAGATAAAAGGTGATGAAAGTAATAAAGATTGACAATAGCATTTTATAGTAACTTTCATAATCAGATACGGTGTGTAGTGAAAGTAACGTATTTAGGAAGGTACACAATGTTAGATTGTATAGGCTGGCCATAGCTGCAGCCGACATTATCTCTTTTGGCTTACAGATAACAATTAGAAGTAGACGGCAGTTTTACACCTTGAAATGACATGCTGTGCTTTGTGTGACATAACCTCTTGTGCGTTAAAATGGGGAAAATAAAGATTTCCTTTTGTAAAACTCCGAAAGGGCCGTTTTTTATTTTATTTTATTTCATTTTTATTTATTTACTTATTTTTGGAAATGTAAACACAGTAAAATCTTTTTTATGCCGTTCAGTTTTAACCACGGAAATTTAAGAAGATGCCTGTCTTCAGCTGACGTAGTGCTCCGACCACACGCACACCGAAGCGCTACTGTGTGTGTCCGGAGCTCCAACGTTTTCCTGTTTGAAACAGCCTGTTTTGCAGTAGGTGCAGAACAGTTACTGTGATTTAAGAAGTCAAAAGAAAATTGTCGCAGAAATCACACGTTAACAATAATTACATCATTACATACCGTGGTTTTAAATACTGCTATCTATTACTATTACCCATTCAAAACTTTAATATCTGCGAAAGCGGATAACGAACTTGCGGAAGCGGATAAAGTGTCGCGGATGCAGATGCGGTTGCGGATATGAGTCTTGCGGATGTGTTGCGGATGCGGGTAACACTTTTCTTATCCGCGCTGACCTCTAGGTATCAGGAGTGACAGTCCGTGGCTGTTTTTTACGTTCAAATTCAAATCTTTGTAGAGCTTATGGGACTTAACTACAGGGTCATCAGTCCGTAAACTTACAAACTACTTATGAACTAGCTAATACTAAAGAAGGCACAAATATCCATGCCGGAGGGGGGGATTCGAACGCCCGACCGTCCAACTGGCGCCGCAGATCGCTCTGCCACCTGTTTGTTACGGCATGGTCTACGTGCAAGTCGTGCACTTATCTGCCTAACTTTGATTAATCGTCAGAAACATACTAGTCAACAACGGTGTACGGAACGGTGTCATTGCACAGAGGTTCTGTTTAAATACAAGTAAACAATCCCTGAGACGGATTTTCGTCTCGAATATGTCAGAGACATTAATGATAAATCTGAAGCATTGAATTAACATTTGTGATGCGACCGGGAATCGAACCCGGACCTCCATGCTTACTAGGCAGACGTCTTACCGCTAGATCACCTCATCACTAGCGATTAAGGTGCCTCGGAATAGTCTAAGCACGATTTCCTTCACGTCACAAACTTTAATTCAGATTATGTGTTCCATAGGAGAGCCTTGGCAGTAGTGGCAATGTTCTATGGAACACAGAAGCTGAATTAAAGTTTATGACGTGAAGGAAATCGAGCTTACACTATTACGAGGCACCTTAATCGCAAGTGACGCGGTAGTCTGTGGGTAAGACGTCTGTCTAGTAACCATGGAGGTCAGGGTTCGATTCCCGGTGGCATCACAAATTTTAATTCAATGCTTCAGATTTATCAGTAATGTCAGGTTCTGTTTGTCTGAAAATGAAGGCCGTATTTTGGTTTGCCGCAGACAATGGGAGCAGCATCACAGTGGCTAAATGTTCAAATGTTTGTAAATCTACGGCGTTTAACAGCTGCGGTTATCAGTCTCTCGGTTTGCGAACTACTTAAACTAACTTACGTTAAGGACAACACAGACCCATGCCCGAGGGAGGACTCGAACCTCCGACGGCGAGTAACCTCGCGCTCCGCAGCAAGGCGCCTTAGGCTGGTTGCACACACACACACACAACCCGAATTTGGACGGCCGGTAAAATATCGGCTGGTATTTTATCAGCTGAGCGCTGCTTGCCCACACGACAGAATTTTACCGGTCAAACGAGCTATCGTGGTCGAGTGAAGTTGATTCCAAACATAAAATAATGAATTCCAAACGATTTTGCCTAATATTATCACAAATCTGTGACATGATACAAAGAACTAATGAAGTATCGTATCACTCATTCGTATACCAGTTACGATATGATTTTTTTTTCTTTGCTCTCCATTTCGTCAACACCCTCATTCAGTTCGCATTTGTATCTTCAAATGGGTCCAAAGTTTTGTTCCACAAAACTGTTCGTGCTACCACTACCGAAATACGTATATCACTTATCTCTCGATCCAATGCAACTGTATGCATAATAATATAATTCAACAAGTTCATAAATTTCAGGTAGACCGATCTTTTTATATTTTCTCAAAGCTAACATGTTAATAAAACAGAATACAAGTGGCCAATCTCGCGGAAGCAGTGTATTACTCTGTGTATCGGAATTTCAGTTTATTTATTGCAGCAATAATGTGCTGTCGAAACTAAATAATTTAAAAGCTACTGTCACAGTGAAATTGCCGAAGAGAGTCCAGTCACTCCAATACTTCTTTGTGTTGCTCTGGATATAACTACTCTGATATATTAAAAATATTCACCTGTCATTGTAAACCATGGCATACTGTTCCTAAAACGTAGTTTCAGTTTGTGAATCTCCTGTCGTTAACTACGAAGTTGGCAGTGGCGGCTCGTACAAAATTTGACCAGTGTGCTACAATATTACAAAAATAAACAAGTAACAAAATATACTAAAATAAAAAGTCAACCTTTGTATGATTGCCTTTAATTAAATATCAATTAATACTGTAATGACAGTAAGACCTTCAGGGGATTCTATAACAGCGCCGTCAACTGCATGTATTCACTGCAGGTAGTAAATATAACGTTTAAAAATATTAATTTTATTTACAGTAATTAAAAATTTAGACTCAGAGGTATTTGAATACGAGCCTCACACAAGTAGGTTTGAGAGACGATGGAAAGACGCCTGAGTCAGCGCGCTATTTGACTCTGTAAGCTGAAATATTCGTCATATACTATTCTTCCGCAGCCGTTAACGCAGTGCGAAGAGCAATATTGATATGGTGCTGCAGTCGGTCTCAGCACACCCGAGTCGCCAGGCCTGACGTCACGTCTGCGCATGCGCACTAGCGAACAGACGACTGCGCCGCCTCTCTGCGCACGTACCAGCGCGGCTGAATCCCACTTCAGCACACGGAGCTGGTTTCCAGCTATCGCGGCGAGAGCGCTCCAAAATGCGTTTTCATCCTTATTACTAGCATTCTAATACGCACTGGAAGGGAACTGGCATAATTTTATTGTGATATCTGGCTCGTATTCCAAGAGAAAGGATGTAATTTTACAACGATTTCTCGCTTGCATTCGAAGAGAAATTGCATAATTTTAGTAATATATGTACAGTGTGCTGCAGCACATTAGCACATTATCACCAGCCGCCACTGGAAGTTGGTGGTGTAGAGAATGCGGGGGGCTCCGACGTCTTCACCGAGGAGAGTATAAAACGCCGCCTTAAAAATTGACCGGTAAAGGCCGAATGAGACGTAGAGAGCTCTTCCCGGGCCGAGACGGCGGCACTCATTAGCGAGTCGTTGCAAATTACCATTACTGCCTCCGCGTGGCCTTGTCTTTAAAGCGGAGACAAGAGGGCATCTGCAGGGGAAAAGATTATCACAGTAAAATTTTTTCACTATATTTAGCTTTATCTTCGACCGTTTCGTATAAAGAAAGAAAGTAACGACTTGTTAATTTGAAACTGTACACAGATACAGAAGAAATTTTTATTGCACAAAATTCTACAACCCTTAAACTACTTTTCCACATTTGTCATAGCGTGGCACCAGGTTTTGTATACCTTTTTCATAGATATCTGCCGTCTGTGTCTTCAACCAGTTGGAAACAGTTTCTTTCAGCTCGTCGTCATTGTAGAAGTGATGACCGCCAAGGAAAGACTTGAGATGTCCTGGATCTTGTCATCAATCGCGTGAACCAGTTCTTCTGTAACCAAAGGTGGACGCCCACTCCGTTCTTCATCGTGCACATCACTACGCCCGCCATTGAACTGTCGAACCCATCTTCTCAGCATCGAATCACTCTTCGCATTTGGACCGTAAACATCGCAAATTTGCCGATAAATTTCACTTGCTTTCACTTTCCTCGCATTCAGAAACCGAATCACTGACCTGATTTCAAAGGCGGCGTGATTTTCAATCAACGCCATTTCAAACAAGTACAACAAAGCGTACGTAACTGACAGCGATCTCCAAATGGCGCACGTTCTTCTCCTTGATACACATCGTCTACAGCGCATGTGCGGAACTGCAGTCGCAGCGCTGCAGCGGAGATAAATTGAAACGGAACTTACTTTCTGGACGCGCCTCGTATATTATTAGAAATTAAATATTGAGATTGATTACAACATTCAAGACACAAAGGAGTTAAACACATTAGCTACGAACGTGCATTGAAGCCTATGAGTGAGGAACGTTGCAAACTTGTCCCAGACCAAGATTGGAAGCCAAGTCTCCTGCTGACTACACACTGTAGCTACTCTCTTGCTTGCTAATTTTGTTTACAGACGTTTATTTTTTAAAAACATTTTGGTTTCCGATTCAGTTAAAATTCACAAAATTTTGAACATTCTGCATACAAAAAAAGAAAAAAAAAGAAAAAAAAAAAAAAAAGAAAGCAAAACTCCATAAATGACTAGGAGGTCAAATTTTCATATGGTATGTTGTTTGAAATTGATATGAATAGGACAATCATTCATCACTCATGCTCATTCTGTTCGAATTCTAGTCGACAGATCAACAGATCATAGAGTGTTTCATGTCTTTAATTAGCTTGTGTTGTAGTGTGAAAATATAACAAATGAATTCATTTTTGTCTTCCATATGTTTAGACAGTATCCCGTATCTGAGTATGAACTGTATTTCCCTGAGCAACACAGAGTTGTTGTAGCATGTTTAAATATTCATAAGGATTCTCATATCCAAACTTTTAAATAAACTTAATTCCAGATGTGCCTTTCAATTGTTAGTTTAAGCTCTTTGGTTGTAATCTCTGGACTGTTACTACACGCCGTTCGCTTATAAATAAATATCAAGACAGTGAGGGCGTGTCTCGTGATGTGTCGTACCCATTCATATACCCAAAGAGTAAGTTAGTGCATCCCTGAGAGAACTAGCCGGAAGAAATGGATAGTGTCTTTTTTTTTCTTTTTCCTTACTATCCCAGCAAAGGACGAAAGCAGGTGTCACACACACACACAAGGTAATTGCAATGTCTACTACGTCGTCGTCTACTGTTAACAACACAGCAGTTACCAAACCTGTACAGAACACTCTAGCACATCTGCCCCGATTCAAATTTACAGCTTATCGAACACTACCGACGCAATTCCCATGCCAATTACCCTCATTACTCGCGGCAATTCGCCAATTCCAGTAAAGAGTTCGAGGATGCTGCGTATCCGCCCTGAAGGGCGTCATCGCCTCAATTATATACACACACAAAAGTTTTGTATAATCCACCAAACAAACGTTTTTTGGTATTCTATAGTATGATTAATTTGTATTTATAAAGTAATATATCCTCCAATTTGTTGACAAAAAGAGCTCAATAAGTCACTTCTTTTGCATTAAAACAGAACCTAAAATCGCTTCTCATTATATAATACCCCAATTAATGTTGAGTTGCATGACGTCTTGAATGAATGCAAGCTTGCTGCCTAGGTGGGTGCAGACCACGAGTTCATTTAACCAGTGCTGGTCGAATTTCAAATGTTCAAATGTTTGTATAGTCTATGGGACTTAACTACGGGGTCATCAGTCCCTAAACTTACAAACTGCTTATGAACTACTTACGAACTAGGACGGTACAAATATCCATGCCCGAGGAGGGATTCGAACCCCCGACCGTAGTGGCCGTGCTGATCGTGACTGGAGCGCCTCAGTCCCCGCGGCCACCGCGGCCGGCTGGTCGAATTTATCCCATTATTCAATGCGAAGCCTGTTTAACTTCCGTAGACTTTGTATTTGGTCAAGACGTTAATTCACCCAGAGCATGTCCAATTGGATTCATACTGGGTGAACGTGCAGTCGCTGCAGCGGAATAGCCGTGCGCACTACGGCTCCGTGCTGCGGTGCGTGCTGCCATTCGCCGTCGGAGGTTCGAGGCCTCCTTTAGGCATGGGTATGTGTGTGTTGTTCTCAGGATAAGTTAGTTTAAGTAGTTTGTAAGTTTAGGTACCGATGACCACTACAGTTAGGTCCCATAACTTTACAAACATTTGATTTTTTTTCTTTAATGCAGGCCAATCCAGTCGTGCAATTACGGCACAACTGATGAAGTCGCTGAAGATCCTTTACAGTGGACTCGGAAGCTGTCCCACCAAATGGGTCTGACGGGGAACAGAGACATTTTCGTACTATCGCAATACAGGGGAGAGAGCGACACGGAAATGATGCATTATTTGGGGTAGGAATCATTAGAAGAAAGGTGTTATTATTTGCAGCGAGATTTATTTACGAAATTTCTGCCACCAACTTTCGAATGCGAACATACTTTCTTAGCATTCACCTACATAGGGAGACATGTTCGTCATCATAAAATAAGAGAAATCATATCGAAAACGGAAATATATACGTGTTCCTTTTTCCCATGCACTATTAGAAAATGAAAAAGGTGGACTCTCTGCCATGCACTTCATTGTGATTTATATAGCGTTTATGTGGATGTAGAACAATGAAGTATGAAATTATTAAGGTCATACTGTGCAAGCTTAGGCGCAGGAATTGTACATATACACTTATTGATAGTATTAATTGTTCCTGCCTCTGCTTGGTGGAGTTGCGTGACGTGCATTTTCTCCCATATGTATGGAAGGAGTCTGCATGCCGTCCAGCTGCTAGGACGGTGAGTCAGTGTGAGCCAACGCGCTAGACTTGCGCATAATAGTTCGCGATCGGGAGCGCTCACTTTAGTTCGCGGCGCGGCGAACTAGTTCGTTCTTGTGATGTTTAAAGCTTTCCCGGCGTACAGATATTTCCATAAAATCTCGGGCGAACTGCCGGATGTCCGTAACTTCTTGCCACGATATTTCGGCACAGAGTCTTCTGGCCATCTTCAGGTGAGTACCGCCGAAGTACTGGCGAAGACGCACTGAGCTGTGCTATTTATACCCAATTCAGCCGACATTGCGCATGCGCGTACCTAGCGTGCGCGTTCACTACAACTACGTACGCTGCTCCGAGCGCCCTCCGTGGTGGAGGCTTGCCGCTTCAATATCTGATCGATTCTCATCGTCATTCAGTTGCAGGAAACTACGCCAACTACGAAGTTTTTCAATGACAGGATTCCATGCAGCATTTATTTGTAAACCGCTGTCTCGATTGATAAGAGTCTCACTGTCAGACAATCTTATTTCCACAGCTTCATTAATAATTGAGCTCCAAAAGTTTGATGTATGGGCCACAATTTTAGTTTCATTGTATTTCATTGAATGACGACACTTTTATAGTGTGGCCTCATGGCGTGGAACGTCTCCAAGACTTTGTAAATCATATGAACTCCATACATGAAAACATAAAGTTTACTATGGAGATCGAGAAAAATGGTTGTTTGCCATTTTTAGATGTTTTCGTGCGGCGCAGAAGTGATGGCTCACTGGGTCATTCGGTATACAGGAAGCCCACTCATACAGATTTGTACTTACAAGCTACTAGTTGCCACCATCCAGCACAAACAATGGGCGTCCTCAAGACTCTAATCCATCGAGCCCATACCATCTCTGATGCCGACAGCCTTCACACGGAACTGGAACACCTTCAGACAGTAGTCCTAAAGAATGGATATACAAGGAAGGAAGTAAATCGAGCGATGCACGCCTCCAAACGACAGAACAAGGAAGAAGAGGCTTTCAAATCGACTGCTTATTTCCCATATATTGGGAACATTTCATCACAGATAGGCAGAATACTAAAAAAGCATAAAGTAAGAGTCATCTTTTGCCCTCCTCCTAAAATTTCATCGCTGTTGGGTTCTGTCAAAGACGATCTGGAGCTGCGTAAAGCAGGTGTTTACAGGATTCCGTGCGAGTGCAGCAAGTCATATATAGGGCAGACGACGCGCACTGTGCAGGACCGCATCGTGGAACATCAGCGTCATACTCGGCTACTCCAACCCACCAAATCCGCAATCGCCGAACATTGTATTTCCACAGGTCATTCAATGAAATACAATGAAACGAAAATTGTGGCCCATACATCAAACTTTTGGAGCTCAATTATTAATGAAGCTGTGGAAATAAGATTGTCTGACAGTGAGACTCTTATCAATCGAGACAGCGGTTTCCAAATAAATGCTGCATGGAATCCTGTCATTGAAAAACTTCGTAGTTGGCGTAGTTTCCTGCAACTGAATGACGATGAGAATCGATCTGATATCGAAGCGGCAAGCCTCCACCACGGAGGGCGCTCGGAGCAGCGTACATAGTTGTAGTGAACGCGCACGCTAGGTACGCGCATGCGCAATGTCGGCTGAATTGGGCATAAATAGCACAGCTCAGTGCGTCTTCGCCAGTACTTCGGTGGTACTCACCTGAAGATGGCCAGAAGACTCTGTGCCGAAATATCGTGGCAAGAAGTTACGGACATCCGGCAGTTCGCCCGAGATTTTATGGAAATAGTTCGTTCTTGTAGTTCGTCTGCTCCCAATGACGGCTGAGCGGCGTGGTCTGCGCATGCAGGTGGACGGAGAAGTTACCTCACCTAGCTGCTTCATACACTTGCTGCTTGAGCCGCTAACGATATCACGCAAACCAAAAGAAACAGTTTGTGTATAATTTAAGTTTAGAGTTATCTCTACATCTTGGCATTATAGAATTTATTAGTCAGTTATTGCAGAGTGCAGAATACTTCAAACCAGAAATTTTGTAGCCCTGTACTATGTAATCTAGCAATCAGACGCTCACCTCGAAATGGCCCTCATCAGCAGAAGGCAAACACGTGATTTTTAATTCTGTCCACGACCTTTCGCGCATATTTTAGTCCGCGGCCTATCATGTATATTTTAATTCGCTATTTATCGCGCATCTTTTAGTTCGCGACCTATCGCGCATATTTTAGTTCGCGACCGGTAGCTCATCTTTTAGTTCGCAGCTCGGCCGCGACGTAGGTCGCTCTTTTAGTTCGTCTGCTCGTTTTGGCTTTTGCTACCGCTACAAAAACTACAGCTGACCTGCATCTCAGCTCGAAATGACGGCAACTGGCAGAAGGGAATCACGCGATTCTGCACGCTCTCGCATCCTATCGCTGTTACCTGTCAGTCTTCGGAAAAGGAGCGGACGAACTAAGAGGGGAGGGATCTGCGACCTAGTTCGCGTAGTTCACCTGTGGGAGCGCTCTTCCGAACTATTTCGTTCGCGAACTACACAAGACTACAACGCGCTGCCGCTGTCAAAATGTTCAAATGTTTGTAAATCTAAGGGAATTAACTGCTGCGGTTATCAGTTCCTAGGCTTACAAACTACGTAAGGTAACTTAAACTGACCTAAGGTCAACCACACACTCAAGCCCGAGGGAAGAGTCGCACCTCTGACGGCGGCAAACCGTGAGCTCGGCAGCAAGTCCGTGTTTATAGCCCACGGTTGCTCTGCGGCGGAGGAATCGCAGCAGTTTGTCAGTGCGCTGTTTGTCATAAGGCAGCGTGGGCCCTGTTTATAGGCGGGCTATGGCGGCGGTCCCACCGCTCTTACGCTGCCGTGTCTAATTACCAGCGGCTGTACTTCCAAACCGCTTACACATCGGCGTCTAATGGGGCTGTTCGGTGCGCCGTAGGTCTGGCCGCCAGGTGGGAACAGGGTGCTCAAGGTCACTGCCGCTGTAACAACACCTGCTGTGTGAGTGACGAGCGGATCCTCTGCAAAATCACAGCAGTTGCTCCGTCACGAAGGCATCGCTGTCTATAAACAAAGCTCTGCCTTTAGTCCAGTCAATGAATGCATTGTCGAGTGCATGGAATATGCGAGAATTTTTGACTTCAGGACTTTATTAGGGATAGTTAGGAGGTGAACATACTAAAAGTCCCCGCCCCTGGGGGGTGAGCTAAAGCGGGGAGGGGGGTGGAAAGGGACCATTTTTTGGTTTTTCGCTTATATCTCGAAAGCGGCCCGCTTTAGGAAGAAAATGTTCCAAATAGAAATGAAAGATAATTGAATTTGCTATAAAATTGTTTCTATAAATACTAGTCGAATTCCCAACGGTTTTCGAGATATACGTTACAGAAAATCAACAATTCCGAAAAAAAAAAAAAAAAACATTTTTACCTCACTAATTTTGTCAAACATTTCCTTCTAGTGACTCAATCGATCGTTTTTCAGAAAATCTGTCAGAAACAAAGTTGTAGAGCATTAAATTTCCTTCAATTTGCTATGCACATTTATTACCTTATCTTCAGCCAATCAGAAGTTACATCATTTATAAGATATGCACTCAGTATCGAAGTCCATCTACAAATGAGTGTTTTGAAAGGCTGTGACGTTTTATCTTATGAAACGTGCTAGTATGGTAAATAATGCCACCTTAACAATGACAAGAAGGTAATTTCAGTTGAAAGAGAACATCTTTTACAATTATAGCTTTTATTACAATATTATGAATGATACAATGAAAGTATTTACAAGCACTGATAGTGATTCAAAATGAAAAATATGTGCATTGAAAGCAACATTTTTATTTTTCTGAGGAATGGTCTAGTGTCATTCACCTTAGTCAGTAGTGGAGACATCGTCCAACAAGATTGGTAGTCTCGATGTCACTGTTTCCATCTTCATCTTTAACATTTAGATACCGTTGTTGCAGTTGCCCTTGCAGTTCAGGTATGTAACAGAACACTGTAACAACGCTTTTCTGGAACCACATCTGCCAATGTCACATCCTTACGTGCATCGACAATAATTATCTTCAATAATTCGTCAGGGGCAGCAACTAACTGAGAGTTTCGGAACTAGTTGGTCATTCCTTCTTTCCCAACCCCAATTCCGCACTCTACATTTCGGTTCCTCTCTTAACCAAAGGCGTTCTTGGTGGTACATTCGGAATGCATGCTGCTTAACAGTTCCTTCAGTTGGAGGGAGATTTCAGAGATTAGGCTTCATGTATCTAGCTGCTTTTATAAATGATTTGTAGCGGAACACGATGAGGGATGTCTTGGTGGCTGGAGTTCCATACCATGAGAGAGTACTCGTGATTCCCGCTGTCTCAATGGAGTCGGGAAAAGAAGAATTATTGGAAAATATCTCAGCAGCATGTTGTATGATTTTGGACTTGTGATGCATTTTGACAAACCCAACATTACTCTTGCGATACGCTACGGATGTTGTGTCACAGCCTGTAAATACTGGAATAACAAATGGACGTCGTCCTTCATTTTCAATTCCTGCTCCTCTTGTTATACATTGCTTGTGTCGCTTCCACTCTGGGACTACAATACCTTGTTTTTGGCAACAAATCACAGAATGTCATTTGGTGCAGGATGTGGCGGCTCCTCTGTTATATCAATGTGTGCCACAGTCACATTTCGTAGACCTCCTTTCATTGTAATGCATGTTTCTAGTGGAATAGTTCCGAGTTTTCCAGTTTCAGCTGATAGAGGCATTGTTTTTAATCTTGGTGTTTCTGAACTTCTTTGAACATGTGTGGACGGAGTGACACTTTGATGTCCCCCATAGTGTGGAAGGTATTCTGTTCGTCTAAGGTGCAAACACTGAAATCCATATTATCAAAAACAAATTTTGTTTAATGGAGCTGGATTGTAGGTTATGGGCAATCACAAATAATTCGCCGAGGAGACTAAGGCGCTTCAGTCACGATCTACAGGGCCACTACGGTCGGGGGTTCGAATCCCCCTCGGGCATGGATATTTGTGCCGTCCTAGATCGTAAGTAGTTCATAAGTAGTTTGTAAGTTTAGGGACTGATGACCCCGTAGTTAAGTCCCATAGACTATACAAACATTTGAACATTTTGAACAAATAATTCCAGTTTTTGTTCTACATAGTAGGATGAGCTGTGTGAGATTACCGCCCAATAGAAATACTGGTCATTAATAGCATTTGATAATTAAACAGTATGAAGTTCACTGCAAACATTGACCATGCCAATGCACTAAATGTTACACAATTTTAATCTTATTAAGGTAGCAATGTATGTACACAGTTGGGTGACAACATTTATAGTTAGGCCATAGGTAGAAATTCTCCACGTTGAGATTTGCTGTGTGCTTGTAGCTGACGGGAGGCCAGCGAGCAGGCCGATGTTGGTGGCTTGTTCCAACTTAGGATTTTACAGTTCGTTTCCGGTGAGGGGAGAGAGGGACAATGGCGAGTGCCAGGCACAGTGCAGTGCACAAATATTGTAATACTACTGGCATTTGAAGTAATACGATGCAGTTAGGAACCTTTAAGGCCCTCATTACAAAATAGCCTGTTGATAAATAAACAATACATTAGCTAATATAGTCACATCTAACGTAATATATTTAATTGACAATGAAAAGTAATAAATTACCAACGAAGACAAGACAGTTACACAACTAGCATGGCAATGTTTGTTTATAAAAATAATATACTAACTATTTCTCATTTTATTTTCAATTAATCTTTTGTATTTTATCTTGAAGTATTCAGTTAAATCACTTATCTGTGGTATAAGAAATTGCACAATTATGATAAACAGTACAAAGGATGTTTATATTAATATAAAAACGTAAGAAAATATTTGTTTAATGTGTAGTGTAATTATTTTGATTTTAAGTAAAGTTTTAGAAATGTATTGGCTGAGCGCTGTACGTTGGCAAATCGGTTACAACAGCTTACATGGGGAAGTTGATGACGTAGGGGAAAAAACCCCGGCAGTTGAATTTTGGCGTGCACGCGAGGGCAGGAAGTGAGGACTCCAGAGAGCATGTGGTGTAGCTGGCCTGGCGGGGTCGCTCTGCCTCAGTCGGCATGTGGATCTCGAGGTGGTGACTTGAGATTTGTCTGTGGCAACCGCCACGTGTGGTTGCTCGTCGTACACTGCACCAAGTTACATCGAGTGCTACTGTGTGTTTGTGAATATTTAGCCGGTGGAACAAGGTGTGCATCGCATTGAATTAAAGTGACTGTGATTTGTTAATGTAACACGTGTCGTCGCATAGGCATGAACATAAACGGTGTTTGAGACAGCCACGTGGTGTGAAAACAATTCGCGACAAATATTCATTTTGTCTGGGGGCTCTCGAGCTATAACTTTATTTGATAAATGTGCCGACGTACAGACGTATCAGCCACAGGGTTCAAGTATTGTGAAATAAACAACATAAAGTGAACTTTCACGTGTTTTCAAAAATAGTAGTTAGTACACCCTTTTCTCTCATGAACTTGAATTTATTATGAATTTGTTTTGTTAATCATATGCAGGGAAGGAAAGCTGCGAACGTATGATATCATCCCCTAGAAAACGAGTCAAACAGTCGCAATAACAGTTCCAGTGTTTTCACATGTTTAGGAATTTGGTTCGCAGCTGGTGGTTGTGAGTTTCAAAAATTAAACTTTCTCTAATTTTAAACTCTCACCCCGACCT
Source organism: Locusta migratoria (assembly GCA_026315105.1). Classification (NCBI taxonomy): domain Eukaryota; kingdom Metazoa; phylum Arthropoda; class Insecta; order Orthoptera; family Acrididae; genus Locusta; species Locusta migratoria. Next base: position 209,248,273 of record CM048749.1, read on the forward strand.
TCACCCTCGCAGCTGACACCCAGACTTGCTAGAAGATCAGTCAAGTTCTTCGAGGCATATGTCAATTTCTTTTTTTTTTTTTTTTTTTTTTTTTTTTCAACATAACCTCCTCAGGAAAGGTTCGGAGTTTTGGAGGGATTGTGGGAGGGAATTTGCATCCTTCAGGAAGTTATCTCTTTGAGGGTATATAACTGTACACTTCATTTTGAATATCTTACCTTATTATCTCAGCCGCTTTCTGGGCAATTCTGAGTCGCTCTTCTTTCTCATCCTTTTCCTTGTTATCATACCAGGCGTTGGTTAGCAATTTGTACCCAATGTCCGTAAAACAAATTATTGGAACCCTAAACCTGCTGGAGCCTGCGATCATGATTATGCGGTCCCCATACTTCTTCAACAGTTCTGTTTATATAGTTCTCTACTCAGGTTTCCTCCCAGTAATAACACCCATAATTTCGTTTACAGCGAACTGACTCACTATTCCCCTCCAGTAAGACACTAACCTTTCCATTGCATTTGGAACGTAGTCTTCAGACGATGATGTTAAGAGTTTCTGGTACATCGACCTCACAAAGTTCAACCAACATTCATGATACACAGCCTCCTCCGCAACTAAATCATTTGAGGTGGAAAGATGCCTCATCACTTCCTCTCCCCAATGATCATGTCTAGCTCGAGAAGCACCTATACTCGTCACTTGTATGTCAGTTTTGTTGCGTCCTTTCGTGAGAAAAATAACTAAAAATATCTTCCGTGGGCTTCTTTTGCTCACCATTACCACTTTCGGTACAAAAGAAACATTTTGTTTTGAAATCGAATTTCGCTTGTTTGGAGCTCAAAGTTGAAGGCTGAACTACTTCAGAGGACGATGAGAGTGCCTGTCTCTTTAAATGAGCGTTGATGGATTGCGGCCGGGTGTAATTCTTTCGACATTCATTATGTATCAGAAGGATGTCCAAACCTTCTAAAGATGAGCCATTGCTATGTCCCCTTTCACTAATTGCTTTGATGAGTGATAGCATTCCTTTTTGGTCACTGTGAAAACACCGACATCTGGTCCCTCTATTGTTTCATCACAACACCAAGTAGCCATTGTGCGCAGTACACAGTCAACATTTTCATAAATAAATATCACGAAAAGCTGACATAAAAACTTTTCTGTGCCTGGAGAACTTTTGAAGTGAACTAAATTAAGAAGTGAGTGAGAACACTCCATTCCACCCCTCTGTCCAGTCTCTTGGAAGGAACCAGTGTCACGCCTTCGATGTTCGTCGTGGGGCTTCCCCGTCGTTAACCCTCTCCCGGGCGTTAGGTACCGGCGGCCTTGAAGGTGTGTCCACTGAATCGACCATTCCTCATCATAAAAAAGGAAATGTTGCTTTCAGTGCACTTATTTTTCATTTTGAATCACTATCAGTGCTTGTAAATACTTTCATTGTATGATTCATAATATTACAATAAAAGCTATAATTATAAAAAGGTGTTCTCTTACAATTGCAGTTACCTTCTTGTTATTGTTAAAGTGATGTTATTTACCATGCTAGCACGTTTCATAAGATAAGAACATTGTAGCCCCTCAAAACAATCATTTGTAGAAGGACCCCGAAACTGAGCGCACTTCTTACAAATGATGTAACTTCTGATTGGCTGAAGATAAGGTAATAAATGTGCAAATAAAATTGAAGGAAATTTAATGCTCTACAACTTTCTTTCTGACACATTTTCTGAGAAACGATCGAGTGAGTCACTAGAAGTAAATGTTTGACAAAATTAGTGAGGTAAAAATGTTTTTTTTTTTTCCGAAATTGTCGATTTTCAGTAACGTATATCTCGAAAACCGTTGGGAATTCGATATATTTGTATGGAAACAATTTTATAGAAAATTCTATTATCTTTCATTTCTATTTGGAACATTTTCTTCCTAAAGCGGACCGCTTTCGAGATATAAGCGAAAAACAAAAAAATGGTACCTTCCCCCCCCCCTCCCCGCTTTAGCTCACCCCCCAGGGGCGGGGACTTATAGTATGTTCACCTCCTAACTATCCCTAACAAAGTCCTGAAGTCAAACATTCTCGCATATACCTTGCACTCTACACCCCTCTTTTGAGCACTCATTGACTGGACTACTTTGGCCACTCCGCAGGGGCTGCCTGCCGCTGTCACTTCTTGCTGACTGGGGCGTTCGATCGGAGGCACGATGCGTCAACATAGACAGTTGTCAGGGGCCCTGAAAGTTTCTAAATATTCACTGTTCATAAAATCACTGCTAATTCAGTGCATTATCACGGTCTGTGTACTTTTCAATGCCTTCCAGAGTCGTCAGGATGTGTCCTTTAGGGTCCCTATGCAACACTTACAAATACCTATCAATTGTTCCAACAATGAGATTCGACGTTGAAAGATGTTCTCCAAATGCTGATTTGTTATTATGAACTAAAGTATGCTATTGTAAACATATTGCAAACATTCTACCTGTCTGAACTACATATATTTTCGCTCAGGGAATATCGAAGGTTTTTTGTTCACACTATTCCGCAGTTGTCATTGGTACGCAGTATAGTCTGGCAATAATTTCTGAAACCTTTCCTTTATAAGTCATGGGTATGTAGATGAATTATTTGTCTTCCTGTTCACCTGTTAGCTTACTTCCATGGTTTTTCCGTTATTGTTCTTTTTTTTTAAATTTTTACCAATAATTTAGTTATTGCTTAAGGCTGGATATCTGTTGCTTACTGCAACTTGCTTTATGATAATAATATCTTTGTGCCACTTCTGCTCACTTAATGGTAGTTTCAATAATCTATGTGTCATACAACGTAAGTATGCCATCTTCAACATTTTGGATGCCAATATTTTGAATTGATAATAAGATCTCCACTAGTAGGTTTCTTATAGACCCCCAAGGCTATGTCTGCTCGCCTCTCTTGTTACCGCAATGTCCAGATAACTGATGCTCTGCAGTAAACTTAATTTTTGAGTGAATAGCTCTCATTCTCTGCACTATGTCATTAACAACTTTGTGATCTCCTTTAACTAATAAATTGGCATCGTCCACATAGCGGTATTAGTAAGAGAACTTTATTGGCTTCTGATTGTAGGACAGTTGGTGAAAAATTGGTTCTTAAAATGATTAAGGAAAGTCTCCTCATTGGTGACATTTTCTCCATTAAAGGTGAAACAGCTAAAGGATATTGTTAGTTCTAGAAGCTCCATAAATTCAACATCATCTCATGTAGTCAGTTTTGGGCCTTATAAGGTCGTGCTAAATTATTTCTAATGTTTTATGGACAGGCACATTGGTATATCAGTTCATCAGAGCTAGTAATGCAAATACGGAATCGGCTGGTATGACGGTACCTGTAACTTTGTCTGCAAAGTTCTATGTTTTTTAGACTATATTGTTCGTAAAATTTATATAACGTTTTTCACCTTTGTGCTTTTACAAATTCAGTTAATACCACGTTTTCCTAAATTTCGTCCCCCATCAGCATCCCACTTATTTCCTCTCTTACAATCAGTCTCGTAACAGTTACCCATCACCTACTATTCACACCTTCCCCCACCTATCCCTCTGCTTCCATGGCTTCCTACCACTACCAGAAACCTATATATGCACTTATGCACAGTACTTGTCACAATACAGATGATGTGGGTTTCACATGCAACTACAAGGTAAACATCTTCAGTTATACAAAAGTCTGTCAAACGTAATTTTTAATTATTTTCCAATCAAATTGTTGTAAAAATGTTTAGTTTTTATCTTCTTTTAGCTTCCAAAAATGATACAGATGGACTGAAACATGTCAATGTAAATAACTTTTCACAACTGTTGCCTGATAACTAGATAATAAATTATTTTACAATTTATGAGTCAATAATATCTAAAGATGACGAAAAGATTGTCAAAATGTATGATGAGATAAAAATAAGTTATTCAGAAAGTAAGAAAAAGGACTGGGGAAAAGAAATAAAAGAGGAAGACGCCTGGTAGAATTCTGTACAGAGCACATTTAAAAAAAGGTAAAAGAAGGAGTTAAACACGATTTTGACACAAACACGGGTGGCGCACTTGAGTAATTCCATGCAGGTGTGATGATCGCTGTGTGTCCAGTGATGTAGAGGACAGCACAACTGGCTAGAAAGTAGCAGACTCCGGTTAGAGTCCTCACTGGGTACACATTTTCAACTTTACCCATTCACAGTTAATGACATACATACTGTAAATAGGAAATATTTACTTACAACAAAAATTTTACATTATGTAAAATTGTATGCGAGTTAAAATTCAGAAACATAAGCATTTGAAATCTAGATTGCAGAAGAAGAGGAGAAACAAAACCAAGTAAGTGCATAAACATTAAATAATAAACGGCAATAGGTGATGAGAAAGTATAGGTGGTACTCTGTTTCATGGCTATGACATGGATTAAGTTTTGGCTGGTGCATTTTGTTAGAGAGAGGAATTTTTTTGGCTGATGTGTAATTCCATCCTTATATATTATATTGCGAGCTTTTGAAATAGTGTTAGGAACGGGAAGGTCCGCCCGCACATATACAGGACGTTTTAGGATATTGTATGCCAACAGGTAGTCGTCCAATATTAAAGTTTTGATGCAGGAATGCAGGGTGATGTGGTTTCCGCCCACAATGAAGTTAAAGAGTAGGAATGTACGGGTGATGTGGCTTCCACCTCCCCCACCCACACACACACATGAAGGATTAAGCAAACTATCCAGTTCTTACAAGATCTATAAGCAATATAGCACATTGTGAAACACGACTTACTTGAAGAATTGTTATGTGGCCAAGCATAAACACTTATCCTGTAGTGGAGTTGTTCTAGAGTGCAGTAGTGATGAAAGAAAATACGCATAACATCTTACATATTATAGGGAAAAATGATTACACATAAACTTGCACTAGAAGTTGACAGTTAATCAGGTAAAGTTAGAAGGTTTGTTCCTATCTACATTTCCTCACAAGATTCTTCGATATTCACAATGAAGATACACATAAGGCAGCATGTGTCACAGTCCCATTCACCTCGAATTAACGAGACTACTGTACAGCTACCACAAATTCCACAGTCCTTGAAGCAATATACTCTTTAGTCTTTAGGTACACAACAAACATGCCAAATAGATACTACGAAAGGCAGAGCATCAATATGACTACCACAATAGAAAATAAGTAGAAAAAAATAATTTGTTTGCTTCTGTAAGTAGCCTTTATGATTTTGTTTTGGAAGCGCTAGCTTTATATTGCCATTTCACTTCCATTTATTTATTTATTTTTGTAATCGATAAACAACTTTAGCCATCTACTTCCTGGCATCTTGAATACATAGCAGCTTGAATCAGTGCTGCAGAAAGTATTTCGAAAAATAAAGTCACTGTTCCGACTAACAGTATGATTGTTGTCAGTATAAATTTACGTAAACTGAACAGGAATACGGTGTACCGTATCATAAAATCCCATATTACTTATTTTAAAAAAAAAGCTTCCTGCTCTGAAGGAAACTGGTTGTGAATGTTATGTAGCTTTCACATCTCTAAACAAAGAAAAGTACCCTCTTACTGTCGAGTGAAAGCAATGATGGAGTTATTTTCGGACATCCAAGCAAGACGTATTGTTAAAATTTACGTGACATAATTTGATTGGCATATTTTAAATCACATTTGTATGTCTAATTATGTACACACATAGTAATTGTAATTGTAACTGAATAGTAATAGTAATTGAATTTGTATCGAGTTTAATGTATGCTAAGATCACTGACGTTTTGTTATTGATGTGCAGGTGGTAAACAAAACAACAGACAAGCTCACTGGCCATCTGATTGCTGCCACACACCGATTTATACCTGCGTTTATAGACAGCGGTTTCTCCGTGGCAGAGCAACCGCTGTGAATTTTGCTAGTCACTTAGAGAGCAGGTGGTTCAGCCGCAGTGACCTTGAGGACCCTGTTCCCAGCAGACGGCCAGACAAAGGGCGCACTGCCAGATGGCGCATGGTTCCGCTGCGCGCATCGAACAGTCCCATATGCCACCGTGTAAGGTTACAGCCACACTTGCGTTTTTTGATGCTGGACGCTCAGCGTCAAAAGACGGCACAGTTATAGGCAGGCTGGAGAATGCCGGTAGTGGCCACACATGGCGTCTTTTTCTGCCAGCGTCAGACGGGAAGGCGCATCCTCAAGGTCAGAGGCCAGTCGCATGGGCCAGCGCCCATTCGCTGCGTCAAAAGACGCTTCTCACATCGCGTCCCCACGTGAACTCGGTACTATCTGTGCAGTCTGTCAACGCACAGTAGTGTGTGTAGTCAAGTGTTATTACAGTTTTTTTCGATGAGTGAGATGGAAAAAATTGATAGCGAACGTATTATCTTAGAATCTCAAGCTCGACCATTTTTATATGACATTCAAAATGAGGATTATAAAAACCGACAAAAAAAAGAGACGGTTGGCTAGCTGTCATTTTTTGCAATGTAAACAAATAATAAAATAAGTAATAAAACTTCACTTACCTCAGAGTAACTTGGTAGGACGCCTGTAAGAAGCCGCTGTATATACGCGGTCGAATGTGGCCACCACATGGCGCCTTTTAAAGCTGCTTCTTTAGACGCTCAGCGTCCAGCTTCAAAACACCCAAGCGTGCCCGTAGCCTAAGCAGATACTGCTGTGGCCCACCCAACCACGGCGGTTTGGAGACGCAGCGGCTGGTGGTTTGACGCCGCAGCGGAGGGGCCGCTACCGCAGCCGTACTTATATACAGGGCCCACACTGCCGCAATTCGTCCACTGCGGAGCAACCGCGGGGTATAAACCCAGCCTAAGGCTACGGCCACACTTGCGTTTTTTGAAGCTGGACGCTGAGCGTCTAAAGAAGTAGCTTTAAAAGGCGCCAGGTGGTGGCCACATTCGACCGCGTATATACAGCGGCTTCTTAGAGTCGTCCTACCGACCAAAGACGTGAATGTGGACACATTTGGCTCAGTAGCGTTTCAGACCTGCATGGGTGACATCGCAGCATTGAGAAATGAATGTATTAAGTAAACAGTCTGCAACAATAATATGTGCTACATTGTTACTGATTCGACGGAGACAAAAAAGGCGTATTTGGATTCATCCAATAATTGAAGAAGATCAGAGAGGGGAAAATTCACTCTGATACACAACAAACTTAAAGAAAAACCTGAAAAGTTTTTTGAGTACTACAGGATGTCTATTAAGTCATACGAAACTCTGCTCTATAATGTATCGAGTGCTATTACTGGAAGAAATACTCGACTACGTGATTGTATAAGGGCTGAAGAAAAACTATCAGTTACTCTGAGGTAAATGAAGTTTTATTACTTATTTTATTATTTATTTACATTGCAAAAAATGACAGCTAGCCAACCGTCTCTTTTTTTTGTCCGTGTTTATAATCCTCATTTGGAATGTCGTATAAAAATGGTCGAGCTTGAGATTCTAAGATAATACGTTCGCTATCAATTTTTTCCATCTCACTCATCGAAAACAACTGTAATAACACTTGACTACACACACTACTGTGCGTTGACAGACTGCACAGATGGTACCGAGTTCACGTGGGGACGCGATGTGAGAAGCGTCTTTTGACGCAGCGAATGGGCGCCGGCCCATGCGACTGGCCTCTGACCTTGAGGATGCGCCTTCCCGTCTGACGCTGGCAGAAAAAGACGCCGTGTGTGGCCACTACCGGCCTTCTCCAGCCTGCCTATAACTGTGGCGTCTTCTGACGCTGAGCGTCCAGCTCCAAAAAACGCAAGTGTGGCCGTAGCCTAAGGGTGTGATTATGCTGCCACCCGCTGCTCGCTGCTCGCCGACATGGCACGGCGATGATGAACCAAACCGAACCGAGTCTTACCGGCCCATTTAGCGTGCACCATCGCATTTCGCCCAGCTCGCTGCTCCCTACGATCCTCACCAGGCGATGATATCAAACTGGTTTGTGTTTCGCGCTACGACCATCGCCGCTCGGCCTGAAACTTGCACCGTGATTGCTTGCTTCGAGGTCACTCTGGCAGAGCGGCGTTTGACTGTTGCACGCGTGGAACTCTCGTGCCCATCGTGCACAATAGTGTTTGTTATAGGCAGTGGCGGCTCGTACATACAGTGTGCTACAATATTACAAAAATAAACAGGAAACAAAATATACTAAAATAAAAAGAGTGACTGACAATGGAAATAACGGAGTTTAGCAATATCCCCGCCACGTTATCTGCGTCCTACACAAGTGACCAATGAAACTGCTTGGCTCAAAAGCGCAGTTTCACTCGCATGTTGACTATACATTACTAATTCTGTTTGTGATTGAAGTTTTATTTACATAAATTAAAAAATTGGACTCAGAGGTACTTGAATACGAGCCTCACACAAGTAGTTTTGAGATACAACGCGCAAGACACCTGAGCCAGCGCGCTATTTGACTCTGTATGCCGCAATATTCGTCATATACAATTCTTCCGCAACCGTTACACTCAGTGCGAAGAGAAATATTGATCTAGTGCTGCAGTCGGTCTCAGCACACGAGTCGCCAGGCCTGACGTCACGTCTGCGCATGCGCACTAGCGAAGAGACGACTGCGTCGCCTCTCTGCGCACGTACCAGCGCGGCTGAATCCCAATTCAGCACACGGTGCTGCTTTCCAGCTATCGCGGCGAGAGCGCTCCAAAATGCGTTTTCATCCTCATTACTAGCATTCTAATACATATTGGAAGGGAATTGGCATAATTTTATTGTGATATTTTGATCGCATTCCAAGAGAAAGGATGTAATTTTACAGCGATTTCTCGCTTGCATTCAAAGCGAAATGGCATAATTTTAGTAATATATTTACTGTGTGCTGCAGCACTTTAGCACATTATCACCAGCGCCACTGGTTAGAGGTAGTTTCAGTACAGGCCACAATGAGTGAAGATCTGAAGCAGGCGACTATTTCCGCCGTTTTTGAACGGAGAGCGATCTGGGACCAGAGCCATGCAGATCATCACAACCTTTTCCTACCGGATAAAGTTTTTAGTTATTTTTGGTTTGATGATATTTATAATGTATTGTAAAGTTTGTTGCCACATTCAGGAATGTCTCAAAAAGCGATCTGGATAGTTTTTGAGCTGTTGGTAGTACTTGTGATAGTATCCGTAGTGAGGATGTTCAGCATTCAAAGGATGTACTCACGGTCGGTAGAAACGCGGTAGGGGTCACGCGCAGGCAGGCCGTGAGCGATGACGTCAGAGCGCACCCTCTCGCCGCGCCGCGCTGCGTTTAGCCGTATAGGCGCACGGCGCACAACAAGCTTAACTCAATGTCATCGAGATTATCTATGTTTTCGTGTATTATCATCATTGTCATAATTATTAAGCTCTATATTAGAATAATTTGCATGGTCGGTGAAATGCTAGTTTAAAGCCTGCGAAGGACGTCAACCTCTTTTACCGTAATGGAAGGCGCTGCTCTTTTTTTTTTTTTTTTTTTTTTCCTGGGGAAAGAGGCTTCCACAGGCTTAGACCACACAGACCTGAGGTACGGAGAAAACCCCGATAATGTAATATTAAACTCTGTTAATGTGTTTCCGTTTTGTACTCAGGAAAGTTACCTCACAACTTTTTTTCAATTTTTCAGTTTTTGTCTTTGTTCGCTCTCAGTTTGCTTATTACTTTTGCAATTTTTTTTCTTGTTGAGAGATTTCATTCTGATGAAGGTGCGTGTCCTCCATTCCTGGATACTTCACATTTATAATATCCTTTAGCTTTCCAAAAACGTTTGGCCTCCGGTCAGTGTAACTGCCGTGGAATTGGTGAAATTCTCTTTCTATTTTCAAAACGAATTCCATTAAACTTTCAGTTGGCTTTATTAAGGATCCCCTTGAAATTGTTTGAAGCCAATTCTTTCCTGAAAACATTTACATGAGCAGTCATTTTACCAAAAAAATGTGCTAATTCAGGGTGTTTTCGTTTAACTCTGTAAGCAACGTATCCTGCAATCATCTCTAACAGCTCAACATTTTCCTTTAAATTTTGAACATTTTCCTCTTCGTATTCGTCGTAATTCTCAAAAAATTCTGCCACCTCTGAAACAATGTCTTCCGCTTCCTTGTTGTCGCTTTCATTTTCATGTGACAGTAAGTGTGTTGCTTCTCAGATAATGACAGATCTACGGTCGTATCTTCGGTTTCCGACAGTATATTAGCACTTAAAGTATTACATTCCTTCTCAGTCTCACATTTACCATCTGATAGTATTTAAATCGCATTATGGCTCAAAATCAAAGACTTTATTCTTTGGGAGACGGTGTAGGCAAAGGGTGGTCGTAGAATCTTCCCAATCCTCTTATTTTGGAAAAGTAGTTCACAAGAATATCTTGATTGCATCTTGAAGGCATGACGTACTTGTAGCCATCCAGTGTTAGCTCCTTAAATAAAGAGCGTAGACTGTTTATCGACATCAAAAACCCTTTCTGGAAAGGAAGCAAATCATCAGTAGGGTTTTTTCCCTTAATGTTTTTGGGTTTGCTCCTTTCTATTTTCTCACATCCATGGGCAATTTTTCCTTTTTCTCATCTCACTGTCTTTAGGAAACACATGAAACACAATTCCTAACTTCCTCGCTTGTCTACTGCGGATAGTACAACTGGCAACTTAAAGGTTTACTGTTAAAAAATACCCTCAGTACAATGATAATTACGAGAATACTCTCAATCTACAGTCACTAAAAACAATTCACACTGACCTAAAAACCGTGTTTTCACTCCTAAACGCAACCGATACAACACGCACAATGGAGGTTAGCACGCTGCTGAGCGCTGCGAGGGTGCGCCGTGACGTCAGCGGCGCGGTTTGCTACTTCGCATCCATCTCGTGATCCCTACCGTGTTTCTACCAACCGTGGATGTACTCCACACCTCGTCTTCCTTCTCCTTTGCAATAACGACATTTTTGTAGCGAATAAATCACTCTCACTGTGGTGAGACGATGTGTAGAACATGTCTGACGCTTCACGCCACTGCGGTTGTGCACTCAGCTGTAATGTAACAGCTGCAGGAGAATACACTCAGCGAGTAGCGAGGTGCCTGCAGCGTGAATGCATCAAGGCTGCCGGCGAGCAGCGAACTGCCAGACACCAGCAGCGAGCAGCCAGCTGCCAGCTGCGAGGTGGCAGTGTAAACGCACACTAAAGCACGCCGGTACTGGTAGGGTGAAGGGAAGTGCTAGCCAAGTGCAGACGGCACAGTTAGAGCGGCAGCTGACACAAGCCAACCCAGGCACAGGCTTTAGAAAAGAAAGCCAACCTCTGAATGGCCTGTTTAATTATTAACTGTGAGAGAAAAATATATTTTTCAGATTTACAGTCCGACCAAAACATTATTTGAGCCCAAAACCGTAACCGAAACTCGCGTAATTAAGTTAAAATTTCTGTATATTTACGTTACACCACAAATTACTAGTTTTTTACAAATTTTTCAAGATCCCCTCCCTGTATTAAGCTTTCTTGAGTGTGTGTATGCCTAACTGTAGAAAATGATATGGGACGCGAAGAGGTTTAGATAATCGACGGTATTTCCAAATTGGATTCTTTTCTCCTCACTGTGACATTTTGTACCTAAAAGTAAGATTATAAGTATACAGTGGAGTCTCCATATTTCGATTCTCTACAATACTAGTTTCCCATAAATATGAGCATTATGAAACAAAACAACAAGTGCTTCACAGGTAAAGGCACTCCACCATTACAACGCGAAGTAAATAGTGAAAGGGCTTTAAAACCTTTAGTCTGCCAATGTAAATGACTGTTTACAAATTTTGTTTTAAAAAAGGTCATATTTTTTACACATGTGTTTTTTTTTCAAGGTCGATTTTCTTCTTTTTAACACGTAAATTTCGATAGTTCGATATGATCACAGTCCCATTCACCTCGAATTAACGAGACTACTGTACAGCTGCCACAAATTCCACAGTCCTGCATAACCTCTTGAAGCAAGATAGTCTTTAGTACACAACAAACATGCCAAATAGATAATACGAAAGGTAGAGCTTTAACATGACTACCACAATACAAAATAAGCGGAAAATAATCATTTGTTTTCTTCGGTAAGTAGCCTTTACGATTTTGTTTTGAAAGAGCTAGATTTATATTGCCATTTCACTTCCACTTTTTTATTTATTTATTTATTTTTATTTATTTATTTATTTTGCAATCGATAAACAACTTTACCCATGTACTTTCTGGCACCTTGAATACATAGCAGCTTGAATCAGTGCTGCAGAAAGTATTTCGAAAAATAAAGTCACTGTTCCGACTAACAATATGATTATTGTCAGTAAAAATTTACGCAAACTGAACAGGAATAGCTGTGTACCACATCATCAAAACCCATATTAGTTATTAAAACAAGCATAAAAATATGATAACCCGTTCCATTAAGTACAACACTGAATAATTGTGGCGTATGCGGGGGAGGGGCTATCGGGCGCCGGCCGAGGTGGCAGAGGGGACTGAGGCGCTCCAGTCAAGGTCTGCACGGCCACTACAGTCGGGGGTTCGAATCCCCCCTCGGGCATGGATATTTGTGACGTCCTTAGGATTAGCTAGTTCATAAGTAGTTTGTAAGTTTAGGGACTGATGACCCCGTAGTTAAGTCCCATAGACTCTACAAACATTTGAACATTTTTTGGCTATCGGGCTGCAGCCGACCCCCCCCCCCCTCCCCCCAGATCCTCCTGGAGCCCCTCCCTCCCTCCAGATTTTGCTTCAGCCTTCCATAGAGAAAGAGGGGGGGGGGGGAAGAAAAAAGAAAGGAATCAATCCTCCCAATATAAGTAAAGGCGCAGGTCCCCTTTTTTTAATTTTTTTTCTTTCTAGAAATGACGTCAGCTCGGTGATTGACCTCAGCCTCCACGTGACCACGATCCTGGATACGCCACTGATATTGATTTAAACTGTTTCTGACATAGTATAAGGTACGATTGCGTACTATTGTGCTTAACAACAAATTATCCACAGTTTTTACGCGTTAGGAAAGACTTCTAGTGCTGTGCCGTCAACTGAGGTAAAGAGTTATTGTTGACTGAATCCATGCAGAACGCCAACGGACTTCATCAGTAAGTTCAAGAAAGCTAGTTTCGGCCAAGTCGAAGATTGGCGGATTTCTGGCCGAAACCGGAACTACGGCCGAATCCAATATTTTGGCCGAAACAGGCGATAACCGAAACCTCATATTCGGTCGGTCCTTATTTAAGATGAAAGATAGAAAGCATTTTGAATTTTGAGTTGCTTTTATCTAATTCAGTACTGACAGTGTGTAATATTTTGCTCCTGCAGCGTTAAATATGTCACTTAACGACATAAAATAACTTGTATTAATTCCAAATCGCTGTTCAATATTTTTATATATTTATTTAACGATGGCCATTTCGACTACAAAGCCGTCTTCAGGTTAGCTGCAGTTGTGTAATACAAATTTCGTGATATAATAGAAAAGTCACAGAATACGATATTTACATAAAATTTTGATTTTACATACTTCTTACAATGTGGTTTTCCATAAAAGATCGTTGTTATGCCAACAATATGGTACAGTTATAATGTACTTTAATAAATTGCTGTAGATTTATGTTTCTTTACCAATGATATACGAAAGTAATTTTGAAGGTGCTCTTTGGTGTAACATGCGTTAAAATTGTATCATTGGGCGTGTTGCTATTAACCTGGTTCCGCTTTGAATATTTCAATAAAATCACACAGTAGACGTTCTTCAAAGAGCTATCGAACACATAACACCTAAAGGAACAACAATGAACACCGTAGAAGAATTGGAGAGACTTTTACACCTCGAAAAAGAACTACTTCTTATAATAAATGGACAAACAGATCTAAAACATAAAAGTTTCCTAGAAAATTTGATCGAAATATAAAAAGCGGAACCAGGTTAATAGCAACACTCCAAATGATACAATTTTAACGCATGTTACACCAAAGAGCACCTTATAAATTATTTTCATATATCATTGGTAAATAAACCGTTGGAGGCGTGCAATATCGTTGCCTATGATAAACAGAGACAAAATTTAATATACTCTTTCAACTGATTAATATATCGTTGGTATAAATATGAACAAGTTACTGTAACCATAAAATATCGTTGACATACACCAGCAGATAACATCTAATATGGAAAACCAAATTGCAAGTAGTAAGTAAAATCAAAATTTTATGTAAATATCGTATTCTGTGATTATTCTATTATCTTACGAAATTTGTATTACACAATTGCAGCTAACCTGAAGACAGCTTTGTAGTCAAAATGGCCATTGTGAAATAATTATATAAAAATATTAAGCAGCGATTTGGAATTAATACAAGTTGCCGCGGTGGAGTAGCCGAGCGGTCTAAAGCGTCTCGCTGCGGAGCGCGCGGTTGCTCGCCGTGGAGGTTAGAGTCCTCCCTGGGGCATGGGTGTGTGTGTTTGTCCGTAGGTTAGTTTACCTAGGTTTAAGTAGTTTGTAAGCTACGGACTGATGACCACGCAGTTTGGTCCGACAGAATTACAAACATTTGAACATTTTTGAATACAAGTTATATCAGTACTGACAGTTCGAAAATATGCAATAAACATCAGAAACGTTATTGTGAACTTTAAAACTACGCTGACCTGTAGTAAAATTTTGATAATCGGTTTGATAGATGGATCAATCGTATTCACTTTTAAAACATTTGTTCGTAGACAGATCTTTACGCGTATGACAGCTTTTAAATGTGGTTTTGAATATTTCTGTAATAATTGTTTCCCTCGTTATGTGGCATTAATACTGGAATATGTATATGAAGACCAACATTTCAAAACGCATTATGTCCACTAGTGGACAAAATTGAGTTTGATATGGAATCCGGTATTTTATTACTCGCTCCACACACTCCTGCAATCAGATTGTGTCAAAACGCATTTTAACCCCTTCAAAAAGAGCGCTGAAAAGTAGCAGATGCAACAAATAGCATTTCGTCCTCTAGTATGATTGAATCAAACTGCATTACGTCCAACAGTTGCCTTTATTTTGTTTTATTAAGCTATGTTGGCTGCAATGTAAGACTTGTGGACTAAAGCGAAACCATTTAACTCACCAACAATGATCAGTTAATATTGGTTTTTAGTATTACAGCTTTGTTGTGTATAAACGTTTATCATTCTGTCTGTTAGGAAGTCAGGCGTGCCGGCCGCGGTGGCCGAAGGGGACTGAGGCGCTTCAGTCACGGTCTGCACGGCCACTACGGTCGGGGATTCGAATCCCCCCACGGGCATGGATATTTGTGTCGTCCTAGTTCGTAAGTAGTTCATAAGTAGTTTGTCAGTTTAGGGACTGATGACCCCGTAGTTAAGTCCCATAGACTATACAAACATTTGAACATTTTGAAGTCAGGCGTAAAATCATTGTTGTGCTAAGATGGAGAGTGTGAATGTGAGAGTGTGAATGTGTGACTGCTGGAGAGGAAATGAAACGTGGAACGAGAAAACGAATGAAGAGAAAGTCAAAAAGGGCAGTTTGTGCAACAGAACCCAACAATACGCACTTTGTCCATCACTAAAGTGCTCATAGCTTGAAAGTATAAAAAGCAATTTCCTTGTATTAAACACATTTGGATCAAAAGCCCTACCCGAGTATGTGGTGTAAAATTCGGAATAATTAATCGAATATTTTTTGCGGTATACGTTTTGCGCTTCTCCTGAAAAATTTACTTTTTGGGATATAATGCGTTTTTAAAAGTAGCGAGCAACGACAGGCTTTAAGCTAGTTATTTATAAGCGCAAAACGAACGTCCCTCATTCACATGTACACAGAGGACGGCTGCAATGATTTTGGAAAGCAATTCGGATGTGGAGTTATTGATGTGTGGTTTCACTTTTAATATTTGCTTTTGGAGAGGAGCGCGGTGGAGCGGGGCGGGCTTAAACTCTCGTTACAAGGCAGAGCTAGAGCTGGTCTCCTGCTCCTTGCCGCTGGCTGCGAGCGATTGCGTCGCCAGACAATGGGCGACTCCGTCCTTTGTACGGCGCGTCCTTTGTTTCTGTTAGTTCGGAGCGAGCCTGCCATCGCAGCTGCTCTCTCCAAACGAGCATCCAAGTTTTGTTAAGCATCGCGTTATTGCACGTGAAATGTGGCCTTTTACGTAGCAAAACACGACACAACAGAAACTTCAGAAAATTCAGTGCTCGGAAATCTAGCACTTTACAAGCTTCCGTACACTATGTCGTTAACCTGCTGCGAAAATAGAAAGCCCTGTTACGAGATTTGAAATTATTATATACATCTACATCTACATGGGATACTCTGGAAATCACATTTAAGTGCCTCGCAGAGGGTTCATCGAACCACCATTATACTATGTATCTCCCATTCCATTATCGAATAGCGTGCGGAAAGAAAGAAGATTAGATTAGATTAGATTAATATTTGTTCCATAGATCATGAATACGACACTTCGTAATGATGTGGAACGTGTCAGTTAAATGAAATGTGTCTATACATAATGTTATATGACACTCAATACTTGAATATTTTATTTTTAATTTTTTTAATTTTATTTATATATTTTTTTTTCTAATTTATTTTCCTAAAGTACTAACTTTTATCTAGAAATTCATCTAAAGTGTAGAAGGAATTGCCATTCAGAAATTCTCTTAATTTATTTCAAAAAATGTTCAAATGTTTGTAAATCTATCGGATCAAACTGCGTGGTCATCAGTCCGTAGCTTACAAACTACTTAAACCTAGGTAAACTAACCTAAGGACAACACACACACCCATGCCCCAGGGAGGACTCGAACCTCCACGGCGAGCAACCGCGCGCTCTGCAGCGAGACGCTTTAGACCGCTCGGCTACTCCACCGCGGCTCTTAATTTATTTTTAAATGCTAATTGGCTATCTGTCAGAATTTTGATACTACTTGGTAAGTGACCATAGACTTTTGTGGCAGAATAATTAACCCCTTTCTGTGAAAGAGCTAAATTTAACCTTGAGTAGTGTAGGTCACCCTTTCTCCTAGTGTTGTAGCTATGCACACTGCTATTACATTTTAATTCAGTTGGATTGTTAATAACAAATTTCTTAAGTGAATATATATATATTGTGAAGCTACTGTGAAGATTCCTAGATCCTTAAATAAATGTCTGCAGGATGATCTTGGGTGGGCTCCAGCAATTATTCTGATGACCCGCTTTTGGGCAATGAATACTTTCTTACTAAATGATGAATCTCTCCGTTCGAGCTCTGATTTCTCGTATTTTATGCTTATGATCTTTTCTACCTATGTAGGTGGGAGTCAACAATATATTTTGGCATTCGGAGGAGAGTGTTGGCGATTGGGGTTTCGTAAGTAGCCCACACCGCAGCGATAAGCGCCGTTGTTGTAATGATTCCCATCCCAGATCCTGTATCATTTCCGTGACGCTGTCTCCCCTGTATCGTGACAATACGAAACGAGCTGCCCTTCTTTGAACTCTTTCGATGTCCTCCGTCAAACCCACCTGATAAGGATACCACACTATGCAACAATACTCCAAAAAAGAACAGACAAGCGTAGTGTATGCAGTCTCTTTAGTAGTTTTGTTACATCTTTTAATGGTTCTGCCAATGAAACGCAGTGTCTGGTTCGCCTTTCCCACGACATTATCTACGTGTTCTTTCCAGCTTAAGCCTGAAGTAATAGTAATTTCTAGGTATTTAGTGGAGTTTACGGCCTTCACGTTTCATTGATTTAACTTGTAAACAAAGGTTCACGGATTTCTTTTCGTACTCATGTGGACGACTTCACACTTCGCATTATTTACAGTCAATTGCCAATTTCTACACGATAGTGAAATCTTATTCAGATCGTTCTGCAGTTGGTTTTGATCTTCAGATGATTTTACTAGACGGTAAATGAGGGCGTCATCTGCAAACAACCGAAGAGAGTTTCTTATATTTTCTTCCAAATCGTTTTTGTAAATAAGGAACAGCAAAGGACCAATAACACTCCACTGTGGAACGCCCAATATCATCTCTGTTTTAGTCGATGCTTTACCATCGATTACTACAAACTGTGTCCTCTCTGACAGGAAATCCCCTATCCAGTCGCAAATTTGATTAAAAGCCGTTTGTGAGGTACGGTGTCAAAAGCCTTCTGGAAATAAAGAAATACGGAATGAATTTGAGAACCCTTGTCGGTAGCACTCATCACTTCGCGTACTTTGGTTACATCTTCCACAGCAAATACTACTTCAAAAGATGGACTGTCGAGAACACTGACGACTTCTACTGCCCTCCTCGGTTGACTGTTTTCAGCTATCGTGCATCAGTGGCGTCTTTAGGGGGGGGGGGGGGAATTAGGAAGCCTGCCAGCCCCCTTCCCCGAAATAGTGAATTTAAAGAAAGAAAGTGTGACATCCAGTGGCGGCTGGTGCATCAGATGATTGTGAGTTCTATTCTTTCAGTGCCGTATCATGATAGTGGCGCCACCCCCCCCCCCCCTTTCCCTCTCCGGCTCGGCGTGTCGTTGTTTCGGCGCCCCCCGTCCCCTCCCGTCTCCTTTAGATATATTTTCGTTGCAAGATCTGCATAACGTTTTGCCTCGGTTTGTTTGCGCTTGCTTCAACCCCAGCTGAGGCGTCGGCCTACAAAGCTTCATTATTTGATACTTCTCCTCCCAGCTGAAAACCTGAATAATTTGTTCCTAAAATGTACTCACCGTTGTTCATTTTTCTTTTATAATAAACACAAGAACATATGAATATGTACATGAACACTAAAATACACTACGTAAACGATTACACTGTTAAGTGACTGTAACAAAATGAATTTGTTACGGTGAAGAGACAAGCTACCTTCCTGTCACGTGACACTGTAAGCAGCCTGAAGGCTTAATTATATCAATAATGGATGTGAGGTCGCGGTTGTATACTTAATTATTTTGTCAAGTAGACTCAACTACAGAGATCGCGTAAAAACACTAAAGTATGGCGCGTTTCAAGGGTCAAGCCCTCGTCATCAGATAAACTATTAAAAAAATCTTAAAACCTGATGCAATAAAAAAATCTAAAACGTAATAAAAGAAAACGTGGTTACTTCCCTTGAGTAGATACGGTTACAAGGGAAATAACCATGTTTTCTTTTATTAAGTTTTAGATTTTTATTGTCTCAGGTTTTAAGATTATTGTATAGTTTATCTGATGATGAGGGCTTGACCCTTGAAACGCGTCATACTTTAGTGTTTATATACGATCTCCGTGGTTGAGCCTACTTGACAAAATAAACAGCGTAAAGCTACTCTTCCCCACATCTTTTCAAACAGTTAAATATTTGAAACTTCCTGGCAGATTAAAATCGTGTGCCGGAACCGGGACTTGAACCTGGGACCTCTGCGGGCAAGCGCTCTACCGACTAAGCTATCCCGACACGTCTCACGATGTCGCCTCACAACTTTACTTCCTCCAGTATCTCGCCTCCTACTTTCCAAACTTCACAGTTCTCCTGCGATACATTGCAAGACTAGCACTCCTGGAAGAAAGGATAAGGTGGAGACATGGTTTAGCCAAGGCCTAAGCGATGTTTGCAGAATGAAACTTTCACTCAGCAGCGGAGTGTGCGCTGATATGAAACTTCCTGCCAGATTAAAATTGTGTGCCAGAACCGGGACTCGAACCATGGACCTTTGCCTTGTGGTAGAGCGCTTGTCCGCGAAGGCAAAGGTTCCACCGTTCAGGAAATCGTAAAATGGAAGTGATGTGCTTTGCTGAATGTATGTTTAAAAGGTTTGAAAGTAAATGTATTACTTCAATTTATATATAATGGTAGGAAAGAGTACGAAGTAGAAGATCAAACCCGAAACGTTGCGATGCTTGAGGGTTGAGTACTGTGCTCATCTAGTTGTCAACTTATAACGTTGCCCTTGCTTAGTATGATACCATAATTGTTAAAGTAGATTCCGCGATTATATTTTGGACAAGGAATTGATGGTACCGAATTTTTTGAATTTGAAATAATTTAGTTAAAGTACACCACAAAATGAACATTAAAGCAAATAAACCGCGGGTTGCATATTAAACTTGGGCAACATACAAGCAACAGCACGTTATAAGACTTACGGAAAGCATCTAGCTGGATCCTGCATTTTGTATTGTAGAAGCTGGAAATGATAACATTTTCTTATTTAATCTGTGAATGTTCAAGATACTTTCCGTAGGAGATCAATGTTCAGACTGTTCACTTCGCTTTTCATTGCTGTGTGACCGTGGGTTGAACATGAAGTTACTGGTAATGATAAAATAATTTAAAAAAAATGATCGGACTTCGTGAAATTACAAAAGAAATGACTGAAGGTTCTAAAATCTAGCAAAGTATTGTATAAGGATGATTGATTGATTGAAATTTTGCAGACAATGCGAGGCGATTGTAATGGCGTCTGAACATTAAACTATTACGTTTGACGAGGAGCTGAAAAACCCCAAGAAATTAAATATTTGACGTGGAGGAGTTTGATTTAAATGAAACCCAAGGAGAGGGAATGCTTTTAAATTTAAATAATATATCTTCAGCAACAACTTGCATCATTCTTCCTACTTACATGAGTGGATACAGGTATGAAAGACGTCTTGTCACATCACATACAGAACAGAGAGTGAGTAAAACTACTATTACGGTTCCGTCTTGTTTGTAAGTAAAAAATGACGAACGAAATTAAATTAGTTGCATTGCGAGTCAGAGGGAACCGGAGGCGATAAGCATCGCTGATCAAAGATAAACAAAAAATAAAATTTAAGTGTATCGTTACAAACTCTCAACCATCGTAAATATTACCTACATATTATCCATTACGTGCTAATTTATTTTATTCATTTATTTGCTTATTTGGCCTGAGCAGATTATACCCTAAAGGCCAACTGTTCACACCAGAAAGAGTAGTAGTACTTGTTTTCTGTTATTATCTGTTCATGGGCTTATAGTGCCAGCTCCTTTCGGATAATGTAGTGCGACATACAGGGACGCGAAGCATGAGTCGTCAACTCCCGTAAAAAATTGAAGGCTGTACCCTCAGCAGGCTAGTTGATGCTCACAGTCTTTTTAGACGGACGTCGAACTGAAGTACACAGTAGAGGACTGGCTCTTGTCACAGCCACAGCAGTTCTGTGAACAGGGAATCCTTCGGCTCGTTAAACAGTGGGATAGTTGTGCTCAGGCCTCTAGTGATTACTTTTGAATAAAGTCTTCAATTACATCCGCAGGTCTGTTTCGTACCTTTTGATTTGAACACTCCTCGTATATTCTACGTAATATGAGTCAGCACAGTGAATACCACGCTTATACAATCACTGACATACTAATATCACAGTCTAATATATTCGTAAAAATTTACGTCGGACACTTGGAAACAAAGTAACCCCCTAGTCCAGAAAGAGCCAACCGTAGTGGCACTATCAATGCACTTTTTAAAAATAAAAGCCACGGAGGCAACGCTAGCGATGAAAAAGCAACACAATTTATACGTTCTTATTCCGAATAGAAAGGCAAAATACGAGGTTTGGAACTTAAATAGGGCAACTATATATTCACAACCAATAAAAAAAAGCGTTACATGTTTGCACCTGTTACTGTCCATCAAAGTAGTCACCAGCGTTGTGTAAAAACGTTGTCATCGATGTGGAAGGCGTAGTATAGCGTTAGCCGAGCCTGTTCTGTTGATGGTGCGAATGGAGCGGTCTATTGCCTGTCGAATCTCTGGAATAATTCTTGAAGCGAATGCCAGAAAGTGGTTCCTTCATCTTCGGGATCAAATCAAAGTCACAAGGACTTATCCCGGGGAGTAGGTAGCTGGTACAGTACTTCCCAGTGGCATTGACCGAACGGAACAGCCACAGCTTGCGCTGTATGCGCCCACGCATTGTCGTGCAAAATATTCGGTGGGTTGTGCAAAACGTGTTGCCGCTTCTTTCGCAAATTTGGTCGCAGGTGATGCTCCAAACACGAACAGTAACACTGTGCACTGACGATCTGCTGTGGAGGAACATTAAGCCTTAGGATAACACCATCAGAGTCGTACACGAGAATCGCCATACCTTTCACCATACCGAGGCTCTGACGCACTTCCGACTTTCCAGTCGTTGTATTGGCGTTTCAGTTTTGGCTCGTACGATGTGGCCCATGTCTCATCCAGTGTTATGATATGGCGCTCATAGCACTCCAAGTGCGTTTGAGCAGCGTCGTAACGCATCCATTTCTGCGTTTCCGTCAATTCATACGGAACCCATCGTGATGCAATTTTTCGCATGCCCAGGCGTCCCTTCAGTATGCGAAGCAGGGTCGTATGCGCCGAACCGGTTTCGTGAGCGAGCTCTCGAATCGTATGGCGTTGGCCACTGTCCAATAAAGTGGCTACAGTTTGCACGTCTTCTTCAGAGACGCTAGGACGACCTGCCAGATGCATGTCTGCCACAGTTTGCCGACCGCCGTTGAATGCTTTTACCTAACGTACCATTGTTCTGTACTGCAATGCTGATTCTCCGCACACTTCTTGAAGACCTTGTTGACACCGTCGTGCTGTACGATCTCTGGCACATTCGATCTTAATGTTCAAATGCTTGTAGAGCTTATGGGACTTTAACTACGGGGTCATCAGTCCCTAAACTTACAAACTACTTATGAACTAGTTAATACTAAGGACGGCACATATATCCATGCCTGAGGGGGGATTCGCCGGCCGCGGTGGCCGAGGAGACTAAGACGCTCCAGTCTCGGTCTGCACGGCCACTACGGTCGGGGGTTCGAATCCCCCCTCGGGCATGGATATTTGTGCCGTCCTAGTTCGTAAGTAGTTCATAAGTAGTTTGTAAGTTTAGGGACTGATGACCCCGTAGTTAAGTCCCATAGACTTTACAAACATTTGAACATTTAAAAAAAAAAAAAAATTGAGGGGGGATTCGAACCCACGAGGCCGGCCGCGGTGGCCGAGGGGACGGAGGCGCGTCAGTCACGGTCTTCACGGCCACTAAGGTCGGGGGTTCGAATCCCCCCCTCGGGCATGGATATTTGTGCTGTCCTTAGTCTTAGTTAGTTCGTAAGTAGTTTGTAAGTTTAGGGACTGATGACCCCGTAGTTAAGTCCCATAAGCTATACAAACATTTGGAATATTTTGGAACCCACGACCTTAGTGGCCATGCAGAACGTGACTGCCGCGCGTTACAAAAACATAAGGACATCGTTACGTTAGACCGCTCGCTCCCAAGGGACTGTTTCCCTTGATTCCCACGGCGGTGACCTGCGACGGGCGGGTCCATTTTCTCGGAGGTAAGGTAGGTATGCCCTGCCCACAGTACTCAAACTCGTAGTTATTAAACTAATTCCCGTAAGAGTAAGGGCTTCAAACTTTGCCCACCCCTCTCCACTAACGATAGGATCATTGCCCGTCACCGGCATATATATATATTACTCTTACGGGAATTAGTTTAATAACTACGAGTTTGAGTACTGTGGGCAGGGCGAAGCTGGGAATTTGTATCTGACGGAAGGCGTGCTTAGGTAGTCCTTGCAGGTGCGGTGATCACTGTGTCCCCAGTGGTGTAGGGGTCAGCGCAACTGCCTAGAAAGCAGGAGACCCGGGTTCGAATCCCGGCTGGGTACACACTTTCAGCTTTGCCAAATCGCAGTTAATGAAATATATTCTGTGAATATTAAATAATAACAACTGCAGGATCAGAAGTGACGTCTGTTCTTTCGGAACAGACGCCACATGTATATATAGTTTAACTTAGTTTAAGTAGTTCGTAAGTCTAGGGACTTCTGACTAAGGTAGTTTGGTCCCATAGAATTACGAACATTTGATTTTTTTTTTAAACTCTTTAGTGTGTTGTTAATATAACGAGAAAGACGGATAAATAGCGTGGTATAAGTAGTCATCGTCCGGAAATGTAGTTATTAAAGTCTCTAGTCAGATTAAGAGTCAGCGACTGATAGACGTGAAGAGTATCTGGAATAATTCGATGAGAAGTAAAAATTACATCTGAGAAATTCAGTAAAAAGTAAGGCAACTGTGAAACAAATATGTACTGCTTAACAAGAGATGAATATTAATGTACAATGGCTTAAAAATGACAATAACGGTCAATACAAATTTAATAAAACCCAGCGTTATTTCTTACCTGGTAGCCCTTCTCTAATCGATGGATTAAAGAAGCCTCAATACGTTACTTAAAAATTACGTACTTTGGTACTTACAACTGTGAAAATGTTTATTTACTGCATTTTGAGTCTGTAGCTACAGGAACTCGTAAACAATCTTTACAGCTGTGCCATCGTTAGTACTATTTCACCGTATTAGCTAAGTTGGCACCACTTGCTCCGGCTAGGATTACAGATAGTGTTGTCGTAATGACGTTTATCTGCAGGGCAGCAAGGAGGAAGTGGGCATAGTACGGGCGGGAGGAGGAAATGATTGCTGTGGCCGCTTCATCCGTAACGGATGAGCACAATTGGTCTGCCTTTGCCTCTAAGTACAGCGCTGACCATCCAAAATGCAGCATCTTGAACAAATTGAGATATCATAGCAAACTTTATTTGAGAGATAACGTATTGTACAAACTCATTTGACTTACTCTGGAGCGCTACGTTACGGATCGTGCGGTCACTCGCGTCGGACGTTCGAGTCATCCCTCGGCCATGAGTGTGTGTGTTGTCCTGACGCTAATTTAACTCAGTTTACGTAATTTTTAAGTCTAGAGACTGACGATGACAGTAATTTCGTCGCACAGAATTACAAAGTCCTCCCTGGGGCATGGGTGTGTGTGTTTGTCCTTAGGTTAGTTTACCTAGGTTTAAGTAGTTTGTAGGCTACGGACTGATGACCACGCAGTTTAGTCCGATAGATTTACAAACATTTGAACATTTTTGAATTACAAACATTTGGATATTTAGAATCATTTGTACTGAAACACACGAAGTTTCTCTGTATATCGCCTCCTAAAGAAACGAATGCCGTGATGGAAATATAGAATATAAGGCAAGTAATAAAATTACTAATTAAATGTTTGCTAACCGCCGCACACTATTGATGCCAGAGATGTGACAGTACAGCAAAGAATAAATAAATGACAATGAAAATATAGAGTTTCTTGTAAAAACCAAATGGTTTGTATTAGAAAGAAGACAGTTAATAGTTGATCTACGAACTGTAATGAAACTAATTCTTTGAAGCATATGCATTCCATTCGAGTGTAAAAGTTTTGTGTTACAATATAACCAGACCCAAGTAAAAATGAGTGTTCTGTGTTTTATTCAGTTCACTAAAGTAACTTGTTTTCCTTTTTATATCTGCAAGAAATCTTCTGAAGTTAAACCTAAAAATAGTTTGAAACAACAAGGGAATCAGTTAAGACGAACATAAAAATAAAACAATTATTATTAGAGGAAAACGCGGAAACCACAAATTAAACCCGAAGAAATCATTTCACAGTGCTCTAAGCTGAACAGGGTGGTGGTAAAATGATAAGTCGGTAAAACAATATCGTCTTAATCCCGATAGTGCCTGAATCACCACGATGGTGGGAACAGAGTCTGGAGACACTGCGGTAAAAGAATGTTGACCTGTTGCCATATACATTGACAGACTGGTCCTGCATCCGGTATTTTCGGATGGTCCTCACTTCTATTCCCGCACCTCTCTAATACGTATTGGCGGTACACTAACCAGCAAGCGTTACATCTCTCAAGTGTTGGAGCCTGTTCTCCTGATCTCTGGTATATCGAAAACGTTCTGTCGATGAATGTGGAAGACTGGCCTGGGATAACTCCCACTGCTACAACAAATCAACTTTAGCAATATTTTGAAGGACCATAGTGTGCTATACCCCAACAACATACCCACAGTATCCCTGATTCAATGTCGAGGCATGTAGCTAGCGGTTACAGCCAGAAATGGCCGCAACATTCACGAGGCCTACGAAAAACACAGGCCCCAGAGCAATCGTCATGCCACGTAAGCAAGGTAGTTCCGAGCCGGCGCGAACGCTAGCCGATTGGCCGGCCGCTGGGGCACTGCCCACTGCGTCATAGCGGGCAGCCACTGAGCTAGCGATCGCGCCGGCTCGGAACTACCTTGCTTACGTCGCATGCTGTGCGCGCTCAGGCCTGTATTTTTTTTTTTTTTTTTTTTTTTTTTTTTTTTAAAGCTTATGGGACTTAACTACGGGGTCATCAGTCCCTAAACTTACAAACTACTTATGAACTACTTACGAACTAGGACGGCACAAATATCCATGCCCGAGGGGGGGATTCGAACCCCCGACCGTAGTGGCCGTGCTGATCGTGACTGGAGCGCCTCAGTCACCTCGGCCACCGCGGCCGGCAGGCCTGTATTTCTCGTTGGCCGTGGGAACTACCTTGCTTACGTGGCATGACGACTGCGCTGGGGCCTGTATTTCTCGTAGGCCTCGAAAATTTAATACTGACGTCATCATTTGCCTCACTTTACATGGAGGTGTATTTTTAACCATGCGATCTTTGTACAACCATTTCACCATAAAGTTGGTCGTGATAGCTCTCATTTTGCATAGACAGCAGAGTATCAGGTATCATCCCACTGATGATCGTATGGCATGTAATGGCTGGGTTATCCCCAAATGGGGTTCGGCCGCCTCGTTGCAAGCCTCTTCAGTTGACGCCACTGTGGCGGATTGCGTGTCGATGATAATGAAATGCTAATGAGGACAAGACACGGCCCCAGGCCCCTGTCGGATATCGAACCCAGGCCCCGTGCGTGGCAGTCAGCGACGCTGTCGACTGAGCTTTGGAGACGGACTGTATCTGAGTGCGCCAGTAGGATGGAAAAGCGTGAGTTTGTGTAAATCAGGCCCTGGCTACGCATGCTTTTCGTGCTAAAGAGTATTCTCATACTTGCTGAGTTCTGTCTTGAATGGTAGTGAGCTGTAGTGAGGCAAAGGCAGAGTGTATTCCTCCATTAATCATACTAGGTTGATTTTGGGCGTTGCTATGTTTGAATCCGAGTTGCAATACGTTATTAACTGTCAGTTTCTGTGATGTTAAAAGCTGTACGTGAGTTGTGTGGATGTTGAACCTATCGTAAGATCAGACAACAAATTGTTCCTTGACACAGCAATTTGGTTTAATTATGGCCCTGATACTGATGTATATGCTATTAAGTGAGAAGCAGTGCATGAAACTGATTATGTGCGCAACGGATATTTT
Organism: Locusta migratoria; assembly: GCA_026315105.1. NCBI lineage: Eukaryota > Metazoa > Arthropoda > Insecta > Orthoptera > Acrididae > Locusta > Locusta migratoria. The sequence continues at coordinate 209,275,513 of CM048749.1, forward strand.
TTAACAAAACAACTGTGACATGTAGCTTTTTGAAACAGACACTGACTATACTCGAAAATTTTGACTGCGAGAAAGATATTAAAAAAACCACAAATCACTTTCTTAATGCTTGACTGTGAGAATTTTATGCAGATCAGTTTCTAATTATTGAAGTTTAGTATCAATTTAGTATCATAGTCAATTAACTATCATTTACTATGGCACCAATAATGAAATCCGTTCAACAATATTATTCACATCAATACTGCACTTTAAATCCACTAATAATTAATTATCAAATGAAGGAAGTAGGTTAATTTTCTAACTACGTAAATGAAACATGAAAGAAAGTTTAAGCTACTTATTATTAATAATCAGCATTACATTACCTACATAATACAACTTCTGACTTGCTGGCAAAGCAGCCTCTGCTCTACATCGGAGCCATACACACAACCCAACCGCTCTCTAAGCGAGCTGAACCACTAGTCGTACTCTCTCTCAGTGCGAGCTACAATGCTATGCAATACATGATCTTTGCCAAAGATGAAACTTCATAAAGGACACATATCGATACATATAGTAGAAGCGATATTATACATTTTCTTGCAAGCAAGTTACTCGATACAAAACAGGAGGCACAATATTGGACATTTTCTTACAAAATAATTTTTTATGGACATGGACACGTTTCAATGTGCATTGGTATTTACGCTGCAAAGCACTTGTAGGGGAAGGATGAAGTAGTCAAACTGCTTGATTTATGAAAACAACTGTAATTAACCCTTTAATGCATAGTGTAGCTGATCAGCTACATACCTTATTGTTCCCATTACTTCACAAACTGATTACAATTTTACCACAAATTCATTTGTAGCTGCTTGTATACAAACTGTTACATGTGGATAGTAGCTTGTCCTAGGAATTATAAATTGCAGAGTGCCACTGAATCAGTTCGAGAGTTAGCTGCATTAAATTACTCCTAACATGTGCGTTTGTTTACTTTAGTATTCTTCCTTTGCCGTGTAAAAGTAGTCAGTCACTGCATTATGAGTTACATTTTGGAAAGATGAGAGTCAAAATAGTGACATTTACTGCATTCAGGTACATCATGGAACCGCTATTCAGCAGACGGTTTGTTGCTCGTAGTGCATAATACTTTTAAGGATTTTTTTTCAATATTTTTCTCAGTATATACTCACTATATATTAATCATGTTATTTTTATAGATTAAAGGGTTAATGATAATTTATTATACACTGGTGTGGGTTTGATTCCCTTGTTCATTTATTACTTGGAGCAATCCACGTAGCCACGCTGGAATTACCGTATGGTCCAAGGCGGTATGCAGGGTTTGCGAGCCTGCTCACCGTTGGTGATTCGAGTCCTCACTCGGGCATGGGTGTGTGTGTGTTTGTTTGTGTGTGTGTGTGTGTGTGTGTGTGTGTGTGTGTGTGTGTGTGTTGTCCTTAGCGTAAATGAAAGTAGTTTGTGAGTCTAAGGACCGATGACCCTAGCAGTTAGGTCCCTTAGAGTCACAAACATTTCAACATTTTTAACAATCCATGTACTACACGTCTGCCACATGTTCGATGCAGAAAGACGTGGCGCTGAACAAGGAAAGCTATCGTTGTTTGTACCTCATATGATCGTGACTGTACTGCCGCGGCGGAACGAAATGTTTGTAAAGTCTATGGGACTTAACTACGGGGTCATCAGTCCCTAAACTTACAAACTACTTATGAACTAACTAAGACTAAGGACGGCACAAATATCCATGCCCGAGGGGGGATTCGAACCCCCGACCGTAGTGGCCGTGCAGACCGTGACTGGAGCGCCTCAGTCCCCTCGGCCACCGCGACCGGCGCGGCGGAACGGCTGAGCGCATTGAGGCGCTATGCTGCGATGCGCGAGGCCGTTCCAAAAAATGTTCAAATGTTTGTATAGCTTATGGGACTTAACTACGGGGTCATCAGTCCCTAAACTTACAAACTACTTATGAACTAGCTTATTAAAGACGGCAAAAACATCCATACCCGGGAGGGGGGGGGATTCGAATACCAGACGGGGAACGGCTTCGCGCATCGTAGCATAGCGCCTCAATACGTTCGGCCGCTCCGCCGCGGCTTTTATACGATGCATTTAGATTACTATCTAATTTCCTAACAAAAATTAATGCTTAATTCTTCTTTCAAATAACAGTATATGGCTGCAGTTCCTTTTATCTGTTACGTGCTAGCCGTTTCTGTCGTCTAAATTTTTTTTCTGAATTCACCGTTTCTGTCAAACTTTGTTGAATAATTGAATGACTTTTGACTAGAACCATCTTTATTGTATTCTTAAGTGATGATACTTACCAAGCTATTCAAATAATTGAAAACTTAGGACTTTTAAAAAATTCTGGATTATTCTTAAGTGCATATTACTTCATTGTATTCGGACCCGTGTAAACTAAAAGGTTGGTTTAATTATGTTAATGTTCAGTTTAATAAAACTTTCAATAGTTGTGATAATGTAAAATGTGGAACCGAAGCTCGATCACTGTCTCCGGCGTTTTAGTCCTGACGACCCAGGGCCACAGACATACATTGCCTAAACTGCCAAAGTCACAGTTATTACAGAAACCTGACGCTGCCATCTTACCATCACAAACGCCAAGAAGTTTTCGTATGGTACTTAAACGAGTTCGTGAAATGAAATGAAATGACTTTTTAAGACTTTCGGGGAAGAAGCTAATACTAATGTAATAGTTGGGTGAAACACACAAACCGTAGACTCGTGTTTGAGACGAACATCAGTTATCGATATATATCGAACGTTAGACTCGTTTCGCTACCAATGACGGAAAACTGACATGGCAGAACAGCTGATTTATATAGCTAATTACCGTGTTGTTTTTTGACGTAAATATTTTATGAAATTTTGGCTTATCTGAAGTCTAGGATATCACCCGTTAGATTTTACCCTGGCATTGGCATGTTGTCGTGTACGTGAGTATTTTTTTGGTGGCGTGAGTAATTATGTTTTGGCTGAGTTGTAGACGATGGTATGTCATGGATGTTGCATTCTGTTGTAATATGTAATTTACGAGGATAACCACAGATTATTTATTATCTACAATACGTAAGTATTGTGATTACATCATGGGTTAAAGCTGACCGGTGGTATCCCTGTCTTCAGTTATGCCGATATTTCGGTAATTTCGAAGAATGCTTGCAATCGAAGAACCTCGGCCTGATATGATATAATTATATCTAACGTACAACTGTAAATTGATTGAGTGTTTCTCAACCGGAGGTTAGGGCGCTACGCGCCCTCGCGTAATAATAATAATAAAACTTGTTTAACGTATACCTAACCTAACTTTCACTTTTAAAGAAAGTGATCTGTACCGATCCTTAAGAATTTTAGGTATAGGTCAAACAAGACTTTTTTTCAGTACTTGAGGGCCCATATCGCCCCAATCTCCGGTTCAGGAACATTAAATCGTTTACAGTTGCACGTTCGATATATACTACGCTTGGAAATTACCGATACTTCTTTTGGTATTTCAAATGGCAACCAAGAAACTATCACAAATTTAACGCAATCAAACATAAAAAGTTAAATCAACCGCTTCGCGTTTCTCATATCGAATGTGGAGCAAGAATCGAACGTTGGATATATATCGATCGCAATACCGTTTCCTTCGATGTCCACCGATTCTTCCAAATTACCCGCACTTCTTGTAACAGTTGTGTCGATAAAAAAAGTCATTATTTATACTCCTTTTACAGTGTACTACATTGACATACTAATCTGCTCACTGGCGCTAGTGTAGCGCTCCCAAATTGAATAACGATGGAGCCGCCATTTGCAGGGAAAACGCGTATAAATGTGGTTCGCTCGTGTGCTGCTGTCAATTGTAGTAATAAGACTGGTAGCAAAAATAGCGATGGGAAGGATGTTACATTCCACTCGAGAGTCATTCAAGGACATTTCTTACTTTCTAAGATTATTTTTGCATGACATTTTTCTCAAAGAAGTAATAAATGTATCTCATTCAGCTGATACGATATGAATGTTTGTGTTCATTAGGTTCCCTACATCCACATACATACTCCGCAATTCACAGTAAGGTGCGTGGCGGAGGATACAGTGGCGGATTCAGGACTTTGATTTGGGAGGGGCTTGACCCAGTTGAGTTAAAAGCAAGGTACTTTTAGAGGGGGCTAGATCCAGTCGAGGATGGCAATTACCAAGGGAAACACTAAAAGCAAGGTACTTTGGGGGGGGGGGGGGGGTAGCCCCTCAGTCACCCCCCTGGATCCGCCACTAGGAGGGTACACTGTACCACTACTAGACATTTCCTTTCCTATTCCACTCCCAAATAGAACGAGGAAAAAAAGAATGCCTATATGCCTCCGTACGAGCCCTAATTCCTCTTATCTTGTCTTTGTGATCACCACGCCAAATGTAAGTAGGCGGCAGCAAGATCGTACTACACTCAGCTTCAAATTCCGGCCCTCTAAATTTCCTCGACAGAAATTCACGAAAAGAACGTCGTCTATCCTCCAGCTATCCCCAATTGAGTTGCCGGAGCATTTCCGTGACACTCGCGCATTGCTCGAACCTACCAGTAACAAACCTAGCTGCTCGCCTCTGAACTGCCTCTGTGTCTTCCTTTAAACTGATCTGCTGCGAGTCCCAAACACTTAAGGAATACTCAAGAGGTGGTCGGACAAGCGTTTTATACGCGGTGTCCTTTGCAGGTGAAGTACATCTTCCCAAAATTCTCCCAATAATCCGACGTCGGCTGTCGGCTTCCATTTCATATCGCTCTGCAATGTTACGCCTAGATATTTGAACGATACGACAGCATCAAGAAGCTGTATTCGAACATTGTGGGATTGTTTTTACTCATGCGCATCACCTTACATTTTTCTACATTTAGAGCTAGCTGCCATTCTTCGCACCAACTAGAAAATCTGTCTAAGTCACCCTGTATGCTATTACAGTCAGTTAAAGACGGCACCCTCCCATACACTACATCATCATCAGCAAACAGTCGCAAATTACAACTTACTCTGCCCATCAGATCTTTTATATAGATAAAAAATAATAGCGGTCCTATCACACACCCCTGGGGCACGCCTCTTTGTAATTATTCGTTTAACCGTATGTGAATAGCTACAACTCGCAGAAAGGACTTTAAACCAACAGCTAACCATTTAACTTACTATGCTCTGTACATTTTGAGGAAAGTTGCTATCTCGAAAATTATGTGAAGAGAAGACAACTTAAGGCGCATGCTGTACTGACGATATTCATCTTTACATCTTATTTGAACACGTACATTACCATGAAAGATGCATGATATATAAAGAATTACATATTGGATTGTGAAACTAATGTAATTACAGTACGTAACTATGTAGCTACTTGTATCTTTACCAGATTACTAAGAAAAGAAAATTACCAAAACAAAGAGAGAGAGTTGAGGCTGTTGAGACTGTATGTGTAAATGCAAGGCCAGTTTCGAGCTACATAGAATAACACTATTATTCATTTTCGCGAAGTCCAAGAAAATTGAAAGAAAAATTTGATAATATCGTGGACATGAAGACTGACAATATTGTATACTAATAGAAAAAGCTGAAGATTTTGAGAGAAAAACGCAAAAGGCAAACGCAGAAAATACGTCAGTTAGCTAGTATTTTGCAAGAACAGAAGGAGAAAAATTTAATTAATGATATAACAACCTCGGTCATTAACGCCATACATAGTGACATGTTCCTTGAAATAATGGGCTACAGCAACACCAGAGCACAGTGTTAACTAAAGCTAAAAGTTTTTGCTATAACTTTTAACTTCAGGTATGCTCTCTCTACATTTACCATTGCCACACGAAAATACATTACGCAGATGGTACAATTGCATTGATGGTTTGCCAGGTTTTACTGCAGAAAGTTACGAAATTATAAAAGCAAGAATATCTAAATCAACCTTATGATGTATATTGCGCCTTAATGTTTAACAAGATGTCCAAGAAAAAATGTACTGAGTGGGGTGGGAACGATTTTGTGGGTTTTGTGAAATATGGTTGTTTGCCTACATCAGGAATAGAGTAGAATGTAGGGAGGCATTGGTTGTTACGGCAGTAGCAGTCAATGACCACTGGAACACCCCTGTAGCGTACTTTTTAAGTATTAGTGTTTCATTGAAATTTGAAAAAAGGAAAATATATTTTGCAAAGGCAAGTAAGCCCCATTAATCAATAATCGCACATCCAGACGTAATGATTTCACGAAAATTTAAACCAGAACTTCAAATGAAAATCTTTGTGCACTTAAAATATTACTTTCCCTTACTTCAGAGATTTACTAAAATGTTTGTTTGTAGAGTCTATGGGACTTAACTACGGGGTCATCAGTCCCTAAACTTACAAACTACTTATGAAGTAGCTAATCCTAAGGACGGCACAAATATCCATGCCCGAGGGGGGATTCGAACCTCCGACCGTAGTGGCCGTGCAGACCGTGACTGGAGCGCCTCACTCCCCTCGGCCACCGCGGCCGGCAGAGATTTACTGTGACCAGGGTTGCCAACCGTACGATCTGCACCGTACATGTACGATAATTTAAGACGGCATACGAGCGTACGACCCGCCCTTCGGATCGTACGTCTGTTGTACGATCTTATGAAACCCTACTACTTTTATAATAAGGTTTCATCATTCATCGTTTTTATTGTTTTAATTTTTATGATTAATTAATTTTTGACAATGTGTTGTTTTTTTTTTGCAATATAGTTACCAGTCTGTCGAGCTGTGGGATTGCCCAACTGACAATATTGGTTGAAATGCACCATGAGCGGTATTCACTCGTCAATAAGCTGAGGGCCGTGAATGACAGATCTTAAGAAGGTGTAACATGGAGAGAAATGGAAACAGAAGATAATGATTGCGGTCTTAGTGCTACTATTAAATCTAAGCAAGTGTGTTAAAATGCAATAGACGAAAACAAAAATGTAAAAAATTCTGGAAAACTAATTCTCAATATAAGGGTCGGTTGTACGCAGGTGAATCCAACACTGAATCAATAACGTAACTTTTGTGTCTCAATTGGCCCGTTTTAAAGTAAATCTAAAAAAAAAAAAAAAAAAAAAAAAAAAAAAAAAAAAAAAAAAAAAAAAAACTACCAAAAGTATTTGATGATAGGTATGATACATTTCATTTTTTAGCTTTCTTCAAAGGGAATAAAATGAGGAAGTAGTATTTTTATGTAATTTTATGAATCATATTTAATTTTTATAAACTACCTTGTATTTTTTAATCAGTAGGATAATTTAAAATGGACTACTATGATTTTTCCCTCCTCCTCCCTCTGGAACGAAAGACTTACTATACACCCACGAATGTACGATCCGTTGACGAAATGTACGATAATTTCGATGCCATTATACGATCCAGTAACTCTGAAAGGTTGGCAACGCTGACTGTGACGTTATAAATTGAAACAATCCGCCTTTTCTCTCGTAGTTGTCCGAAAGTAGCCACACATTCTTGACACAAGAAACATCAATCTGTCTTTCGAAGTGAATACAGTGCAAGAACTGTATTCATTTACGTAGTTTTAGTGAGATTTCATTAGTCAGTGAAGTTGCAAAGCCTATACGCTTTTCATTTGATTTACAATTCTATTAGTGTGTCTGTAAATCTATCGGACCAAACTGCGTGGTCATCAGTCCGTAGCTTACAAACTACTTAAACCCAGGTAAACTAACCTAAGGACAACACACACACCCATGCCCCAGGGAAGACTCGAACCTCCACGTCGAGCAACCGCGCGTTCCGCAGCGAGGCGCTTTAGACCACTCGGCTACTCCACCGCGGCTTCTATAAGTGTCCCTCATATCCTTCAAATTACTCGGTTCGTATTCCACTGCGTCCCTGCAAATGGCGGCGGTTTGTTGCACAGTCTAACATATACAGTCGCGACACTCACTGCTGTGAAAGTTGTTACCAGCTGACAGTTGCAACGACACTAGCGCTCCTAATGGTGGGCATGCCGCCGAGGGAGTGACGTTTGTTTATAATTATTTTTGTACGTAATTAACGATACAGTTACTATACTTTTGCGTTACAAGCATTAGTAAAACAACAAGAGACATGCATAATATGGAAATTAATGTAAAAACAGCCGAATTTAACTGATTCAGTGGTATAAAGAACATCTTGGTCACGAACAAATACTTACGAATATGTTTACATTTGCAGCTTGCTCTGCTGAAAGTAAGTAGAATATAAGTATAAGAGAAACATAATATTTCTATTATGGTCTGTTCTTACTGTTCTTACAATGAGATGCCGTTTGTTTGAGGCGTATCAATTCGATGTGGAGTCTAATAATTCGCACATTTTTACACCTCACTCGTCTTTCTTACATGTCCAGATTCTTTTGAGTGTAATTACATTAGCTTAAAGATACATTTTTTATTATTCTTGCCGTTTGAGGTTCAGCTGTACCAACAATTGTGGAACTGGGATCTTCTTTGTTGGAAAGCAGTTTCTTTGCTTTTTCCGTTTTATTGCCATGTCTGTGACGTTTTTCCTTCAGCTACAGCTGTGGTGGCTGATTTGGTACGTTAAATACTGCAGTTACCACATTCTATATACGTTTCCTACTTTCCACCCTCACTGATTTTAATGGAACTGTAATGAGTAAACATTAACGTTCCTCATTAGAAGAGCGACATATTTCTGGCAAAGGGCAGGTCTTCTGGTGTTTGCTAGCCATTTTTTATTTTTAATAGAAAATGAAATTATTCATTAAAAACCTATAGGTTACAATATAATTGTAAATAAACTGCCCTATAATGTACCGTTTCGTACCTTGTTAGGGAGTATAGGAAACCTAAGAAAGGCAAATGTGGAGCTATTATTACGTTATTACCTATTTTTATGGCACTATATACGTTCACTAAGGTAAAAAGTAAGTTAAAATTAATATAAATGATGCTATTCGTACGCTCCCAATTTCGTATTCAGAAACGCAGCTTTCCGACCGCTTGAAGCGCTGCTGTCTCAGTGTATATAAAAAATCTGTAGGACTGTCGTGACTGATGTTAGACTGTGGTTTGTTGCTTCAATTTGGGAGCAGTTGCCTCGCTTCGCCGCTATGACGTGGTAGGGGCTTGGTGTACTATGGTGGCCAGAAAAAAAAAATTCTAGTTTCTGTGACACCAAAGATACTGCATACGGTATTTCTCATAGACCAAAGATAACATAGGCTGCGCATGACGAGGCGTTATGCATAGCAGTTTCATCTGGCACCGGGAGACCTGATTGGTTGTTGGTATGAGACATCAGCCAATGAAATGAAATGCTGCGTGTTTCTTAACCGGAGATCACATACTTAAAAAAAAAAAAAAAAAAAAAAAAAAAAAAAAAAAAAAAAAAAAGGTTTTGTTTAACCTATATCTAACCTTCTTAAGGCTACGCTACAGATAACTTTTTTTAAAGTGGAAGTTAGGTTAGGTATTGGTTAAACAAGAAGTTTTTTTCGTTAAGTATGTGAGGGCGCGTAGCCCCCGAATCTTCGGTTAAGAAACACGCAGCATCTCATTGGCTAATGGCTCCTACCAACAACCAATCAGGTCTCCCGGTGCCAGTAAAAACTGCTATGCATAACGCCTCGTCTGCGCATGTCCCTATCTCTGCCGTGTTGTGGTTTGAAACCAACATCGGACATTGCCCCGAGTCAAGTGACTGAGGTTTCGTCATTAGCGAACAACAGGTTTCCTCTTTTACAGGGGAAATCAATCGTTGATTTTAACAATAAAATGACTACGTATTCCTATTACACATCTCTTAATAAAGGTAACGTAATTTCATCTTGTTATTAATATTAGTGCAGTGATTGTCGTGTTTACATGTGACCAGGTGAAAAGTATCGTATTGTCATTTATTTTTAGGAGCGACAGAATTACATATCCTCGGTGTCTGTGTTATGCTATGAAATTTTTACTTTTTGCGACATATGAATGTTATTATCGATGGCAACATACTTTACAAACGTTCATACAGACTATTCGTTATGCCTATTAAGTCACTTCTGGCCAAGTGCTTGATGGTGTTCCCTCACTACCATATTATACTTTGGTTGTTTTACGTTTTGGAATCGCGGTCTGTGGCAAGAGTCTTAAAATATAAACGGTTTGATTTTTTTAATATAGGACATTTTGGATGCAAATAGATTTATATCTTATAAAATCACAACGAAACATTTCACATGTATTGTTGAGAAATCGTAAGGAAGTTGCTGCTCCTTTCAAACTGTTAATTGATCTTCTACTCTTGTGTACAATACAAACTAAAAGACTCACAGTACAACGACAACAATCTTTCACTTAAAATCTGTTGTTCTGTTGCTTGTAAAAAGACTGTCGATACGTTTCATCATATGTGAAAACTGTAGCTATCGCATTAAATCTAACAACTGCGGAGAACTAACGCCAATTGTACTACTAAAGATGTAATAAGAATACGCTAATACTTTTATTGTTGTAATATACGCTTAATATCCACTACAAAGGATAAGAACTCAACTCTCAGCTATATTTCGCATTCCTCGTAATGATGAAAACGCTTTCCTGTCCCGCGTCACGTGACTTAGATGTTGGTTTCAGTGTAATGACGCCACGCACAGTCTATGTTATCTTTGGTCTATGGTATTTCTTATCTAGTTGTTGTTGTTGTTGTTGTTGTGTATTGAGGGGACTAAACATCTAGGTCATCAGTCCCCTTCTTATCTAGTTAATGAATGCCTGTGATCAGCGTGTATCGTAACATCTGTGGTTAATATACTATGCTTTGACCGTGTTTTATGTTTCATTTGTTTGTACACTGTAAAAGAAATAAATGTGGCTTGAGCGAACCATCAACCGCTGTTTAAAGTAGCAAAATGTACACAAATACGGGACGTGGTGACGAAATTCGATCTCTAAACTTGCGTCAACATTCATTGCAACCTTTCTTCGATGTCTCTTATTCTCTGGAACTACGCTCGTCGTGAAAACTGTTTGCGGAAATAGAACCAACACTTCGTGCAGAGAAGCTGCCATTACGCTTATTTCACCTGTGAGTAAGTGCCAAACGATATTTTGAATTAAATAGTTTGCATGTCGCATGAACGAAGCGCACTCCACGAGTTGAAACTAAAATTAAAAGCCTAGCTTGCGCTTTAAAAGACGAGCGCTACCTCAACAGGAATAAAGTGCTGTTTACGTGTCAGCTGCCTCTGCTTGCCATGCAGTTCTTGGTAGCGGTACGATGAATGACAAGAGGAGAAGGCAGCCGATCACGAATAGCGTTAAGAATGTGTCTGTATGCTTTTCGTCTGGTAAACAATTAGGTGTAGTGGACGTAATTGGTTTTACTTTATGGAAATTTGGCACACTCATTCAGCAATAACTTTTGTTGGTTAAGGTCTAGTTTATGAGCCCCGGACTGGTGCTGGGCGTGAAGATGTTGGCAACGGCGCAAAGGCAGCCAATCAGGAGACGAGTTCGCGCGCCCAATAGGATTGTTTGTTTCATGTCTATTGAATTGGGCGTCAGTTTTGAAATTGCTGTAAGCCCGAAACACAAGATTTCGTTATGAATTTAAGCGATCTCGTGATTAAAGATTATAAAGTTTGTTAAATATCGACGTAGTTTTGGAGGGCAGTGTTTCACGAGGATAGCTGATTTATTGATCGGACAAGGGTACATAGAGTACCTGTTAACCATAGAGCAGGAATAGCATTCATTAATTTCAGCATATTTGTCGGGAATTTCGAGGGCAGTGTTACGTCGAGACAAAGTACAGTAGGCGAACATTCGGGACGAGAATACCTTAAAATTCACGTCCAGCATGAGCAGGTATGTGATAGCATCCCTTTGTCTATTACTGTTATTTGTTTACAAACCATAAACACTAATGCTTTTCCTTATTGGCCACGAGAACGCGACTCCTGAGTGGCTGCCTTCACTTGCCTCATTCATCGCGTCATTACCAACGTCTACATGCCCAGCACTAATTGCGGACTAATAAACTAGACTTTTACCGTTTTGTTTGCCATAAATTAAAAGACTGTTCCAATCAAAGCTACTAAATTATTTTAAAACATCACCTCTGTTACATCCACGTAGTGACTTTCTCGTACTCGATGTACTTTTTGTAGTTTCTTCTCCAGTGATTTCTACTTCGACGGTGCAATCTATAATTTTTAATTGCTTAAACATTTCAAAATTTTGGTCATTCGCCCTAGCTCTGGCTCGATATACGAAAACATCGTTGAGAAACCGTGACTTCGATACGAAGCGCTTCTTTGAAATTAGATTAGACTGTAGTTCGTCAAAAGCATGATGCATATTTTTTACGAACATGTTAAAATATTCATTCAATTATGTTGTTACGCCAGTTGTCACTACGACAACTTTAATTTCTGCAAGTGAAAGGAGCAGCAAACACATTTATGGTTCGTAACTTGTAAAAAGGTTAGTGTATTTTCCACAGAAGTGTCACGATTTTGCAATATATTACTCGTAAAATAATTGTCTATAACACTGAATTGTCTACAAAGCGAAAAACATAAATACGCATTTTCATTGGCTGTCTGAACACCATCTGTGATTTGGCTGACGTCACTACCGTCATTCATAGTGCCAGTACTAACGTCTACACATCAAACAACGGCAGCTGACACCTAAACTGCACTTTAACACACAACAGTTTCATTATTCATTTTACAGAAATTTCCAAATTTTGTATTGATTTTCAGTTCATTGCTTGGTGTTATTGCGTGTATTTTTGCTTACAGTACAGTTTTTCTTTGTAGATCCTGTATTTCGCACTTTACTTCACGTGAAGCCATTTACTTTTAATTTGTTCCTTGCTGTGCATTTCATTCATAAAAATTTTTTGTTGAGATTTAGAACGTTACGCAAGTCGAACGCCAGCAACACAGAAACCGAACTGCCTACGCAATTTAGTTCTTTATCCAGTTTTAGATTCAGCAGTTTTGAAGAGCATACTTAATGTTACCCTGAACTGGAGAGGAAATGCACTTTATGCAAGACACCCTTTTGTGATTTATTCATCACCAGAATATGTTTCAGCAGTTGCAGACTAACTTTAGTATGTTTCGCCTGTAATATCAAACATGAATAGCAGAGTTTACTTATGGGTTTAAGTAAGCAGTAATATGCTTTATAGAAAGTATTTTATTATTATTATTATTATTTGTGCTGTGCCGGCCGCGATGGCCGAGGAGACTGAGGCGCTCCAGTCACGGTCTGCACGGCCGCTACGGTCTTGGGTTCGAATCCCCCCTCGGGCATGGATATTTGTGTCGTCCTTAGTTGTAAGTAGTTTGTAAGTTTAGGGACTGATGACCCCGTAGTTAAGTCCCATAGACTCTCCAAACATGCTGTTTGTGCTGTGATGTTCTTCGATTTTTTTTTGCGTCGTATTATCACGTTTTGTTCTATTGTTGTTATCTTTTAGAGTTTTGCACCATTTGTTGTCAACGTGCACGGTTTATTACGCCTTTTTCAATGCGCTTTATAGTATTTACAGAACCACAGAGGTTGCTTCATCTGCTCTTACACTCTTACACCCTTACACTCGCCATTACGGATTCCCTTTCAAGCTCGAAAGTATGACCGCATCTGCAGTGAAGTAAGTGACGCTCAGGCCGTCTTCGCGTCTCACACATTCACTTGTCGCGATTGTTTAATTTCAGTACAATAATGCAACCACTAATCCTCCTTTCTTCCCCTCCTTCATCAATAATTTGCAAATACAATATGACTGCGAAGCAGGTTTGGTGTGTATTCTTTCGGACATTCCGAAAGAATAGATACCACACCAATATAATAATTCGTAACAGTATTTTGCAAAATCTGGACAAAATTGGATCTTGTCGTAATATCAGGACAAAAAGGCTTGTAACTCCGACGATTCTCATATATGCTCTATATTTATGGAGTCAAAACGGTGCACCCAGCTTCCATAACTATTACAATGTTGTTAATGAACCTATCACCATCACTCTAAAAGCACAAACTACGTTGTTGGCAATTTTGCAATTGTGTCAAGAGTTAACATTGTAATGCAGTCCATTGTCTCTTGAGAATTGTAACACGCCACATTAGTGCCAATCAACTGGATGACACAGTTCAGGGGGGAGGGTTATTATTTTAATCCAAGTATAGTAAAAAAACTATATGACAAACACACAAAACACAAACCCCATAAAAGTCTAAATGACTTTAAACTATCGAAGGGTACGTCCTCAAAACAAAAAAATTGAATACATACCATAAACTTATATAGGACGAACGACTGATAAATTGAACGCATTACTAAAAAAAGACTACAGATTTGCCTTTTTCATTTTTCATTTCATTTTAATCTTACATCTATATCTTCAGATAACCTGATGATGCCCACAGAGCCGAAATAGGCCTATAGCTGTATTTATAAGCATTAAATAACATATATCACGTAAAGCAACATTTCGGTGTTATTTGTATTAACAATATGTCCGTAAGACTAAAAGACATACACAATGTTGCAGGCCCAAATGAAATGAAATTATTCCAAAGTATCTGGTATTCAAACTTTCAGGACTACTTATTTGGGCATTCATACGTTGCCAATGGTTCATGAACTAGGACATGACTGCAGGAACCCACACCATGAACCATCATTATGAGAAATAGTGACAAACGGTAATGTTTAAATGTTTCTAAACATGTTTCTCATTAATGCGGTTATCAGTCCATAGGCTTACTAATTACTTAAAGTTATGCTAAGGACAACAGACACACACCCACAGTGGCGAACTAAAGTTGATGGAGGCCTGGGGCGGCTGTAGAACGAAATGAGCCGCCCCCCCTCGACCACTATGTATTACTATAAAAAAGAATTGGAGGCCCCCTCAGAACGAGAGGCCCGGGACAACGTGAAAAAATAGCTGTCGAGTTTTGGAGGCCCCAGCAAAAAAAAAAAAAAAAAAAAAAAAAAAAAAAAAAAAAAAAAAAAAAAAAACGTAAACACCCTTGCTTTTGAGGTATTTGGAGGCCCCCCAAGACTAGAGGCCCAGGGCGGTCCGCCCCCTCCGCCCCCCCCCCCCCCTTAATCCGCTACTGCACACCCATGTCCGAGGGACGACTAGAACCTCCGACGGAGAGCTACCGCGTGCTCCACAGCAAGGCGTCTTTGAGCGATCGGCCAACGCCGCTGACCAAGCAGATCAGTCAGTATAGTGCACAATCTGGGGAGGAAGGCTGAAGCCGCCTTTGCTCGTATGCCACAGAGATTATAGCTTCTCCTAGGACTATTTACTGCATCATATTTTGCTGATTTTTGCTCGCTACAGTCATCCACTGCAGCGCTCTGAGACTAAACCACCCTAGTGCAACATGAGGCCCTCACGGGCTAGTCCCACACATAATCGTCACTGGTCTGCAGTCAATAGTTCTTACTACCGTGCGTACTGGAGCGCCGTGTTGCGGTGCGCGCCAGTTCGCCGTCGGGGGTTCGAATCCCGCTTCGAGCATGGATGTTTGTGCCGTATTTAGTATATTTAGTATTCATTAACAACACTATTTAATTTTCTAACGACTCGTAGCTCCTGAATTATATCACTTAAACATTTATAAGTTATGCTGCCTTTGTTCCCCTATTTTTCACCAAAAACGAACAAAAGCCAGTCGAAAGCAGTAATTTGATTTCCTTATCGATTTCGAACAATTATTGCATTTTTTCAGAAGAAACGGTACAGAAAAAATTGTCTGTGTAGTGAATTTCGTAGCTTGCAAAAATTAGTAATAATAATAATAAGGTTTGAGTCCCGGTTCCAGCACACAATTTTAATCTGCCAGGAAGTTTCATATCAGCGCACACTCCGCTGCAGAGTGAAAGTTTCATTCTGAATAATAAAAACGTATGAAATTCAAAAATATTTAAAAGAACCTATACATACTGTTAATTATCGCATGAGTAAGCGAAATATGATATTGACTTTCTCTTATTATGCGGTAATTAACAGCATGTTCAATGTCTCCTTTGGAGTATTTTTTGAATATATATATATATTTTACTTATTACAAGCTATGCGCTTCACACAACACTGACAATTTTTCCTTTACAGTCGCTTCTGAAGAAAAGCAATAATTGCTCAAAACTGGTAAGGAAATAAAATTTCGACCTGCAACTGTTCATTTTTGGTGAAATTTAAAGAAGTGTAATATTGTTCTAGCTTTAAACACAAGGAAAAGATTGAATTGGTGTATATTTTTAGTTACTTAACATACTCAGTACTTCAAATAATAACATTCTAGTGGTTTTGTTAAACACACGAGTAAAATCTTGTGGATTCTGGTGGATTTTAATAAGCGTTTTAGTGGAAAATCCCATTTCACTTTTGGCAACATTGGTTGGTTCTTCAATTAACTATATGTACTAGTATTGCCTGTGGTCGAAAATCGACCAGTTGTGTTTACAATGGTCACTGGGGGTAAAATTTAACGTATCATGTCGGCGGCTTCGTGTGATTATGTTGGCAACATCAACAACACGACAGAAAATCTTTGCCCATTTGTTCGAACCACATAGAATGACTAGATTAGTGTACCGTACAGACCATGAAGTAACAAATAACGCTGTTCCTGCTTTATGGTTGACAGGGTCTTGTATGTGCCCTAGTCCGCTTAGTAAAAATAATTGCCCTCGTAAAGCGAAGATTCCATGAGAAAACATCAGCGTGTCAAGCGATTGGCTAAAATGAAGACTCACAGGATTCTCACTATTCAGCATCTGTTGCCAACATTGTCATTGGAGGCCGCTGGGATATTTGGTAAAATTTAACTGGCACAGGGAAGTATGAAACGGTATCTTTTACGTGTTAAGGAAAATGCCTGACACAATAACAACAATTAAAAACGGAAGTATATACTTCTCATGCCATTTTCGAATTATATAATTTTCATTAGCCTAATATTTGAAATGGAACTACAATTTCGGTGTTCGTATATTTATACAACGCCAAGAAATAATGTTATTTCGATAATGCGATATTCAGAATTCCAGAGCTGACAACAAGTCGACTACGTAGTTCCAGCCATGCTCCGCTACATGCCTCTCCCGGCGCATCCTCATTTATATCGGCATTCTCGACTTCATAGTTCCTTCCGAGCACCGCTATATGCCTCTCCCGGCGCATCATTCTTTATATCGGCATTCATATGATAACATCCATTTCCTTTAACCACTCTTAATCACTGCGAAAATGAAGCATTTGAACGGCACAAGAAAGTGAGTTGGGAGCACTCCATGTTTCGATATTCACATATTTTAATACGTTATTTTAATACTGCAGATGCGCTGCTTTACAGCGTCTTTGGTCGAGGCGAATAGCCAATCAATGAGCTGATTGTTGGAGAATGTAGAACTTGATCCAAGCTGTAGATAGGAAAATTTCTACTTCCTTTTACCACTTTTAATGGCTAAAGGCACACATAATATTTATATTCGTGATATCTACGACAAACAATCTTTCGAATTATGGAACTTTCATTGGCCTTCTTGTACGAATAAATTAGTAATCTGTACCACAATTTTCGTGTTAGCGTATGTATATAATGATTATAACGTTACAGTGGGCAATAAAGAAAGCTGCAACTGGAGGTGTGCGGCCTGTGATTCAATGTGTTTCGGGTGCAGCATTTTGTTCGATATTGAGGCTCCGGAAAACAATGCAACAAATGCGATTAATTTCGGGAGGTCGGAAAACAATCCTCGCTACTCCACTGCTGTTTATCCCGAGGTAAGTGAGACGTGCGTTGTTAACTGTTAACAAGAGCTGCTGGCAGAGGGTAGACGTTCGCAGTTGTAACGGCGTTCTCGTGTTTTATGATTAGCTGTAACAACCAGCAATTGCAGCCGCGTGTTAATAGCGCCATTGAGGAACGGATGGAGCGCAGATTGCCAGCCACACAGCCGCACGCCGCTACCTTTGCCTTCTCCCTCTCCCAACCGCACACTCCCCTCCCCCCCCCCCCTCCCACGCACATACATCATCAACGCAACTCCCTGTGCAAGGCGCTCCCGTTAACTACCGCTCGTGGGCGCGAACACAGTTATTAAAACGCCGCTCGTGGGATGAGAAATAATGGAGAACGGGGACACTATTTCGAAGTTAATAACAGCATTCGATGGCAGGCCTCTACAACTCATTTTAGAAGATACAATTAACTAAGTCAATGTGTGTGAATTGAAACATGCCAACGATGTTTTCGCGGGCGCTCGGTAACGCAGATGGTAAGGAAATGGCGGGATGGGGAATGTTTGTAAATCTATGGGATTTAACTACTGTGGTTATCAGTCCCTAGGATTACAGACTACTTAAACTAAACTAACCTAAGAACAACACACACACACACACCCACCCATGCCCAAGGGAGGACTCGAACCTCCGACGGGGGTAACTGCTGCTCTCCACAGCAAGGCGTCTAAGAACGCACGACCATTCCACTGCCGCGATTGGAGTGATTACTTACATCAGTACTATCAAAACACACTGTGATTTCTTCCATACTGTAGAAACAATAGGAGAGCTGTGCTGGCTCGATTTCTTAGTATTTGCGCCAATTACCTTGTCCAACTCGCGTATCGATATCTCTTAGTTACTTCACCGTGGGTGGTATGGCTATTGGTTTATGTTAATATAATATGATTGCAAATCTGTTTTCTATGTAATTACTTTTTCTTAAAAATAACATGTAACTACTATATTGTACCTGATTGTATCAAGTTTGCCGGCCGAGGGGACTGAGGCGCTCCAGTCACGGTCTGCACGGCCACTACGGTCGGGGGTTCGAATCCCCCCTCGGGCATGGATATTTGTGCCGTCCTAGTTCGTAAGTAGTTCATAAGTAGTTTGTAAGTTTAGGGACTGATGACCCCGTAGTTAAGCCCCATAAGCTTAACAAACATTTGAAAATTTGATTCACTACTCTAATTATGATATTGTACCCGATCACAGGTCAACTCGAAGACGTTGACTCTCTTTTCAGATTATTTCTATACTGATGTGATGCACCGTAAACAAATAAGAATTGATTACATCTTTATCCTACTACTGATCTGTGCTATCTCTTGTTATAACTTCAATGTAATTCATGTTTAAAAACTATTTCTAATTAATTGTATACTTACCAAATTTTATCTCTGTAGAATTTAGGAATAATGTTTTTGTAACACAGCTCTGTAATCATATATGTGTTATTTTCAATTTCATCTTTATTTGAAATGTCTATCTCAAACAAAACAATGTAAACAATATTTGGTAGAAACTCTAACTCACAGTGCAAGCTAGGTACTGTTGCAAAGAACTGGTAGTCCTGTGAAGTTGGCACCCCTTTTTTGGAAAATGTACATTTTTTCAGAGTTCTAGACAGATGTGCAATAGTTCTGGAGTTCTCTGTACAAAATTTAAATAGTTCTGCACTAATTCGCGAAAAAATTACAAAAAATTATAACAAATTTTAGTTTTTTCCAAATAATTATTTGCCTATAAGCGTAAACATAGTGCTGATCACAGTTCTAAATAGCTCTCAAAGAGTTCTACAGGAAATCCTAATGACATTTTTCTGTGCAGATTATACTTTATCAGATAAATGCAGTAATGTGGAATTCATTTTCACGTTACTGTAAATTGGCACCATTTTTTCGAGAAATACACATTGTTTTTGGGGTTGTGTGTACATATACTATAGTTCTAGACTTCATGTGAATATTTCTATGTAATTGCCCGAAAAAAATTATGTTCACAATTTTGAATATCTGCTAAGCTGTCTTCTTTGTGCCCCTTATTCGAGAAATATACATTTTTCTTAGGTCTTGACAGATATTCTACCCGCTGCACATTCAATTTGTTGTTTTTACGTATGAGTGATTACTGCTTATCGTAAGCAAGAACTATTGCACATGTCCTCAGAACTCTGGAAAAAAAGTTTAATTTTTTGAAAAAAAATAAAAATAAAAATAAAAAAAAAAAAATACGGGTGCAAATTCCACAGTAACATGTAAATGGATACTCCATTATTGTAATTATCTCATAAAGTATAATCTGCACAGAAAAATGCTATTTGGATTTCCTGTAGAACTCTTTGACAGCTATTTAGAACTGTGATCGGAACTATGTTTGCGCTAATAGGCAAATAATTATTTAAAAAAAACTAAAAAAACTCAAGTTTGTGGTAATTTTTACTATTTTTTCGGCGAAATTCTACAGAACTATTTAAATTTTGTACGGAGAACTCCAGAACTATTGCATATCTGTCAGGAATTCTGAAAAAAAATTGCATTTTTTTAAAAAGGGGTGCCAACTTCACAGCTCTCCCACTATTCAGAATTGCGATATTTCACAAAATTCTGCAGAACTATTTAAATTTTGTACAGAGAACTCTAGAACTATTGCACATCTGTCTAGAACTCTGAAAAAATTTACATTTTTTAAAAAAAAGGGGTGCAAATTTCACACGACTTTGGTGCAATTTTGTGTAGTTTATGTCCCTCATTTACGCAATTAGCTCATGAACTATTATCTGGGCAAAAAAATATCATTAGGATTTTCTGCAGAACTCTTTAAGAGCTATTTAGAGTTGTGATCAGAACTATGGTTACGCTTGTAGGCTAATGATTATTTGGAAAAAACTAAAATTTGTTATAATTTTTCGCGAATTTGTGCAGAACTATTTAAATTTTGTACAGAGAACTCCAGAACTATTGCATATCTGCCTAGAACTCTGAAAAAAATGCACATTTTTGAGAAAAGGGGTGCCAATTTCACAGTAGCGTGTAAATGGATTCCTCATTATTGCAATTATCTCATGCAGTATAATCTGCACAGAAAAATGTCATTAGGATTTCCTGTAGAACTCTTTGAGAGCTATTTATAACTGTGATCAGAAATATGTTTGTACAATTGGGAAAAAAAATATTTTGAAAAAACTAAATTTTGTGGTAATTTTTCGTATTTTTCGGCTAAATTTAGCAGTACTATTTAAATTTTGTACGGAGAACTCCAGAACTATTGTATATCTGTCTAGAACTCTGAAAAAATGTACATTTTCCAAAAAAAGGGGTGTCAACTTCACAGGACTAGAACTGGTTCGCCTCCACGTGCCTAGGGACGGGCACCGGCGGTAATAATTCCAGTTCCTCCGACGGCTATGAAACCAGCAACCGTTACCAATGCTACTAACACTGGTAGTATACGACCCACCATAGAGTATCAAGGTGGTGGGTCACTGTATTGTTAATAAAAATAATGAAAATAAAAAAATAATGTTGGTTTGTCATTTGTCTCGCGGCTGGCGCTAGTTACCTCGATCGGCGGGTATATCTGGGGGCGCTTATGCAAGGCCGGCAGGTCGGCGCCGAGTAAGAAGATGGCGAGAGCAGGGGGGTGAAACTCATATAGGGATTTCCGGTAACACGATGTTGGTTCGCTGCCATGCCACATGGAGCGCTGCGAGCCTTGCGATTTTTCTTCTCGCTTTCCTATTGGATGATTTACGCTTTACAGTCCTCCATACTTGTTTTGATTCGTAGGTGGTGTTCTGTGCTGAGGTTCTATAGCAACGTCTTCCTAATTGCGATCTTCTGTGTGCATTTTGTGAGTTTCATAAATTTCATTTATTTGAACTATACAGAATTTCCATTTCATATGACTGAAGATGCATAAGTAGTAATCAACAGAAATAAAAATAAATTGGTTTTTGTAGACCTTACAGCAGGCCTACATTCTTGTTTGCAGGACAGTGTATATGGCTGTAAAATTATTTATTTGTACAACCTACTATTCCTCTTTTGGTCACATGAGTGGATATAATTGTGCCTTAGCGTATGTGAAAACTGAAAAATCATTTACATAGATGCATGCAATATCAGATGATTTTTAGTCTGACATGCGCAAAATCACATTTATTTCCATGTTATAACGCCACATGGTGAAAATCGCAGTGCAGAGTTTTAGAAACAAACAATTTTACGGTCAAAAAGATTACCACATCATTTACGAAGTTTGGTCGACTGTAAACAACAGCCACAAGCAATTAATGTTAGTTTTTTATTTAAATTTCTCGTATATATTACTTTGCAAGGTCTCAAAAACCTTTTTATGAGGTCCACCCTCAAAGAATAAATGAAAAATATTGTCATCTAACACCAATATAACGTTTTCTCATTCGTGTATTTATAAGTAAACATATGGATTTTCTCGCGCCACATTTTTCGGATTGAAAGTTCACTGCCAGGCCACTAGTAGCGCTGCTGTCGTTCTGTGTTTCCGTGTGGTAACATGGTCTTTGCACTTCTATTATTTTTGGTGTTCTGTGGGCGAGAGGACCTTACAGGCTCAAAAAAATGTTCAAATGTTTGTTAAGCTTATGGGACTTAACTACGGGGTCATCAGTCCCTAAACTTACAAACTACTTATGAACTACCTTATACTAAAGACGGCACAAATATCCATGCCCGAAGGGGGATTCGAACCCCCGACCGTAGTGGCCGTGCAGATCGTGACTGAAGCGCCTCAGTTTCCTCGGCCACCGCGGCCGGCGCCTTACAGGCGGACGGTGGCGTGCCCAGCAGCGGTACTCTGAAAGAGCACTGGCTGGGTGCCCTGACAATGTTTACCGGGTGGTGTGCCAGATGCCGGGCGAGCGTTGTCGCCTAGTACGTTCCGTGTGACGGTGGCCTCATGTACTTTGGAGCGTGCGATCTACGAGGGCATTAAAGACAGGGCCGGCCCATCCATATAGGCAAACTAGGCAATTGTCTAGGGCGCTGGAATTTGTCGCGCGCGACGAAGCCTCAGGAGCAGTTCACTTTGCAGTTGCGCTGCGGTTCCGGGAGCGACGAATTCCCAAAAAAATTCAAATGTTTGTATAGTCTACGGGACTTAACTACGGGGTTATCAGTCCCTAAACTTACAAACTACTTATGACCTACTTACGAACTAGGACGGCACTAATATCCATGCCCGAGGGGGGATTCGAACCCCCGACCGTAGGAGTTTGTGACACTTGCGAGGAAAGGGAATGTGTAGACACTTACGGGGAGACCCGGACGCTGCAGGTAGTGAACAGGCTCTTCCAGAAGTAGGGATACACCACCCCTACTCCATGCCCTCCACCGCTAACTGTGCCATATTCAGAGAATTTTAACGTTATATATATATATATATATATATATATATATATATATATATATATATATATATAAATGAATGTTACTACAAGAGATACAGCCATTTAAATTTACGTGCACCATAACGTTTTCCCTTCCTGAGTAAATGAGCTGCTTCTTGTAGTTTCAACACCACAGTAGCCTTTTTCTTGAATGTTCTGAATATAAATCTTCACACAGACTTCTTGAGGAGGAGAGTGATACGGATATCTGATTGTAAACCACTGCCTATTACCTTAGACCTTTTTGACTGTACTGAACAGGAGTTCCGCGTATTCGGTAATTTATATTTATACAGTTAACAGGCAATGTAATTTATAACCAACTATTGGCTGCCAATTTCGCTTCATTTTTCCTGGAAGTCTTGCAACTTGTTTCTCCCTGTTGGTTTATGCCAAGTTCGGAGTAAAAATGGTTCTATATGACGGTGATGGAAAATAAAATTTATCTTTAGCATTTTTCGGTGTGTGACATTCCCTTACACATTCCGTATTTCATACATTTCTTAGGTGTATTTGTAATTCAAATACAGCCAAATCGTTTTGGGATCTACGAATAAGCGCTTCAAGTATGTAAAATACTCATTGACTTATTATTACCGTTTTTTAATTGAAGGCTTAATGTTGCGTCTCCTATTAAAAAGTATAGTAGCTATTTTTAAAGAGATGGAAGTTGCGTGATGGGTTAACTACATAGCGGTCAATTACATCAATTTATCTGTGCAGTATGCCTAATATATTTATTGATTGCGCAGGTGTCTTGATATGCTTAGTGTTCTGAATAATATGCTTTTAGGAGGTATGACTGTGAAAAGTCATCGTCTTGTAGTAGCAGAGAATGTCTTAATAACTCTCCAAACATCACTATTGAAATACCTTTTTGTTTTCAGGAGGAACACTCAACGAATTAATATGTAGTTAGAACAAGTTACTATATTGCTCTTCAAAGGGTTGTGCAATTTCACTGAGTTTCGTGTTATGTTGACAGTGTGGAAACTTGACAACAGCAGTGCTAGACTTATTGGTGTGCCTGTACACAGAAAAAGCCATCAGCCGCCCCAAGGGCCCCAGGTTCCCCACAAGTGTCACTCCCCGCAAGTGTTCCAACCCCGACCGTAGTGGCCGTGCAGACCGTGACTGGAGCGCCTTAGTCTCCTCGGCCACCGCGACCGGCTCTAATTCCATAGACAGAGCAACAGGCAATAGACAAGACGCAGGTCAAAGTTACACGCATTCTCTTGGACTCTTCAGAATTTTGCTAGTACACGTTCGGTGAACAGACGAGTAGCTGTTTGCAACCAATGACCCCGTGATGAAAACTGGCGCGCCGCCAATCATGTCAGCTGGAGCGCCTCACGGCCCCACGCAGTCCACCGCTCTGCAGCCTCTGTATACCCGGGCCGCTGAAACATTGCACTTGAGCTTATACGAGCTTATGGAATAGGTTCGCAGATTTGTGACTGGCTGGAAGACTTCCTAAGTAATAGAACCCAGTGAGTAAGTTGTTCTCGACGGCGAGTGTTCATCAGAGAAGAGGACCGCTATTATTTTCTATCTATATAAATGATCTGATGGACAGAGTAAGTTGTAATTTGCGGCTGTTTGCTGATGATGCTGTGGTGTATGCGAGGGTGTCGTCTGTAACTGACTGTAATAGCATACAGGTTGACTTAGACAAAATTTCTAGTTGGTGCGAAGAATGGCAGCTAGCTCTCAATGTAGAAAAATGTAAGGTGATGCGCATGAGTAGAAAAAACAATCCTATAATGTTCGAATACAGCATTATTAGTGAGCTTCTTGATGCTGTCACGTCGTTCAAATATCTAGGCGTAACATTGCAGAGCGATATGAAATGGAACGAGCATGTAAGGACAGTTGTGAGTAAGGCAGACAGCCGACTTCGGTTTATTGGGAGAATTTTGGGAAGATGTACTTCACCTGCAAAGGAGACCGCGTATAAAACGCTTGTATGACCACGTCTTGAGTATTGCTCAAGTATTTGGGACCCGCAGCAGATCGGTTTGAAGGAAAACAGAGGCGGTTCAGAGGCGAGCAGCTAGATTTGTTACCGGTAGGTTCGACCAATGCGCGAGTCACGAAAATGCTCCGGCAACTAAATTGGGGATCGCTGGAAGAAAGACGACGTTCTTTTCGTGAATTTCTGTTAAGTAAATTTAGAGGGCCGGAATTTGAAGCTGAGTGTAGTACGATCTTGCTGCCGCCTACTTACATATCGCGTAAAGATCACAAAGACAAGATAAGAGAAATTAGGGCTCGTACGGAGGCATATAGGCATTCTTTTTTTCCGCGTTCAATTTGTGAGTGGGATAGGAAAGGAAATGCCTAGTAGTGGTACAGTGTACCCTCCGCCACGCACCTTACGGTGAATTGCGGAGTATGTATGTAGATGTAGACGTTTCGCATTACGGCGAGTTAAGTTGGCTAGACTGCTTTAGCGACGTTGCAACACTAGCCTCTATACGCACAGCAGATGACACGGTTTTCAGTTGTATCTCGTAAATGTAAGCTATTGAGCAATAACAGTGCATATAATAATTCGTTCTTGAACAGCAATTAATTAACGGCATATTAATGAAGACTAGAGCACAACAATGCACACGCTTTCAACAACGGAGCAAAACAGTATAGAAAATAAGCATTGAATCACGACAGATACGAAATAACAATAATCAAGATAGTAACTTCTCTCTCTACGTTTTATAATCAGAATGCTTTTCACTCACCAAATACGGCGGCAATGGTATAATTACACCCAGCTCCACATCTTCACTGTTGTCGTCACTGCCAAAATCGTCGTCATCACCTAGACAAATCATTAACCGTTTATGATTACTGCTGATCCCTTCCATTGTTTGCGCTGCCCGAATCAGTTTTTCAACGTGCTCAGCCTTATTTTCCTTTTTTTTTTTTTTTTTTTTTTTTTTTTTTTTTTTTTCCTCAAGTTGCAGCATCCACATTGGCAACAGCTTCATGCAACAGCTTTTCCAGCTCTTATTGTGAAAGACTTATTGTTCCTTATGTAATTCTTCACGTCACTCCATACTAATTTTATAGGGTTAAAACAGCAGTGAAATGGGGCAGATTTATTACATTGTGACGCTGCTCCTTTGCGATTTCGTCGACTGCATATGTGGGTGTAATAGGCTTATTTTGATTCATGAGCGATTATAAAAGAAGTTTTGATATTGACATATCTGCAGCAATATTTCTTTCTTCTAACCACTGCACCATATCTTCTTTCCGATCGTCTAAAGCGAGAATAAACTTCCTGCTCAGATAAAAGCTTCGAAGTTTTATCCAATTACTTAAACTCGGAAAGTCAAGTAAAACCACTCACAGTAAAACAAATCGCAGCGAAAAATGCGCACACAACATAAACACGCGATAAACACGATACACAAATTTGTTTACGTTAGAACTAAAAAAAGTCGTCAACGCGGGAACGTTGACGTCACGGCACGTGATCACTGGAAGTGTTTATCGCGCTGTGATTGGATCGTTCCTAGCAACTGGCGCCTGCCGCTTCTTGCTCTTCACTTGTTATTTCTAAACGTCAAGTGCAAAGTTTTAGCGGCCCGGGTATAGTATACAATGACATCTTCGATAAAAAGAATCTGATGCTGCAAATGCTCTGATAAAAACAAGAACCTTTCTTGAAGATTGTAGAAATAATTTGGGATTTGAAAAAAAAAAAAAAAAAAAAAAAAAAAAAAAATGCTGATAGAAGCAAGAGAAATTTCAGAAGCAGTCAACATTTCCGCATCATTGTCCATCAGATATGGAACCAGTCCGTCTAGGACACAAAAAAGACAGTTTGGTCATGAATCAGAAGATGAACCTACTGGTGACGAAGAAAATAATTTCAGAATTAATTTTTATTTTGCAATATTGGATACCGCAATAAATTCAGTTGACGAGGGATTTCATCACATTAACAACCTAAATCGTGTATTTGGCTGTCTGTATATTATACAAGATGTACAAAATAAAACTCCCAAAGCTGTTCTTGAAGTATGTGTTAATTTGAAAGACTCTCTAACTCACAAAAACGTTAAAGATATTGATGCTACTGATCTATGTAATGAATTACAAGTCAAAAAAATGTTCAAATGTTTGTAGAACTTATGGGACTTAACTACGGGGTCATCAGTCCCTAAGCTTACAAACTACTTATGAACTAGCTAAGACTAAGGACGACACAAATATCCATGCCCGAGGGGGGATTCGAACCCCCGACCGTAGTGGCCGTGTAGACCATGACTTGAGCGCCTCAGTCCTCTCGGCCACCACGGTCGGCAATTACAAGTCATTGCTAGAAGAGTACCCAATAACTCAAGGCCACTGTACGTTCTGAGTTATATGTCTAAAAATGGATTTATAGACATTGCATCGAATTTAGATACTGCACTAAGACTCGTTGCTTACTTCCGTGTGTCTGTAGCCAGAAATTGAGCGCAGCTTATCAAAATAAAAACTCATAAAAACATATCTGCGATCCACAGTGACTCAAGAAAGACTTGTGCGGTTGGCAACTTTGTCAACGAGAAACAGTAGGCACATTTGATTTAAAGGAGATAGTATCAGATTTTGCAAAACCCAAGGTACGAAAAATGAAAATTGTGTGACTGTTTGTACAATGAAGCTAATAATTGTATCAATTACTGTAAACTACTACCAAAAACCTGCCGGCCGCGGTGGCCGAGGGGACTGAGGCGCTCCAGTCACGGCCTGCATGGCCACTACGGTCGGGGGTTCGAATCCTCCCTCGGGCATGGATATTTGTGCCGTCCTAGTTCGTAAGTCGTTCATAAGTAGTTTGTAAGTTTAGGGACTGATGACCCCGTAGTTAAGTCCCATAAGCTTAACAAACATTTGAACATTTTTGAACCAATAACCTTTTTATAAGACAAAATGTAAATACGATGAAAAAGTAACATTGTTGTATAAAAGTGTATGATGCGTCCCATTTTAATGGGGAAATATTGTTTGTGTAATGTATATGTTGTGATTATGTATTTGAATAAAAAAAGATGCAATGTGTATTTTACATTGATGGTTTATTAAATGAGGCGCCATTAAAATAAATTGCCTAGGGCGCCGAATTTGTTCGGGCTAGCACTAAGTAAAGATACAATGGCCGCGTTCCTTAAATAGAACATTTATTTAAAAAACGTCAGTTACATCTTATTAACTGGCTTATTTGTTTTCGACATAATCACCCCCGTTATCCAAACATTTGTTAAGTCCATGCACAAGCTTTTGTATCCCACAGTCATAGAAGGGTGCCGCCTGTTGCGGGAACCATATTTCAAATTCATCTTTGATCTCTTCATCGTCATGGAATGATTTTCCACCAAGGTGTGACTTCAGGTAACGGAAGTCGGTGGGCGCAAGGTCCGGGCTGTATGGCAGATGGTCCCATTTGAATGGTTTGAGTGAGTAGTGCTTTGGTTACGAGCGCTGTGTGAGGCCGAGCGTTGTCATGAAGCAAGAGGACTCCATTTGTCAGCATTCCCCTGCGTTTGCTTTGAATTGCCCTTCGAAGACGTTTCAAAGTCTGGCAATATGCAGCAGCATTAATTGTCGTTCCAGGAGGCATAAATCCCATGCCTTGTCTGTCCCAAAAAACAGAAGCCATGATTTTCTTCGCTGAAATCGACGTTTTGCATTTCTTGGCTTTTGGTGAATTCGAATGGAGCCATTGCATTGATTGTCGCTTGGATTCAGGTGTATGGTGATAATCCCACGTCTCGTCACGTGTCAAGAAACTCATCACCTGCTTCAGCATAGCGTCTGAGGAAGTCGAGTGCAAAGCCCATCCTTTTCTTTTTGTGTTCTTCCGTTAACATTTTTAGAACCCAACGCGCACACAATTTCCTGTACCCTAACTTGACAGTCACAACGCCATAAAAAGTTGTCATTGACACATCTGGCGCGATCTGATGCAATTCTTTCAATTTGGGACGTCTATTCGTACGAATTGCTTCCTCCGTTCTCCGAAGACGGGCCTCAGAGATCACAGTTGGCCGACCTGTTCTTTGTTCGTCATGAACATCGGTCCTACCTTCAGAGAAATGACGACACCATTTCGTTACATTTTGTCGATTCATAATGTTCCCATAAACAGAAACAATTTCTCTGTGAATATCCGCTGGTCGCTGACCTTTTGCATGAAGAGAACGTATGACGGAGCGCACTTCGCATTTGGCGGTATTCTGAATCGGCGCGGCCATTTTAAACACGACCTACTCCAACCAGAAGCAACGTTCAACTGCCGAACGACCGCGAGGAGAAAGGTAACGGTTCAAGGTTAACACCAGTGTTGCCAACTTGCTTGCCAAAACTCTTCTGTTCCTCTGGCGTACGGTGTATTTTTACTTTCTGAAATAGCCTCGTACCTACTTTTCCGAAGCCTTCAGTTTGGATTTAAATCAGAGTCTATCAAGGCACCTCGGCACATCGTGAACAACTATTATTGGACGCCAACTTGCTTGGCCATGTTTAATTGTTTGTGTTGGCGCTTATTCACTGCTGGCTCGCCATGTACTTCGCTGACTTTGTGTCGTCGTATTAGTTTAGGGTGGTTAGCCGAACCCCAGGGGTTTTCCACGCCTATGTCCTTGTGAATATGTGTACTTCAATGGCCGATAAGTGGTGTTGTGCTTGATAGCAACGAGGTCTTCCGTTGAGCGACTTTTCATCCTTGAAATTTGATCCTTTACGGTATTCTAAACTGTTGTGAAACTTCCGGGCAGATTAAAATAGTGTGCCGGAACCGGCACTGGAACCTGGGACCTTTGGCTTTCGCGGGCAAGCGCTCTACCAACTGAGTTATCCCGACACGTCTCACAATGCCGCCTCACAACTTTACTTCCGCCAGTAATTCGCCTCCTACTTTCCAAACTTCACAGAAGCTCTCCTGCCAACCATGCAAGACTAGCACTCCTGGAAGAAAGGATATGGAGGAGACATGGCTTAGCCACAGCCTAAGGGATGTTTCCAGAATGAAACTTTCATTCTGCAGCGGAGTAGGCGCTGATATGAAACTTCCTGGCAGATTACAATTGTGTGCTGGAACCGGGACTCGAACCTGGAACCTTTGAGACGTGTCGGGATAGCTCAGTAGATAGAGCGCTTGCCCGCAAAAGGCAAAGGTCCCAGGTTCGAGTCCAGGTTCCGGCACACCATTTTAATCTGCCATGGAGTTTCATATCAGCGCACACTCCGCTGCAAAGAGAAAGTTTCATTTTCTTTCTAAACTGTTATTTGCCGATGGCAACATATTTGCCTTTGGAGTTTTTTCCTGGTAAAATTTACCCGTTTGTTACCTCATAGCCTGTCAGGGGGATCAGCCGTAATCATAGGTGGACTGTTTTCCTTCTATGGGCAAATCATGCCAACCCACAGTCGTATTTTGGGCAATGTTGTGGGACCTGTTTTTTAAAAGGCTTTGTGTTAAGGCTGTAGCTCCGTAATTCGTTCGGACACTCCTCGAACCATTCCCTTTCCTCTTTTTGTGCGACGGAAGGGGGGGGGGGGGGCACTAGCCGTTCTTTTGCTGAGAAAGACATTGCTGCTTCGAGTTTGTTGCAGTGGGACTGTGATTAGACCTTGCAATTGGCGCTATGCGTAATAGCTCACCTAAACTGTTAACTTGATTGCGGAGTCCTGTTTGTGCAGCGTATACTCGGGTATTTGCTTAAAGTGTGTGGAACTGCTGCTATGGTTGCCATTCGCAGTTAGTTATTATGGACTGTTGACGAATGTACAATTGCAATTGTAAACTGATGTTGTTTCCCTTTTTTTAACTGTGCCCTTCAGGCATTTACCTGCAATTTTTCTTGCTTAAAAAGAACTTATTATTAGTATTTAATAATAAATTTTGCTTTTTCGGCAAGTTTATTTGAGAAATCACGCCTTGATATCATGTTTGTCTGTCGTTGATGTGGGCTAGTTCTTTATTTTAATTGTCTTTCTCTTTGAATTAATTCTGTGTTCATTTTATTCCTGTATCCGTTAATGTGTGGCCACTTTGTCAAGTTACGCTAAACTTCTTGCCTACTTTGTGAAGTTATTTTAATGTAATCTACGTAAGGCGTTTTCTTAAATTTCATATTACACATGCCTTTCTCTTAATGGCTTTAAATTTCATACCGTTGGCAAGCCTTGTTTATCTATCAGATATTTGCCATTTTTTAAGGAAAACACTTTCTGGTCAGTGTGTTTTTCCTATGGATATTTGATAATTTAAATTTTGCCCTTCAGGCAAGTTAATTGCCAAATCGCTGCTTGATATCATGTTTGTCTGTTGTTGATACCGGCTAGTAATTTTTGTGTATTTTAACTGAAGCCTTTTCTTAAACTCTAAATTATACTTGTCTTTCTGTTAATGGATAAAATTCATGCCGTCGGCAAGCTTTGTTTATCTCTCAGGTACTTGTAATTTAAATTGTGTACTTCCTATTGATATTTAATAAACACTGTACACTCGAAATACTGAATGTAAGGAAACCCAACCCAAACCTTCCTAATTTCGCCTTTGGCTATTCTTATGCATGTACTAGTCGTACTAATTCACCAGGCAAAATTAGTGACCACCTAGTAACCATCCTATCAATAGAGACTAATCGAGGAGGACAGTATACGTAACAAAAAGGGTCTAATGAATTGGCCTTCATTTTACAAAAATCGTTCAGCAGCAAATGTTTTCATTTGAGAAATCATGTCAATAGTGAAAGTAGCTAGTTCATTCAAGTACTCTTGGGTTAAACTTGATCGCAAGTATGTCTTTAAGCTTTTGCAGAATCCTCAATGCAACAAATTTTTTTTAAATGTCCACACAATCACCTTTGGTTATAAAAGCTGGGTGACTTACAAGTGAAAAGATTTTCTGTTCTGAAACAGGTCACCTACGTTCACAGCACTCTTCTCCATCACTCAAAATGGTTTGAAGATGCTTACAAGGGCTGTTGCTGTGTCAAGTACGACAAAGAAAAAGTTAACTTTAAATGAACTTTTACCAGAACGCACAGCTTCATCTTCACTGTCATAAAAGAACTGTTTATTTATTTGTTTTTTCTTTACTTTTCTTGGCCGAAGAAGGGTATCTTTTTCAGCGTTTACATCAGCCTAGGTTTTCTTTTTCTGCAAATCCTTCTGCATCTATAGTTCTTGATCCGATCTCATCTTTTCCAGAAATGATTTTACACTTTTAATAAGATCCATTGAAGTTTGTAGGTCATTTGTGACTTTTTGCAACAGTTTACTAGCTATATTTGTTTTATGCAGTGTCACTAACCAGCACAGAAACTCGAATCTTTGAAGATTTTTCAAATCCTACGGCAGTGTTCCTTCCAACTGCATCGATTGTGGCCACTACTGTCGGGGGTTCAATTCTCCCCCTCATCTTCACTGCATACATTGTCACAATTCAAATTCCCGCCTATCGGAGCCTTTACAATCCATCACACAACACGGAATTTTCCATCCCTACCCTTACCCAGTATCCTTTCCCCTCCACTCCCCACCTCACTCACAGTCTAGATCAGAGGTCGGCAAATAATCTTCGATGGGGTCCGGATACTTTTGAAAATTTTTATCGAGGTCCACAAGAAAAACCACAAATTGTTTATCAATTTTTAATTTTAATTTTCAGTCTCAAATTAATATGAAATACAAAAGACGGCCGACCGCGGTGGCCAAGCGGTCTGTGGCGCGCAAGTCACGGTCTGCACGGCCATTACGGTCGGGGGTTCGAATCCCCCCTCGGGCATGGATGTTTGTGCCGTCCTTAGTATTAGCTAGTTCATAAGTAGTTTGTAAGTTTAGGGACTGACGACCCCGTAGTTAAGTCCCATAAGCTCTACAAACATTTGAACATTTGCATCGATTGTCTGATCTTGAAAGGCTTCATTTAAGGCATCACACACTTCTTAAATGTAGTACCTCTTACGTAACGATGCTTCTATTTTACTTTCGCGTCTAGTATTGCAGAGTTCTTTTACTGTCAGACATGAAACACGTTTCAACAAAATTCTCCATCTTTGAATAGAAGTTACAAGCTTCCTAGGGTTTTATTTGCGGAAGAAGAAGTTAGTACTGCTTCCTCCCACAAGTCCCCTAAAACCTCCACATCCTTGCGGATGCTGTTGCGTAGCAGTGTGCGTTTGTACCGCCCTACAGTACGCACGAGATGCCGTAGTTGCTGTCGAAAACGTTATGGAAAGCATAGAGTTCTGACTAACCTGTTGTCTTCTATAGTTGTGTCCCCAGCGCAGAAGACAGCACACAGGTCGTAGGTTCTTCTACAGCATACAAGTGAGGCTAAAATAAGTTCTGTATGATAGAAGCATAATAAGCGACTCGCGAGATTTTTAAATGTCAGGGATGCCATTTATTAAATAAATAATAAAATATGAACAACTATTGTAATACGACACGGCCTATGCTGCCGGTAGTTCATGTTGAGACCTCGACTGTTATCACAATTACACAAAACTTTACTCATGACCGGCGCGGTCCGGCGCGTATAGTGGTCAGCTCGAGACAAACTGCGGCGCGTTGCGAGACTAGAGGGCACCTGACGCTCTATTTCGCGCCTAAACAGGGCCGTCGCGCGACTTCTGCAAAATCGCTCTTCTCTTGTTACAATAAGAGAAGAGACCTTAAACTTTTTTAACCGTCAAAACCTAGCCTGTCCTTGAGAGATATTTATCATAAATTCTCAGCTTTGAATAATTAATATTTAGTATATAATAAACAAAACAATTTCAAAATAAATCACGTGACGTGAAATGCAGCAGCCAATGCGAGGAGAGCACCAGTAACATAGGCGGGCTTTCCCACGGGAACCAGCACCTAATGTGCCATATGCTACTGCTCCCCACCCCTCATTTCAACATATGCTGCACTGGTGTCTTTCTTCCGCGTTTAAGACACGTACGATGTTAGCAAAGAAGCGGCCAGCGGCCAGCGGCCAGAAATATGAAGTGGCCACAGGCCAGGAATATTACAAAGTGGAAAAAATATTTCTTGTATAGTACTGAAACAGTCTACATCAATATATCACGACATAGCTTTATCATTAATGACCAGTGCGGAACCTTATTGGCCGGCCGCGGTGGCCGAGGGGACTGAGGCGCTCCAGTCACGGTCTGCACGGCCACGGCGGCCGGGGGTTCGAATCCCCCCTCGGGTATGGATATTTGTGCCGTCCTAGTTCGTAAGTAGTTCATAAGTAGTTTGTAAGTTTAGGGACTGATGACCCCGTAGTTAAGTCCCATAAGCTTAACAAACATTTGAACATTTTTTTTTTTGAACCTTCTTGTACTTATAAATTAGTAATCTGTACCACAATTTTCGTGTTAGCATATTTATATAATGATGTACAGGTGTAATGGCAGGTATCGGAACAGAACGACGCCTGGTTTATGAAGATCACGTTTAGTGGCGTTGTGGTTGGAGGAACTTTGGGACGGGGCGGCTGTACGTGATGAAGGAGGGCAAGCCCGGCTTAGCGCCTGGCGAGGTGTGCGCGCCGGCTCTGAAATCGAGTTACTCGGGAGATTGAAGGGGTCCGGAAAAGCAGTTACGCCAGTCATAACGCGTTTGTGCAGGGCGCCCGAGAGAGCCACGCCGGAGTGCAATTATCCTGAGTGAGGCCAGCGGCAGGGCGGCGCTATTCTTCTGACAGAAACGACTTTCGGCACGACCTCGCTAGACGTCCGCTGCACAGCCTTCTGCCAACATTTCATCAAAAAGATACGGCAGTAAAGCTAGACAGACGTGCTGACATACAGTTCTGCTAACAACAAATCTGCAGCGCTGGAGTAGCAGAGCGTTCTTAGGCGCCTTGCTCGAAATCGGAGGTTAGAGTCCTCCCTCGGACATGGGAGTTTGTGTTGTCCTTAGCATAACTTAGTGTAAGTATCAATTAATAGAAATAAACAATCCCAGAGACGGATTTACGTCTCAAATATGTCAAAGACATTATTGATAAATCTGAAGCATTGAATTAATTCCCGGCCGCACCACAAAATTTAATTCAATGCTTCAGACTTATCAATAATGTCTTTGACATATTTGAGACGTAAATCCGTCTCAGGGATTATTTATTCATATTAATTGATATTTATATCACCATAACAGGATTGTTCCACCATGTCCATTGCTGAGGTGCTATTCCGCTGCATGGAGAGCCTTGGCAGTAGTGGCAATTATCTTTGGAACACAGAAGCTGAATTAAAGTTTGTGATGTGGAGGGAAATCGTACATAGACTATTCCAAGGCGCCTTAATCGGTAGTGGTGTGGTAGTCTAACGGTTAAGACGTCTGCCTAGTAAGCATGGAGGTCCGGGTTCGATTCCCAGCCACACCACAAATTTTAATTCAATGCTTCAGATTTATCAATAAGTGTAAGTAGTTTGTAAGCCTAGGGAAGTGCTTTCGAAACTTTCCCTCATGGCGACACCCTTTTATAGCTTACAGTTTTGCGCGACATCCTTTCACTAATATAAATACGAGGCGCGTCCAGAAAGTAAGTTCCGTTTCAACTTATCTCCGCTGCAGCGCTGCGACTGCAGTTCCGCACATGCGCTGTAGACGATGTGTATCAAAGAGAAGAACGTGCGCCATTTGGAGATCGCTGTCAGTTACGTACGCTGTGTTGTGCTCGTTTGAAATATCGGCGTTGATTGAAACTCCCGCCGCCTGTGAAATCAGGTGGGTGATTCGGTTTCTGAATGCGAGGAAAATGAAACCAAGTGAAATTTATTGGCAAATTTGCGATGTTTACGGACCAAATTGCACAAAAATTCAAATGTCCACTACCATGACACCAGGCAGAAAAACAAGCTCCACGTACAAAGCACCCGTATTTATGCATTCAAAAACTCCACATTCCACCAAGGCGTCCATCTTTACAACAGCTTGCCACGAGCAATAACAAATAGCAAGTCTCAGTCCCTGTTCAGCAAAACACCCAAAACCTTTTTGCTTGACCATTGCTTCTACACTGTAGTTGAATTTTTGGACCACATGTCTGAAAATAAATTTAAGACAACAAAATGTAGGCATGATCTCTGCAAAGGAAGTGTACAGCAGTGAAAGGATGTAACCGCAAATATCTATTGTGTATAACTTTCACGACTCAGAGCTCATTACTTTATCTATGTAACGTACCTGCTGGAAAAATACTGTCTTTGTAGTTTAGGTTTGTGTCTGGGAAAATACTGTCTTTGTAGTTTAGGTCTGTGTTTGAATTAAAAACCATCATACCTAATTCTAAAATTCATGCATCTGCTGAAACATCAATGTTCTTATCTTTTATCCCTGTAATTGATGAAAAAAACCTGTTTTTGTAATTTGTGTGTATATACTTGTTTTATAATACTATATTGTAATTTATGTGTTTTCGTGTCCCCCCCCCCCAAAAAAAAACTGTTTTTCTAATTTGTGTGTGTATACTTGTTTAATAATACTATATTGTAATTTATGTGTTTTCGTATGCCATAATCTGCAAAGATTTCTGGACAAATAAATAAATAAATAAATGCGATGAGTGATTCGATGGTGAGAAGATGGGTCCGACAGTTCAATGGCGGGCGTAGTGATGTGCACGATGAAGAACGAAGTGGGCGTCCACCTATGGTTACAGAAGAGCTGGTTCACGCGATTGATGACAAGATCCAGGACATATCAAGTCTTTCCTTGGCGTTCATCATTTCACCAATGACGACGAGCTGAAAGAAACTGTTTCCAACTGGTTGAAGACACAGGCGGCAGATTTCTATGAAGACGGTATACAAAACCTGGTGCCACGCTATGACAAATGCCTGCAAAATTTCGGCAGTTATGTGGAAAAGTAGTTTAAGAGTTGTAGAATTTTGTGCAATAAAAATTTCTTCTGTATCTGTGTGCAATTTCATTTTATTGCCAAACGGTACTTACTTTCTGGACGCGCCTCGAACATATGGTAGAATTTAGATTATTCTAGCGGGGGGAGGGGGACGGAAATAAAGTATCGCTTAATTGTAGTTTGTTAACGAAACTGAAATCCTCGTGCGCATTGACATGTTTAATTTTAATCCTGACTGCAGCAATTACGTACACTCATCGCAAGAAAAGGAAACATTAGGATCAAAAATGTTCAAATGTTTGTAGAACTTATGGGACTTAACTACGGGGTCATCAGTCCCTAAGCTTACAAACTACTTATGAACTAGCTAAGACTAAGGACGACACAAATATTCATGCCCGAAGGGGGATTCGAACCCCCGACCGTAGTGGCCGTGCAGACCGTGACTGGGGCGCCTCAGTCCCCTCGGCCACCGCGGCCGGCAAAACATTAGGAACTACGGAGATGTACAACAGAGTAACACCCCAGACAATAATGCGTAACTCACACAGTAATACTTGATTCTTCTACATGCGACCCAACTTATAAAACACGAAAACTGAATTTCGGAAACAGTTTTTCGCTGTCATGTATACATGTCAGAGACAGATACGGTTTTGCTGGATCGATTGAAAACGGCATCTGGAAATTTGCTGCTCGGATTTCTGATTTAGACAGCACTGTGGCTGTTCCCTTTCGATCCAATATTATCACATTTTCAGAAATAAAGAGGATGTATTTATGACAAGTGATGAATTATTATTTAAGTTCTATTGTTAGGTTCTTGTTTCACCACGACCTCGGAAGTCCCGACAAATTCGGAAATAATGGATAAATATTTGTGAAAAGAACATGAATGTTATTTCTGGTCCCAGAATCTGTTACATACAGGAAATGATCACTGCATTTAAAATACTATTCTCCGTTAATCACCCGGCCATACTCCATACTAAACATCGCTACTGAATAGCTTTAGTCAGTGGACAATTGTGACTGCTTTTACAATCTGCGATAGCTTTTGCAGCTACTGTGTCATTGATTGACATTTATTTGTAAGAAACGCTACCGAGGGTGACGTGGCTTTGATAAATCCATTAAAGAACGCTCAGGTGCAGCTTTTTGAGAAGGAAAGCAGACTACAGTGAAGGTTCATTCAAGCAGCTGCAAGTTCCAGCAAACTGCAAATGGGAATAGCTGTTATCGAGTATCAGCAGCAGCTCTGCGCGTGCCTAAGCCTAATAATAAATACATGCTCGCTAACTCAAACAGTAATTAAACGCGTGGAACACAAATTATTTTATGACACTTTTTTTTTTTTTAATCTAAATTTATTAGTCTCGCGACACCCTTGATACTAATACATGACACCCCAGGGTGTCGTGACACCCAGTTTGGAAACCTCTGGTCTAGGGACTGATATGCAACGTAATTACGTCCTTTAGATTTACAGACATTTGCACATTTGATCAACTTTTGTGTTCCTGTGTCGTAGGTCTGTCGCCTGTGAATGGAACAAACGTGTGGCAGCCGTCTTCAGCCAACACCGCCTAGAAGTCCTCACTACTGGCCGTGCCTACGTCATACCGAGAGGCTGGGAACACTAGCCACGAGGCGGTGGGCGCACGAGCGTCCAGCCAGTCATCTGGCGGTCGCGGCCTCTCGGTGTGACGTAGGCACGGCCAGTTGTGAGGACTTCTCTTCTAGGCGGTGTTGCTTCAGCTCTCCGTCGTCGTCAAAACGCTGTCCGAAAGATGTGCCAT
This sequence comes from Locusta migratoria, assembly GCA_026315105.1. NCBI lineage: Eukaryota > Metazoa > Arthropoda > Insecta > Orthoptera > Acrididae > Locusta > Locusta migratoria. The sequence goes on from CM048749.1 coordinate 209,314,450, forward strand.
TCAGAACAAGAAGAGATGTGGAATGCTTACTGCAGGTGTGTGCTGCTCCATGACAATGCACGACCCTATAAGGTAGGCCTATTGACAAATGATCGATATAGAGATGTATCGATATTTTTCCGAAAAATCGACGAGTTTGTTTTTAACGATATGTAAATTTATCGAAAACAAAATGCCAGTATCGAGTGCAGATATATTTTATATAATTTTTTCTCAATTTTCGGTAAATATTTGAAATTCTTCCTTTAAAATTATAATAGAAGGTGAAAGAATCTTAGTACTTTTTTGAACTTTCATCACATTTAATCCTCCTCCATGATTGTGTGAAAGCAAGTGTATATGGCGCAAAAGAACTCTGGTTTCACTGGAGGGTGGTGGTGTGAATGGAATGATGCACTTGAAAGCTTCTTGTTGTATGTTTATTAAGTGAAAGTGAAAGCTTGATGAAAGTTTGTAAAATGAATGTTTCCTATTCTTATTAAGCCTTTCTATTTAAATCAAGGAGTTTCTCTAATCATATGTGCGCAACGGATTTAGAAAACAAAATTAGGCCCTGTAAGTGAAACAATCTGTACTTCTGTGAACATTATTTCTGAAAGTTAGGTTCAGTGGCATGTAAGGACTGATTACTTTACTGGTACGTGAACATTTACATTTAAAAGGAAATATTTTTTTCAAAAACTCAACACGTACCATACAACAAAATCAAAAATGCCACAATCAGGAAAATGAGGAACGAGGTTGAGCTGATATAAGAAAAATTAGTAATCATTAAGTTATTTATTGAATTAAAGAAACATACCTGTGTTGACTCTTCAATATAATACAATGGTTTTATACAATTCCGTTCCATACACGAAATAATCTCAGTACAATCATTGCTGACCAATTCAACCTTAGTACACAACACAGTTGGCATACGTCTGTCAGCTAGCCTAGCCCACAATCGACTCCTCTGCTCAACAGCTCACTCTCTACTACTCGCCTCAGCGGTCAAAGAAGCTGCCAAAGCACCTCGACCAAAGACGCTGTAATGCAGCGCATCTGCAGTATTAAAATAAGTGAATATCGAAACATGGAATGCTCCCAACTCACTTTCTTTTGCAGTTCAAATGCTTCATTTTCGCAGTGATTAAGAGTGCTTAAAGGAAATGGATGTTTTCATATGAATGCCGATAAAAAGGATGATGCGCCGGGAGAGGCATGTAGCGGTGCTCGGGTGGAACTGCGAAGTCGACATGTTTCAGCTCTGGAATTCTGAATATCGCAGTATCGAAATAATATTATTTCTTGCCGTTGTATAAATATACGAACACCGAAATTGTAGTTCCATTTCAAATATTAGGCTAATGAAAGTTATATAATTCGAAAATGGCATGAGAAGTATATACTTCCGTTTTTATTTGTTGTTATTGTGTCAGGCATTTTCCTTAACACGTCAAAAATACCGTTTCATATCTCCCAGTGCCGGTTAAATTTTACCAAATATCCCAGCGGCCTCCTATGCTAATGTTGGCAACAGATGCTGAAAAGTGAGAATCCTGTGAGTCTTCATTTTAGCCAACCGCTTGACAACGCTGATGTTTTCTCATGGAATCTTCGCTTTTCGAGAGCAATTACTTTTACTGAGCGGATGAGGGTACATACAAGAACCTGTCAACATAAAGCAGGAACAGCATTATTTGTTTACTTCATGGTCTGTACGATACACTAATCGAGTCATTCTATGTGGTTCGAACAAATGGGCAAAGATTTTCTATCGTGTTGTTGATGTTGCCAACATAATCACGCGAGGCCGCCGACATGATACGTAAAATTTTACCCCCAGTGATCACTGTAAACACATTTGGTCGATTTTCGACCTCAGGCAATACAGTAGAAACTCTCAAACTCGACACAATGTGGACTTAAAGGTTGTCGAGTTTTGAGGTTGTCGAGTTTTAGGGAACTTTAAAAAATAACTAGGAGTTGAATAAAAACGCTTATTTAGGGTAATAAAATTGTACATTTATTGATTTATTATATACAATTATATATTTATATCAACATTTATAACTTATAACCAAAAAATTTAAAAATAATGAGACAATAGGCCTAGTAGAATCCGAAAATACAGTGTTCATTACAATTATTACTGAAGTTGTTTATTCTGCTTATAAAAAGTCCATCACAGTTAGTTATGGGAAGTTTTCTGAACACTAGAAGAAAAGTGTAAAAGAAAACTTACTGAAGTCATTTGAAAAACCCTGTGATCGAAGACTGCTTTTCTGTCTCCACACGGCGTCTTGCAGCTTGATCACGGAGTCGCCTGAGGAACAGAATCTCCATTCCAGTCGCATTTTGCTGCTATAAGTACTGCAGTGTCCCTTCAATAAATTTCACAGCCTCACTGTCGCTAACTTTTCTTTCTTGTGGATGGTCCTCTTCCTGTTCTTCTTCCGGATCGTCCCCTTCTACGTCACGCCCTTTGACAGCTGTGATGATTTCATCTTCTCTTAATGGTTCTGATGCTCCGTCGAGATCCATCCATTCATTGACTTCATTGCTTGAAGACTCTTCACACCCTGGGATTTTTTCTCATGAGTTCAATCAAGTCGCTATTTTCAGAATTGATTCCATCGTCACGCGACAAAACATTGCCTTAGTGATCTAGAAGTTTCCTCCAAGAACGAATGAGGGTTATGGTCTCAATGTCGATCCAAGATTGAGAGACCCATCTAATGACATGTAATAAATCGATATTCTTTAGTTTAGCCGTTAGCTCCTCACCCGATTCCAAGGACAACACCAAAGATGACAAAAGCTTACGTCTGTACCTTCTCTTTAACGCTGCCAAAGCTCCTTGGTTCATCGGTTGACTGCGAGACGTGACGTTCGGCGGTAGAAACTTTGCTTTAATGTCTTTGTCCTGTAAATATTGCACACCAGGGTGAGTCGTAGCATTATAGAGAATCAGTAGAGCTTTCCTGGGAAGATTTTTTTTTCTTCAGAAACTTCTCAACCTCTGGGACGAACTGTTGAAAAAACCATTCTTTAAAAATTTCTTCGCCCATCCATACATTAGATTGATTTCTATACCAAACTGGGAGTTCAAAGTTGCCATCACTTGTGCATCTGAGAGTTTTAAATGCTCTTGGTTTTTTTGCTTTTCCAATTAGCGCTAATTTGAGTTTGTGTTCTCCTGTTGCATTCCTTACTTCTCTTAAAGCCTGGTGCAGCTTTTTCATGTCTCGGAGCTAAACTTTTAGTAGGAAGTATTCGAAAGTTTAGTCCAGTCTCATCTGCATTGTAGATTTGATCACCTGACAGTCCTTCTTTTTCAATAAACTCGTAGTTTGGTCTTGAAGTCACGCTATTAGGGTTAGCTGACAGTTTTTCCCTGCAGATACTAAGCAGCTTGATTCCATATCGTTGTTTCCACCTTGACAACCAACCATTTTTCGCTGTAAACACAGGCTCTCCTTCGTCCTTAAATTGTTCATAAAATTGAAGAGCTTTCTATTGCAGGATGGGTCCAGATATAGGCGTTCCCTTCTCCCTGTGCACGGGTTTCGCCGACTTTTTCGAACTCTGCACTTCTCATTGTTCTTCGTTCCGCGATGGATTCTGTACACTGTCTTTTCAAACACCACGATTCAATTTCAGATTTCTTTTTCTTCCAACCGAGCACTGTAGACCTACCGATGTTCAAGTCCAAAGCTATTTTATTTACGCTTTCACCACGCTCAAGTCTTTTTAGGACACCAAACTTTGCTTCCATTGACACTGACACTTGTTTCCTCTTCTTCTCTGCCATAATTGTCGCTCTATATTCCAAAACAAAACTCGTTTAAACAGTTGTCAACCACTCTCGAACAAAAGCAAATGACCACAGCTGTGTCTCAACAAACACTAAACTGAACGCCCAGTAACGACAATGTAGCGAGTGTAGTTTATGACCTGCCCTGGAATATCAGGTCAGCGCGCGGCCTCACGATAAGGCAAGTGGCCACAGAAATCCCCGAACGTGTGCAAACAATAGCCGGACCCATCTAGGCAGGTAAAGGGTGCGTTGAACAACCTTGGAAAACCCAGCAACTTAGTCTGAGTCTCTAGAGCTCTCGGGCGGCCTATGTACTTTACGTTATGGGCGGTGTAAAATATATATCCACCAGCCCTGTCGAGTTTTCGGGAATCAAGTTTGAGAGGTTCTACTGTACTAGTCTACATAAATACTCTGCAAGTCACATTGAAGTGCACGGCAGAGGGTTCATGGAACCGCTTTTATATTTCTACACAGTTCCACTCTCTAATAGGTCGCGGGAGAAAAGAACATCTACATCTTTTCGTTTTCTATCTGATTTCTCATATCTTGTGAGAATCTACGAAAACTAAAGTCAGTCGGCCACACCAAACTACCCGGCCGATTTCCTACATTTTTGTTTTAAACGAAAGTTATTCATCCACAGATTTGACATCAAGTGTCAGAATTTACGTAAGTCTCGCCTTCCTTTTTCTATACTCAAACGCGATTTCCTTCTGTGTATATCTTATGGCTAAGTCCTTGCTGTAAACTAAAGTCAGTCGATCAGGCCGTTCCATCCGACCGCTTTCATTCATTTTTGCTTTACACGAAAGGCATTCATTCGCAGATTTGTCATAAAGTATCAGAATTAAGTCTCTCCATCATTTATTTTTATTCAAACGCGGTATCCTTCTGTCCTTGCTTTGAATATTTTAAGCGATTTTTTTTACGGATCTTAGGTTCTAATTAAGGTAAGCAGTTCTTTTTTACCTAACAACACTCAGTGGATCAAGCTCTTTCATCTGTCCTTTTAAACACTTGCATTTATTGATTCTGAGGAAAGCTATGCGTGAACATTCAACTTTACTTCCTTTTTTCCCCAACTTTTTTGTCATTCCACTAACGCTGCGAAGTATTTGCACGGGTCCTCTAGGTTTATTATGGTGATCATGTCTCCTTATGTAGGAAGGTGCTAACAAGTTATTTTCGCATTCGGAAGAAAACGCCGGTGAAAGAAATTTTGCAAACAGACCTTGTCGCCTTTCTTTCAATGATTCCACCCCAACTCTTGCATCTTTACCGTGACTCTCTCCCCTATATCGTGATTACACAACACGAGCTGCCCTTCTCTCAACTTCCTGTAAATCGTCTCAGTCCCACCTGGTGTGGATCCCATAATGCGCAGCAATATTCCAAAATAGGACGCACAAGTGTTGTGTAGATGGTTTCTTTAATAGAACTGTTCCTTCTCCTAAGCATTCTGCCAATGAAACGTAACCTTTGGTTCACCTTGCCTACAATATTTTCGATGTGTTCTTTCCAATTTAAGTTGTTCGTAATTGTTAGTCCTAGGTATTCAGTTGAATTTATGGCCTACAGAATTATCGAGTAAATGAAGTTTAACGGACTTCAAATGTTCAAATGTTTCTTAAGCTTAAGGGACTCAACTGTTTGCAACAGTCCCTAAACTTGCAAACTACTTATGAACTAACCTATACTAAAGACAGCACAAACATCCATGCCCGAGGGGGGATTCGAACCTCCGACGGGGAACGGCCTCGCGCATCGTAGCATATCGCCTCAATGCGCTCGGCCGCTCCGCCGCGGCTTAGCGGACTTTTTTTAGTGGTCATATGGACGACCTCACACTTGGGCCATTTCCCAATTTTTGAACAATGCAGATATCTTATCTAAATGATCAGAATAACGGGATGCGAGGTGACTGAGGCGCTCCAGTCACGGTCAGAACGGTCACTACGGTCGGGGGTTCGAATCCCCACTCGGGCATGGATATTTGTGCCGTCCTAGTTCGTAAGTAGTTCATAAGTAGTTTGTAAGTTTAGGGACCGATGATCCCGTAATTAAGTCCCATAAGCTTAACAAACATTTGAACATTTGAATAACGGGATGGAATCCGACGAATACCTTATTTGTAGAATGTCATGAACCGCTGGGGCATTTTCGATGCAAGTACTTGGCGAGAAAACTTATTTGCAAAAGATTTAGCAGCCTAGTACTACATTAGCACTTCCCACATGAAAATATTCTCCGCTGAAAAAGGCCATGTCTCTGTTATCTGCTAGTGGAAGCAAAACACTCTGTGTACAATATTGCCAACCGGATTCAAACAGATTAGCTAATTATTCCCATTTGGTACTGCATTCAAATACACTACTACTTATTAAAATTACTACACCAAGAAGAAATGCAGATGATAAACGGGTTTTCAATGGACAAATATATTATACTAGAAATGACATGTCGTTACATTTTCACGCAATTTGGGTGCATAGATCCTGAGAAATCAGTACCCAGAACAACCACCTCTAGCCGTAATAACAGCCTGGATACGCCTGCGCATTGAGTCAAACAGAGCTTGTATGGCATGTACCGGTACAGATGCCCACGCAGCTTCAACGCGATACCACAGTTCATCAAGAGTAGTGACTGGCGCATTGTACGAGACAATTGCTCGGCCACCATTGACCAGACGTTTTCATTTCGTGAGAGGTATGGAGAATGTGCTGACCAGGTCAGCAGTGGAACATTTTCCGTATCCAGAAAGGCCAGTACAGGACCAGCAACATGCGGTCATGCATTATCCTGCTGAAATGTAGTACCGTTGATGTGAACAATAGGCGACCGAAACGTGTAACCAATGGCATAACATTTCATCACGCTGGGTGATACGCCAGTATGGCGATGACGAATACACACTTCTAATGTGCGTCCTATGTTGCCAAACACGGATGTGACCATCATGATGCTGTAATGAGAACCTTGATTCATCCGAAAAAATGACGTTTTCCCATTCGTGCACCCAGGTTCGTCGTTGCGTACACCATCGCAGGCTCTCCTGTCTGTGATGCAGTGTCAAGGGTAACAGCAGCCATGGTCTCCGAGCTAATAGTCCATACTGCTTCAAACGTCTCGAACTGTTCGTGCAGATGGTTGTTGTCTTGCAAACGTCCCCATCTGTTGACTCAGGGATCGAGACGTGTCTGCTCGATCCCTTACAGCTACGCGGATAAGATGCCTGTCATCTCGGCAGCCAGTGATGATACGAGGCCGTTGGGATCCAGCACGGCGTTCCGTATTGCGCTCCTGAACCCACCGATTCCATATTCTGCTAACAGTCATTGGATCGCGACCAACGCGAGCAGCAATGTCGCTATACGATAAACCGCAATCGCGATAGGCTACAATCCGACCTTTATCAAAGTCGGAACGTGATGGTACGCATTTCTCCTCCTTACACGAGGCATCTCAACAACGTTTCACCAGGCTGTTATGAGAAATCGGTTGGAAAGTTTCCTGATGTCAGCACGTTTTAGGTGTCGCCACCGGCGCTAACCTTGTGTGAATGCTCTAAAAAGCTAATCATTTGCATATCACAGCATCTTCTTCATATCGGTTAAATTTTGCGTCTGTAGCACGTCATCTTCTTGGTGTAGCAATTTTGATGGCCAGGAATTTGTTATTTTTTGCCCGAAATATTTTTAAAAATTATAAAGCTACAGGGAAACCTAAACTCTGTCGTAAAACTCGCCAGCGCGATTTCTGTCCCAATATTTTGTTAGGGTATCTCATCCTCCACCTCTATCTAGCTATTCCTCCTCCTCCGTCAAACGGTGTCGAAGTATACTGTAAGGTACCCTCTGCAGTTCACCATATCATAGCTGACGAAAGGGAATCTGCGTGTTAATCCAGGGTGAAAGCTATATCCATTCCAAATTTTTTTCTAATCCGTCCAACAGTTTCGGCATGGAATAGTGACAAACACACACTTCTGAGCATTCACAATGGAACACCAAGGAGGACTGGAGGATGGAAGGAAGATTAGAGTTTAACGTCCCGTACACGTCGTGGTTGTTAGAGAAGGAGCACACGCTCGGCTAGTTTTTGTCAGTCATTGGGAAGGAACTTGCCCATTCAAATGTTAGTAAGCGTATGTGACAAGACTACTGCGGTCGACGGTCTCGATCCCTAGAGTTACGAACTACTTTAACTTAAACCCAACTACTTAAACTAACTTCGCGGCCGCGCAAACCCTGACATAACGCCTCGAACCGCACGGCCATTCCCGAGTGGCAAAATCTGCCGTTCCCTTTGAAAGGAACCATCCAGGAATTTTCTTGGAGCGACTTCGGCAAATCAGGAAAACTTGAATCAGGATGGGCAGATGACCTTTCGGATCTACATCTACATACATACTCCGCAAATTCACGAAAAGAACGTCGTCTTTCTTCCAGAGATCCCCAATTGAGTTGCCGGAGCATTTCCGTGACACTCGCGTATTGGTCGAACCTACCGGTAACAATTCTAGCTGCTCGTCTCTGAACCGCCTCTAAGTCTTCCTTTAAACTGATCTGCTGCTGGTCCCAAACACTCAAGACGTGGTCGTACAAGCGTTTTATACGCGGTCTCCTTTACAGGTGAAGTACATCTTCCCAAAATTCTCCCAATAAACCGAAGTCGGCTGTCCGCCCTACTCACAACAGTCCTTACATGCTCGTTCCATTTCATATCGCTCTGCAATGTTACGCCTAGATATTTGAACGACGCGACAGCATCAAGAAGCTCACTACTAATGCTGTATCCGAACATTATGGGATTGTTTTTTCTACTCATGCGCATCACCTTACATTTTTCCACATTGAGAGCTAGCTGCCAATCTTCGCACCAACTAGAAATTTTGTCTAAGTCATTCTGTATGCTATTACAGTCAGTTACAGACGACACCCTCCCATACACCGCAACATCATCAGCAAACAGCCTTATATTACAACTTACTCTGTCCATCAGATCATTTATATAGATAGAAAATAATAGCGGTCCTATCACACTCCCCTGGGGCACGCCTGACGATACACTCGTCTCTGATGAACACTTGCCGTCGAGAACAACGTACTGCGTTCTATTACTTAGGAAGACTTCCAGCCAGTCACAAATCTGTGAACCTATTCCATAAGCTCGGAAGTTCACTGAGGCTTTTTACGGATGATGCTGTAGCATCTAGAGATGTTGTAACAACGGAAAATTGTATTGAAATGCAGGAGGATCTGCATCGAATTGACGCATGGTGCAGGGAATGGTAATTGAATCTGAATGTAGACAAGTGTAATGTGCTACTAATACATAGAAAGAAAGATCCTTTATCATTTAGCTACACTACAGCAGGTCAGCAACTGGAAGTAGTTAATTCCATAAATAATCTAGGAGTGATTTCAAATGGAACGACCATATAAAATTGATCGTCGATAAAGCAGATGCCAGACTGATAGTCATTGGAAGAATCCTAAGGAAATGCAGTCCGAAAACAAAGGAAGTAGGTTAAAAGTACACTTGTTCGCCCACAGCTTGAATACTTCTCACCCGTGTGGGATCCGTACCAGGTGGGGTTGATAGAGGAGGTAGAGAAAATCCAACGGAGAGAAGCGCGCTTCGTTACAGGATCATTTAGTAATCGTGAAAGCGTTACGGAGGTGACTGATAAACTCCAGTGGAAAACTCTGCTAGAGAGATGGTCTGTAGTTGGGTACAGGGTTTTGCCGAAGTTTCGAGAACACATCTTTACCGAGAAGTCTAGCAGTATATTATTCCCTTGTACGTATATCTTGCAAAGAGATCATGAGGATAAAATCAGAGATATTAGAGCCCATACAGAAGCATGCCGACTATCTTTCTTTCCGCGAACAATAGGAGACTGTAATAGGAGGGAGAACCGATAGTGGTACTCAAGGTACCCTCCACCACATACCGTCAGGTGGCTTGCGGAGTATGGATGTAGATGTAGATGTAGACGGGTTTGAACTGCCGTCCTCCAGAAGTCGAAGGCAGTGATACCACTGCGCCAGCTCGCTCGGTAAGAAGGACCGAAAGTATTGCAGCCAAATTTAATTGGGATACAACACGTTGTACTATTATGATTGAAAATACGGGTCCGCGTGAACTGAGAAAGATAATGAAATCAGTGGGGAGTGTTGCTTCCATTGCTGGCTGTAACCGCTGCTACACGCCTCGGAATTTAGTCTCTGGATATGTGATGGAATATCGTAGTCCGTGTTACTTCCACATATTGCCGATGCTGATCTGTTGTAGCAGGTGCGGCGTCTCCTGGGTCAGACGTTCCGGAATCAGCGAACTGGTGTTTTCCATAGGGGAGAGAGAAAAAAAAAAGTTCAAATGTTTGTGTAGCTTATGGGACTTAACTACGGGGTCATCAGTCCCTAAACTTACAAACTACTTATCAACTAGCTTATCCTAAGGACGGCACAAATATCCATGCACGAGGGGGGATTCGAACCCCCGACCGTAGTGGCAGACCATGACTGGAGCGCCTCAGTCCCCTCGGCCACCGCGGCCGGGGCGGGGGGGAGAGATCGGGAGATGACGAAGGCCAAAGCAGCTCTGCAGTTACATGGGTGGTGAAGGAATCTTGGATTTGCGTGCCTTATCCTGTGGCTATGTGGCCTTTGACAGCCTCTCTAGGCATGGGAGGACAACAGGCTTCAACCGTTCAGAGATGTAACGCTGCCTGGTTAATGTACCGAGAATGGGTAGTTGCAGGTTTAGTGATAGGAGGGGATGGGGGTGGGAGTGATAGCTGCATTAGGTCCCGGTTAGGTGTCGTTCCCTCCTGCATTCAGTGGCAACAGATTCGCATCGCAATTGCTTTAGTTACGTCCGACATGTACAAGAATGTCTCCTAATGGTAATGTGGAATTCCTCCTCTTAGTTAACTTCTCACCATCTTAAACTTTTATTCCATTGAATGCTGCACTTTTGTTTTATTTTTAAGTGTTACTTATTGACGACGACCGTACCGCGCGGTTAGCCGTGTGATCTAACGCGCCGCTTTCCGAGACGGGGAGGCGTACCGGCCCCAGTTTATCGTCCAAGTTTCACTCCCGTACAAGGCAACAGTCCACACAAATTCCTTCGGAAAAGACTTCCTTACACTTAAATTAATATTCGATGTTAGCAAATTTCTCTTTTTCAAAAACGCTTTTCTTCCCATTGCCATTCTACATTTTATATCCTCTGTGCTGCGACCGGTATTTGTTGTTTTACTACACAAGTAACAAAACTCATCTACCACCTTTATTGCTTCGTTACCTAATCTAATTCATTCAGCATCGCCTGATTTTCTAAGACTGCATTCCATTACCTTTGTTATCCTCTTGTTAATGTTCATTTTATACGCTCTCTTCAACACACTGCCCATTCCATTCAACTTCTCTTCCAGGTCCTTTGCTGTCTCTGACAGAATTGCAATGTCTGAACTTTAATCCCTATTCCAAATTTTTCCTTGCTTTCTTTCACCGCCTGCTCGATGTACACGATATAGACTTTTAATTGCTTTCTCTTCTATTCGTTCTGATTTGTGTTTATGGTCTTCACCTGGTAATGGTACCGCAAGGTGGCGGATCAGTGGACTTCTGGGCGGGTATCATCTGGTGGTTTCGGACGCCATATTGACCAAAAAGTTAAAAGTTCTACAATACAGGGATAACATCCTCCAATCCATCGTTCAGCCGTTTCATCAGCATTTAGAGGAAGAATTCAAGTTTATAGACGTCAACTCTTTAGCTCTTTAGACCATCGTTGACTATTTCATCAATCGTGCCGTTTTTTATTTTTATTTTATTTTATTTTTTTATAGCTTATGGGACTTAACTACGGGGTCATCAGTCTCTAAACTTACAAACTACTTATGAACTAACTACTACTAAGGACGGCACAAATATCTATGCCCGAGGGGGGATTCGAACCCCCGACCTTAGTGGCCGTGCAGACCGTGACTGGAGCGCCTCAGTCCCCTCGGCCAACGCGGCCGGCAATCGTGCCGTTGCGATACGATTTGATTGGCCTTCATGGGACCCCGTATCGTATGAATGCAATTGAATATACTTAGGATAAACTGTAAAGAGCTGTGTGACCATGCATGGACACACCACGGAATCTAAAGGAGTTAACCAGGACTGCAATTGAAGAATGTGATAAATTACACCAGCAGAGGTCAGACGAACTCGTAGGCTGATATAACTTTTTTTTTTTTTTTTAATGCACAGCAGACGTAAGTAATGGAACGTGATTTTAGGTTTAGTGTGAATGTAAAAGAAGTGTGTTATTGGGGTTTGTTTGAAGAGAGCGTATAAAATGAACATTAACAAGAGCAAAACAAAAATAATGGAATGCGGTCTTAGAAAATCAGGCGATGCTGAAGGAATTAGATTAGGTAACGAAACAATGAAGGTGGTAGATGAATTTTGTTACTTGGGTAATAAAATAACATGCGATGGTCGCAGTACAGAGGATATAAAATGCAGAATGGCAATGGGAAGAAAAGCATTTTTGAAAAAGAGAAATTTGCTAACATCGAATATTAATTTAAGTGTAAGGAAGTCTTTTCTGAAGGCATTTGTGTGGAGTGTTGCCTTGTACGGGAGTGAAACATGGACGATAAACAGTGCGGACAGGAAGAGAATAGAGGATTTTGAAATGTGGTGCTACAGAAGAATGCTGAATATTAGGTGGGTATACCGCATAACTAATGAAGAGATACTGAACAGAATTGGTGAGAAAAGGAATTTTTGGCATACCCTGACCAAAAGAAGGGATCGCTTGGTAGGACACATTCTTCGACATAGAGGAATCGTAAATTTAGCATTGGAGGGAAGTGTGTGGGATAAAAATCGCAGAGGGAGACCAAGAGACGCGTATAGTAAGCAGATTCAAGTGGATGGGGGTTGCCGTTCTTATGAGGAGATGAAAAGGCTTGCTCAGGACAGAGTATTGTGGAGAGCTGCATCAAACCAGTGTCCGGACTGTAGACCATAATAACAACATTATCAATAAATGGCAAGATTTATTACTTGAAAAATACCAGCTCAACGTAGTATAGAATACCATAGAACTATTGTTTAATGTGTGATGTAAAATTGTTTCTGATGTGTGTATTTTAAACTGTCTATTGTGGTACTAGACAATTTCCTGGCTACGCTCCAAACATTTTGTTTACCTCTGTGCAGTTACTGGAGTGCCTCGGTCACGCCATTGATTCATTTTCTGTGCTCAGTACTACCATTTGTTAGGCAAACAAGCTTTAGCGACGCAGGTGCGCAAAGAGCAACCCTTGATGGGCTGTGTCGTTGATAATTACGTAATCCCCGAGCGCACTACGGGGAAACAGTTTTAAATGTTATTACCGGGCGTCACTGTCGCACAACTTCCAATTCGCTGCATCACGTCACAGCTCTCCTTTACTTCACAAGTGTTAAAGGAAAATTGCACGTGATTACGCCAATGACATTGAGCATCACTGCCGGCCGCGGTGGCCGAGGAGACTGAGGCGCTCCAGTCACGGTCTGCACGGCCACTACGGTCAGGGGTTCGAATCCCCCCTCGGGCATGGATATTTGTGCCGCCCTTAGTCTTACTTAGTTCATAAGTAGTTTGTAAGTTTAGGGACTGATAACCCCGTAGTTAAGTCCCATAGACTTTACAAACATTTAAATTTGAGAGCATCTCTATACGAACTATGTGGGGAACATTTCACGAGAACTGAAGTTGACAACTATGTCACCAGCAGACAATGACATTTAAGAAATGTTTTCCGTAACGAACTTAGCGAAAGGCTCGAGTAAAAAGAGATTAAGAATCAGTAAGAGATAGCAAAATGGAGATCTTAGTGTTTATGATTAACATGACAAAGTGCTCACAGTAATTCTTCGAAGCTGGATACAGTCTCGCAGTTTTCTTTTGGAATGGCTGCAAGTTTCACTTATACACCACGTGAAAACACAAATAAATCCACGAGAACATTTTACATTTTTGGTGCACTGGAAGGTTCGTAGCATTTGGATGTGGTAACACACACAACCATTAGACCGTCCAAGGGAGATAATGCCATCTTCTCTATTCCTCTTTAACAATTACTCACACCTTGAATTTAGTATAACACTCCACTTCGACCATTAGAAACAACAAAACTAAAAATAACGATAACTGTTAGAAAAAACCGGGTATTCATAAGTAGCCGTTATTGTAATAACCGCTGATCACATACTGGCAGTTATCGAAAGAACTGTGTATAGCGCCATCTGTTCACAGAAGTGGGAACTACAACGTTTTGGCCTCATCTTCGATTCGACAGCAGTATCGACCATAGGCTTGTATCGACCAGAGGTCCTGTCCAAATCAACGAACTTAAATTTACTGGACAGTTCTGCATTCCATGGTATCAACTGCATAAGTATCATAGGTAATAACTGTTTAACAGATTATCCATCTGTTGGTGGTAGTGTGTACTAGGTTCTCGTGGAAAACCTTTATCTAACTACATAGTGACCATTCCTAGTTCGTCGTACTATGATGACCGTAGACGCTATAGGGAGTATTGAGTACTAGCTTATATGCCCGTGCTTCGCAACGGTTGTTAAAGAGGGACAGAGTGCTCACATGGGTCTTTTTTTTCTGGTTTCGGACACAGAAATATCTCTGGAGTGAGCATTCAGATGCGCAGAACAGATTTTTTGTCCTCAACATTAAGGTGGAAATGTCTTGTGATAATGAGAAATATCTACTAATCGCTGACTTTATCTTCGTCCTGTTTTGTTCGGTTAAGACGGATGACTATGTGTAAATGGCCCTTTTAGCGACGCTACCTCAACTTTCTTATTGCTTTTGTGACACATTTATTTAGATATTACTTCATGTTATGTGGTTGCTCTGCGAAAAGGAGGTGGGGCTTCTTTACAGCCAATGCGGTACAATCCAATCGTAAGAGCAATTAAATGCGTGGAAAGAGTGGATTTGTCTCAATATCACGTGGTAATTCCATCTTAACGTTATGGACACGGGTGCCCCAACTGCACCTAACACGTACTCCATACGTAAATATTTCAGTATTCTTCTTTTTGTTTTGAATGGGCCTACATCGGACCACGCTTTTTCAACTGATGCGCTTTGATCTTTGCCCACTACTGGCGCAACCTCTGCTGGTGTAACTCCTTCCTTTCTTCTGTCCAGAGGGTTCCTTTCCTTCTGAGCTTTTCCTAAAATATTGCAACATTTCTCTTCTTGTTACACACTCAGAGAGCCTCTCGATATGTTCGTAGTGCTCAGAGTCATGTCACCTGAATTCCCCATCTTCTACCAGGCCTAGGATCTTACTGAGGATTCTATCTCTCTGACTCTCAGACCATTCCAGTTCATGAAAAGACATTCCATGGCACTTACTGTTCTGTTCCTCACGAATGGTCACTAGCTTTTTAGAGTAGTCTTGGTCCGCAGGAGGAATATACTTCAGGCGGGACATGAGATCTGCCTGTGTTTTCTTACTGATGGGACGAATACTTGAGTACAGGACATCCTGCTTTATATTTGAAAATTCAGGTTGCCTTCCTGGTGTAAATATCTTCAAATCAATACTAAGAAATGGAAAATCTTCGCAAAAAGACGTCTTAAACAGCAGTGACCTCTCCAATTGTATCCATCGTATTTCAAGCCAATTTACTGGTAAGCCATCGATTGTCTCTCTGCTGTTTGTTATGGCATCCTCAAGAGTCTTCGTAGACAAAAAGTCATTATGATTCATTTCAACTACTACAAAAAGATTCTTCCTTTTTGCAGTTGACAATTATTCTGTAGCAATCTTCTGGTGAGAAACTGTTTTGTTTCTTTCTCGCTTTAGATTCAATTACCCCGAAATCTGAGTCATTTGCCAGATAGCTGTGTTCGGGCACTAAAAATTGTAAATCAGTAATACCTTCCCTGATTTCAAAGCTTTGTACAAGCTTCATCGTTATCAACAGCGGCAGTTTTTATAGGCCTATTGCGATTCCGACCCATGCACGGATCTGAGTAAGTCACAATATGCTTGTGGTCTCTTGCATTGTCTTGAACACAACGAAGATGAGCTCTCAGGTAAGTTAAAATATGTATTGGTTATTGTAGTTTTCCCTTACCTTTATCTGGACTCAAATGTGGATCATGAACGTTGTCTGCAGCTCCAGAAAATAGATTTCCTCCACTGTCACTCGTTTTGGAGCACTCTGTTCAAATGTAAGCTCACAGCTAACGAAGTAAATCGACCAGACTTCGAAATAAATGCATTATTGGAAATAACATTACACACCCATTATTGACAAGCAACAAACAATGTTGCGAATACTACAGCAGAAGAATTGAATTAGTCACTTTGGCCTCCGAAAATTGTAACGAAATGTTCAGTTGCCAATGTAATTATTGTCAATTTCTGGTACAAGAATTTAAAAATTGGAGTTAAAAATTTTAGAATATGAAAATTTTCGTCTTTGTGATTTTTTTCTGGATCAAAAGTTGCGAAATTGTGAAAAGTGGAGTTAGTCGGTTTGGCTTCTGAGTGGCACAAATATAGGACAGGCTTACGGTGACTACCTCATCAACCATTAACGGAGATTTACCTCTTGAACAATTTGTTGAATACTCTAATTGTGACTGTCAGTTGTACATCTACACGTACATAAATACTCTGCAAGTCACATTGAACTGCATGGCAGAGGGTTCATCGAACCGCTTTTATTATGATTCTCTACAGTTCCATTCTCTCATAGCTCGCGGAAAAAATGAACATCCAAATCTTTCCGTTTTCGATCTGATTTCTCTTATTTTATTCTGATGATCATGTCTCCCTATGTAGGTGGGTGCCAAAAAGTATGGTCGCATTCTGAAGAGAAAGTTGGTGAAAGAAATTTCGCAAATAGATCTCGTCGCAACGAGTAACGCTTTTGTTTTAATGTTTTCCACCCCAACTCGTGCAGCATTTCCTTGACACTCTCTCCCCTACATTCCGATAATAATACGTAATTCAGATGAGCTACTTCAACAAACGTTTTGTGCTACATTTTGTAGAATTTTTCAGTTTATTTATCTTACTTTATTGTTCTTCACCCTTTAATGCATAGTGTAGCTAAACAGCTACATACCAAATTTTTCCATTATCTCTCAAACTGATGAACATTTTACCACAAAAACACTTGAAGGTGCTTCTATACGTAGTCTTATATATGTAAGAAGCACGTCCCAGAAATTATAAGTCCCAGAGTGCTACTGAATTACTTCGACAGTTAGCTGCAATGAGTTACTCGTAACATCTACTTTAATATACCTCCTTTGCCATGTAAAGGTAGTCAATCACATACTACCGTTGCATTAAGGGTTACTTTATGAAAAGCTCAGTGTCAGAATAATGACACTTACTGCATCGGGTATATAATATTGAGCGGTTTGTTGCTATTAGTGTTTAATAACTCTAAGGAAATTTGTTTTAAATATTTGTCTCTGTATATAGTCACTATATAATAATCGTGATAGTTTTTTTAGCTTTGCCGAGGCGGAGTGCATTGCGACGCAGTGCTCTGATGCGCGAGGTCGTTCCCTGTAAGGGGTTCGAATCCCCGCAAGGGCATGGATGTTTGTGCCGTAAGTTTAGGGACTGATGACCCCGCAGTGAAGTCCCATAAGCTTAACAAACTTTTGAATATTTGTTATAACTTTTTATTTAAAGCCGGCCGCGGTGGCCGAGGAGACTGAGGCGCTCCAGTCACGGTCTGCACGGCCACTACGGTCAGGGGTTCGAATCCCCCCTCGGGCATGGATATTTGTGCCGTCCTTAGTCTTAGTTAGTTCATAAGTAGTTTGTAAGTTTAGGGACTGATGACCCCGCAGTTAAGTCACATAGACTTTACAAACATTTGAACATTTTTTTAATTTAAAGTCATGCATTAAAGGGTTAATTTCTGTATAATAATTTCATGATTGGCGTACCAGATACCTATTGTGGCACTGCCTGTTTTTCTTACCCCACAACAGAACATTTACGTGCTTAATTAATTATCCTAGTGTAAGGCGGCCAACTTTTATAAATCCCAATGCGGGACGTTTCGGAGATGTGTATGGGTACTATGAACACGCGACTCAGTGTTAGGATTCTCTTTAATGCAGGAAAAAGTGCAAGACATCGTGTTTTACTATATCCCAGAATTTTTTTTTATATTGCATTTCTGTGTTCGCAAAAAAAATTTGAGACCTTCTACACGCACTGTGTAAAAGTACGAATAAATCTTCGTAACAATATATTCCACGTCCATTGGTAACAAATCTGCTGATGTTTGTGTAGAGCTGTGTGTAATATGCGCTGCCCACCCCACGCCAACTCTTTTTCTCCCTCATGAAGTTTGAAGAAAGCTTTGCCATTTTATTCACGTTTAACTCCGTCAAAATTTCTGTTGGCACTATCTGCACGAATTGCCATGACCTTGTTTTTCCCCCATTGATTTTCCAGTATGTCCGTTGAAGAATGGTATGTAATAACTACAGTTTCACCAGGGAAATTTCGAATATCTAATATTTTAAAATTAATTCCAGTCTTTGGATGAAAGTACCGCACTAATATTGGATATATTTTGAGGTATTTGTGATTTGAAATGTCTGTACAGATACTGATAAATGGAAACTCTTTTGTTCTGTAGTTCTGTCTGAAGGTTAGCTAAGGAAAAAGAAGCTTTCATATTCTTTATTACAGCTTCGCACTTAGTTTTTCCGCAACGAAACTTCTTTTGAAAGATGTTTTTAATCAATTCCATCTATATAAAAGTCTGATAGTGACTTACATTGAGAAAAGCCACAAACATTCGGTTCTTACAAGTTCTTCTTAGTCAGCAAAGTTTTCCTGACAGAAATAAGTTGAGAGTGCTGATGTATCTGTGGCAGTCTGGGCCCTTTTATTTTCGTCAGATGTTAAATGACATGTTTACTGCAGTGAGCAACTGAGGACACCTCATTACACGTTTTGCTCCGCACTTCTGAAGGTGGTGTACACTTCTGTAAAAAAGGTCCTTGGTCAGTTGACTTTTTTTTTTCATTTTTGTAATAGTCGGCGGTATTACTAAGTAAAACAAATTTGTTCACGGAACCCGGCGAAGCACGCAAACACAAATCAACAATGTCGAGTCTCCGCGCGGACTAACTTGCAACTTAAAAAAACCGTCCGTTGTACTTCGGCATATCCCGGAACGTTTCGTTTGGAACCTATTGTAATTGAGGTCGTTATCTCTGTCAGAGAATTAAGAGTGGTCACTCCGCGCTAACGGCTACAGGTTTTTCACCTAGCCGTACTAAATATTTATTTCTTTTCTAGAAAACAATAGTATTGCACATAATAACTGTCATAAATCTTCATATCCTGATTCGTAATGCTTACGATACGTGGGAATAATCTGCAGTCGGTGGCAGTGGCGTAACTAGGACTTGGCTTTGGGGGAGGGGGGGGGAAATAGATCTGCTTGACGTGCAAAATTTTAGTTAGTTTCCAGACAAACTACCATCTACCACTCCCATTGAAGAAACTAATTCACTCCCATCGAATGAAAGATTAGGTAAAACATCCCAAGTTTTCAATCTTTACCTTTACCAGGTGTGCGCCTCGGTTGCACAGTGGTAGAGTGCCAGACTATAAATCCAAAGGTCGCGGGTTCGATACCCGCCAGGTCCTAGAATTTTTTATCTGTCACTTTCCACTTCTTTCACCTCTGGCAGTATTGCTCATGTGAAAAATACCGAGTAGCACCGTGGTTCGGAACCCACGTTAAACTGTAGGTCCCCCTATAACTGGCTGGGTAAGTCAGTTCGAAGGTCGGAGGAAGGCAACGGCATACCATCTCCAATCAGGACCATGCCTAGTAAAGCACTGTGGTGTTCAACCAATCTTCGGATTGTTGACTGCCTTACCTTACCTTTACTTGCTGTTATACGATTTCTCAATTTTTTTTTTTTTTTTTTTTTTTTTTGAGGGTGATTCTGGATTTTGGGGGGGGGGGGGGTGTTCTATCCCCCTCATCCCCCCATAGTTACGCCGCTGGTCGGTGGAATGTGAAAAATTATGGGGATGCGGGACTTGCGGGACAAATTAGTCATTTTGCGGGACACTTTTATGAAGTTTTCCAATGCGGGACGGTGCGGCATAATCCGGGACGGTCCCGTAGAATCCGGGACGGTTGGCTGCCTTATCGTAGTGGCGTCAAACGCAAGACGTTGCTAGAAGCGATCGCACGAAACAAACTGGCTTGCGAGTGCAGCTGGCTGGTAGCATCTCATCGCTCTGCTCGGCCCAGTGTGCAGTGTAATAGGGCGCCGCCCCCGCGCTGCTCCACAGTAAACAAGAGTCCCCTGGATCGCGAGGCGGCTGCAGCGCGTCATCGCTCGTCTCGGCTCCGCATCGGAGGCAGCGTGAATGCAGCCAACAGCCCGCACCGCGTGTGGCTCTTCACTTTGGCCCAGTCGTCGCAGCAGGGGAGGTCGCAAAAACAAGCAAACACACCGCCAGGGTCTGCTGGGGCCGTCAGCTGTGCACACGCCTCGACACAGGCTTGGCTGTAGCTAGCTAGCGCTGTGCAGCTGACGACTGCCACGTGTACATCTACATATTCCCCAAGTCACCGGTGCGTGGCGCAATTATTTTAGGAGGTAATAGTATAGACAAATTGCTATAAAATGCTATATATCTTCTTCTGCTTCGTTAGAACCCTTGAATGTCACGTGTGGCTTGTTTTACACGTCTTTCTTACCAATACCCCTTCATTCTCTCGCTTCTTCTGTTTTGGCCCACTTTAGGTTACGGTAGTAACACTAAAAGTGGGCCTTTGCGATCGTCTTTTGAGAGCTTGAAATTTAAATGAAAATAACGGCTTAACTATTCATCTGACACGAAAATTGAATAACCGAATTTGTAGAGGAGAAAATTCTCTACAACTTTGCTCTCTTATTTTTTCTTTTATTTTTTATTTTTTTTTAAATATATCTCGTAGCTTTTCAAAGATATTTGCAAAAATAACGGCGATTTTGGGATGTATGTATGTCTGTCCGTACGTGTTCCCTGTTTTTAAGACGAACCGCCGGCCGCGGTGGCCGAGGAGACTGAGGCGCTCCAGTCACGGTCTGCACGGCCACTACGGTCGGGGGTTCGAATTCCCCCTCGGGCACGGATATTTGTGCCGTCTTTAGTATAAGGTAGTTGATAAGTAGTTTGTAAGTTTAGGGACTGATGACCCCGTAGTTAAGTCCCATAAGCTTAACAAACATTATTATTATTATTATTATTAAGACGAACCGTTCAACCGATCAGTACTAAATTTTACAGATATTATTCTAGGCCGCCAGAGATCAGAACCTCCCTTTTTCAAATTTTTCGGACAAAGAATACGGTAGTAAAATCGAAAAAAGCAGTTTGTAATATAATTGTAATTGCAAACGAACCGTTCATATGAAAAAAAAAAAAATGTTCAAATGTTTGTTAAGCTTATGGGACTTAACTACGGGGTCATCAGTCCCTAAACTTACAGACTACTTATGAACTAACTAAGACTAAGGACGGCACAAATATCCATGCCCGAGGGGGGATTCGAACCCCCGACCGTAGTGGTCGTGCAGACCGTGACTGGAGCGCCTCAGTCCCCTCGGCCACCGCGGCCGGCCCGTTCATATGACACGAAAATTGAATAACCTAATTGGTAGAGGAGAAAATTCTCTACAACTTAGCTCCCTTATGTTTGTTTTTCATATCTCGTATCGTTTGAGACATATTTGCAAAAATAACGGAGATTTGACACCGTCCATTGAATTCACGAAAACCAGCCGTTCGGAGATGTCACGTGACATTCCTCGCGTATTTGATGATTTTCTTATTATAACTTAACTTAAACACATCGTTCTTCTTACGATAAATGATAATCTAATGTCTACAAATGCCATATGAATATCAGTTAACAACGGCCATCAATCGTATGGGATTTAAGCACTTTTGTTTCGATTTATAGTCGTAGCGTAGTGGGCAAGGTTCTGCACTGTGACGCGAAAGATCGGTGCTTTGAAACCCGCCACTGCCTAATTTTTTTCCCCTAAAAGGGTTTCAGACACTCTTATTACTTAATTTATTATTATTTAGATTATTATTTTGGTCCAAAATGTTTGCAAAAACTTATATAACTACAGATCTAAAGTGGGCCGTAAAAATCGTCATTGCGTTGTTTTTTTTTTTTTTTTTTTTTTTTTGTCGACCCTTTGAGTTCAAATACTTTTGGGCATGATAAGCATTGAAATTTGGTTTTATTCTGTATTGGCTTACTGGGGCACATTACATTTTTTTTAAATTTCAATTTTTATGAAAATTATGCAGAGAAAATGAAACCACTGTGACAAGCGATTTTTCAATGTACAGGGCTCCCGGCCGCCGCCACCGTATCCGCCGGCCACGGCAGCGCCCGATTCTCGGACTCTGTTGTGCCGCGGGCGCATACACTGATTTAAAGTTTAAAAAATATTGCTATCAGAGTAACCTAAGCTTACCTTTATTTACAGTAGATGTTCAAACTAAATACCCTTGTCTTGTCAGTAATTTAATAATACTTGTAAAGCAAACATTTCGTTGCCAACATCAGCACGCTACGCCGCCGCAGTCGTAAGTAAAATTTACCCAGTATTCTGTGTTAGTTATGTTATAGTCTCTTATAGATAACCGTCAGTATTGGCATTTCCTATTGAAAAATGAATTGAGAGGGTATTTTTTGATAAAACATCAGGTAACAAATTAATAAGCAGCCAACCAGTTGCAATTATAGTTGTTTAATAAACTTTTGACAACGGTTTCGACAGATATAAACCCATCTTCTTCAGAAATACATGTATACCTATTGACAATGTGACATCATAAGTTAGAATTCATAATTGTTATGCCTGAAATATGCGTCATACCAAGCCTATTGTCTAAAACATTGTGAAAATACAAATCAGAATATTACTGTGATATGCAAGTATAGTAAGTGACAGTTTTATTCTGATTTGTATTTCACGATGTTTTAGACAATAGGCTTGCTATGACGCATATTTCAGGCATAACGATTATGAATTTTAATTTATGATGTCACATTGTCTATAGGTATACATTTATTTCTGAAGAAGACGGGTTTATATCTGTCCAATCCGTGGTCGAAAGTTTATTAAATAACTATTATTGCAACTGGTTGGCTGATTATTAATTTGCTATTCTATAACCGTTGCTGAGACGCAGTCATGTTTAAAATATTGAAAAATATTGAAAACATCAGGTACTATATTTTCAAATTGCATACTACAAATTATGTCACTGAAACTTCGTAATACCAAAATATTTATATTTTCCGTTTTAATTGTTTGTAATACTTTATCGCAATAACGTAATAGAAGTATCTTCAATAACTTGTGCAATGTCAGTACAAAACTTTTTGATGTAGTGTATTCCTCAATATACTATATAAGACACATACATATTATGCTCTAAAAACTATGTTGTGGGATGTTTTGCTGTGTTATGATATTTTGCGGCTGCTAACTCCCTACAGGCAGCTTCTCTGTTAAGAGAACAACAGAGCTAAACAAAAACTCATGTTCGAATATCACTGTCGATTTTTACTCTTAAATATTGCTTCAAGTCATAATAATAAACAATATTTATTTACAATACATAAGTGTGCGCTCGGTCCGGGTTCCCAGTTATTACGCCGACATTTAATGATAAATTTTTTCTTCTCTTAGAATCTCTCGGGAACTAAACATTCTGTAGCCACCTCAGGAATGGTTTGAGCAGTTTATGACAAGACAATCACCCATAATGTCGTGCTAAAGTGCCGTGACGCAAATCCTATAGCACCGCAGTATGTTTTACATATGAGCTACAGGAATAAAAATGGCGGATGCGTCAGCTCGTACTGCGGTGAGCCAGTCACGGTCTGCACGGCCGCTACGGTCGGGGGTTCGAATCCCCCCCCCCCTCGGACATGGATGTTTGTGTCGTCTTTAGTATAAGGTAGTTCATAAGTAGTTTGTGAGTTTAGGGACTGATGACCCCGATGTTAAGTTCCTTAAGCTTAACAAACATTTGAACATTTGGATCTGGTGTGCATCAAACCCGTCGTAGAACAAACGTAAATGCAGTGAGAAAAAAACGAAACAAGTGGAGGACGACTCTGGCATTCTTGATGTAGGACAATGTCGTCCGATGTAGAGAATATGGTTGTCAGTGATCCCGACGACACCTGAGGATTATTAATTGATGTTGCAAGCGTGTACCATAATAACGCTGAAAATAACAAGTATACAATCTGATTTAAAACTGGCATCATTCCAACTATTCATTTACGATTCTGCTGCAGATGTTTTGTTACAGGAAGTAAAAGTCTCAAAATTGTTTATTCCGGGTTTTCCAACGGTTTTAAATATCTCACATGAGTTTTCTGTGGGTACTGCTTTTTAGAAACGGTGTACCAATTACCAACGTTGAACTGTTAGATTAGGGTAAGGTGGTACAATTTCGATCATTTCGGACAAATGTTATTGTAACTGGAAATATATTGAGAAAAGATGTAATTTTAATTATAGCACTTGTTCTTGGATGTTTAACTAATATGTAACGCAAATATTAGACAATTACAAATGTCGGTATAGACACACAAAAAAGTTAGAGAATTCAGAAAAATCGATCGAAAATGTACCACTTTAGGTACAATTGTGATCACTTCCTAGTAGAATTTTGACTAAGGGGTTCTTCCACATAAAAAGCACTTTTTCCGTCAGGCACCAACGCATACTTCGTTGTACCAAACATTGCATTTTGGGTAGAGAATTTAGTCAGCCTTAAATAGAAAATTTATAAGAGCTCGTTAGACTAAGTAGCTTCACTTACCTCCTAACGGCAAAAAATTTATCTCTCCTTAGCACAAAGTGGTGTATTCTTGGAAAAGACAGGAAGAGCTGTAGAAACCTGCTACGCTACAATGCCACACAACGAGACACTACGAGACTGACAAATGGCGGGAAAATTTATGTTGATCAGAATTGTACCTATATCGAATTTGTACCACCTTACCCTATGGTAGGGTTTTGATTGTAGATTATGTGATTCAAACTTAATTAATATTTACGCTCCATCCGGAAATAATAAAAGACAAGAACGAGCCAGTTTTTATAAGGAAGATTTGATCTATTTCTTACGTAAGAACCCGACATCACTGTTATTAGGTGGAGATTTCAATTACGTATTACATGAACAAGATTAATACCCTAATTTTAATTTCAGTTAGGACTCTACAAACCGAAGTACGTCAGTTAAAATTACAGGATGCGTGGTAAAATAAATACACCAGTCTGATTAAATTTACATTTTTTACCCTAACTTCGTGTGGCAGACTTGACCTCCTTTATGTTACTGATAACATTAGTGCATCCGTTTTAAATGTTAATGTTATTCCTGCCAGATTTACAGATCACTGTTTTCTCGCAGTTACAATAAATTTAGAACGACAGCCATTCAAAATTTACAGACCACAATGGAAGTTAAACGTTTCCTTGTTGGAAGATGCTGATCTGGAAGCATTTATACAAAGTGGAACACCTGGGTACGCGTACAAAACCGCTGTCTATCAAAATTTAACTGGTGGATTCAATCTGCGAAACCGAAATTACGTCGTCTTTTGATAGCATGTGGGTTATAACAGAACTCCAACACCAAGTTCAAAAATGGAAGGACAGACTGGCTGAAAATGGACTGCACCTTAATGTCCAGAAGGCCGAGTACTTAGAATGCGGATCCCAAACGAGAGGCACCATAAGTATGGGGAAATAAGAACTGCAGAAGACCATGCATTTTACGTACCTGGGGTCCATTGTCACCTCAGACTGTGACACAACTCGCTATACTCGGACGAGACTGAATGCAGCTTGGCTCAAGTGGAGACAGATCACGGAGTCCTCTGCGATAAAATGATGCCTAACGTCTAAAGGCAAAAATTTACAAAACTGTGGTACGTCCAGCAGCAACATACGGGACTAAGTGTCTCCCTATGACGCAACAACAAGAGTAAATGCTGCATACGATGGAGGAGATGAAGATGTTTCGGTGATCCATGGGGCTGACCCTATGTGATCATGTAAGAAATACAGTAGTCCGGCAAAAGTTTGGTGTGGCGCCCATCACAGATCAACTGAGGGAAGCTCGTCTCCGCTGGTACAGCCACGTCATCAGAAAGCAGGACAGCTAGGTTTCGAAGACAGCACTCCACATCAACCCAGGAGGAACAAGACCACGAGGAAGACCGGCAGATGGACTGACAACATCAGGGCAGACATGGACGCTGTTGGTTTAAAGCGACATCTACATGGGATACTCTGAAAATCACATTAAGTGCCTGGCAGAGGGTTCATCGAACTACCATTATACTATTTATCTCCATTATACTATTTATCTCCCATGAATATGGACTGGGCAGAAGGAATGAAAGAGGAAGTTGCCTGGTAGAATTTTGCACGGAACATGATTTAATTGTAACAAACACGTGGTTTAAGAATCACAAAAGAAGGTTGTATACTTGGAAGAGACCAGAAGACACCGGAAGGTATCAGATAGATTTTATAATGGTAAAACATAGATTCCGGAATCAGGTTATAAACTGCAAGACATACCCAGGGGCAGATATAGACTTTGACCATAACTTGTTAGTCATGAACTGTAGGCTGAAACTGAAAAAAACTGCAGAAAGGTAGGAAAATAAGGACATGGGACCTAGATAAATTGAAGGAACGTGAAGTTCTGGAGAATTTCAGAGGGAGATTTAGGCAACAATTGACAGAAACAGGGGGAAATAAAACAGTAGAAGAGGAATGGGTAGCATTGAGAGATGAAATAGTGAAGGCAGCAGAGGACAAAATAGGTAGAAAGGCAAGACCAACAAAAAATCCTTGGATAACATAGGAAATACTAAATTTAATTGATGAAAGGAGAAAATATAAAAATGCAGTAAATGAAACAGGCAAAATGGAGTACAAACGACTAAAAAATGAGATTGACAGGAAGTGCAAAATGGCTAAACAGGAGTGGCTAGAAGCCAAATGCAAATCTGTAGAAGAATTTATAAGAAGGGGAAAAGTAGACACCGCCTACAGGAAAATAAAAGACACATTTGGGGACAAGAAAAGCAACTCTACGAATATCAAGAACTCAGATGGGAAACCAGTTCTCAGCAAAGAAGGGAAAGCTGAAAGGTGGAAAGAGTACATAGAGCAGCTCTACAAAGGAAATGAACTTAGAGACGATGTTGTAGGAAGGGAAGAGGAAGTAGATCAAGATGAAATAGGAGATACTATACTGAGAGATGAATTTGACAGAGCCTTGAAAGACCTAGGTCGGAACAAGGCCCCAGGACTAGATGACATACCCTCAGAGCTACTGAAGTCTCTGGGAGAGCCAGACATGACAAAACTATATGAACTGGTGTGTAGGATGTATGAGACAGGCGAAATACCCTCAGACTTTAAGAAAAATGTAATAATCCCCATTCCAAAGAAATCAGGCGCAGACAGGTGTGAAAATTACAGAACCATCAGTTTGATAAGTCATGGTTGCAAAATTTTAACACGAATTATCTACAGGAGAATGGAAAAGCTGGTAGAAGCTGACCTCGGGGAAGATCAGTTTGGATTCAGGAGGAACGTAGGTACCCGGGAGGCAATACTTACGTCTTATCTTAGAAGATAGATTAAGGAAAGGCAAACCTGCATTTTTAGCTTTTGTAGATTTGGAGAAAGCTTTTGACAATGTTGACTGGAATACACTCTTTCAAATTCTGAAGTCAGCAGGGGTAAAATACAGGGAAAGGAGGGTTATTTACAACTTGTACAAAAGCCAGACCGCATTTATTAGACTCGAAGGACATGAAAGGGAAGCATAAGTTGGGAAGGGAGTAAGACAGGGTTGTAGCCTTTCTCCGATGTTATTCAATTTGTACATTGAGCAGGCGGTGAAGGAAAGCAAGGAAAAATTTGGAATAGGGATTAA
Source organism: Locusta migratoria (assembly GCA_026315105.1). Lineage (NCBI taxonomy): Eukaryota > Metazoa > Arthropoda > Insecta > Orthoptera > Acrididae > Locusta > Locusta migratoria. The sequence continues at coordinate 209,342,358 of CM048749.1, forward strand.
AGTTCAGGGGGAAGAAATAAAAACATTGCGTTTTGCTGATGACATTGTAATCCTGTCAGAGACAGCGGACGACCTGGAAGAGCAATTGAATGGAATGGACAGTGTGTTGAAGAGAGTGTATAAAATGAACATTAACAAGAGCAAAACAAAAATAATGGAATGCAGTCTTAGAAAATCAGGCGATGCTGAAGGAATTAGATTAGGCAACGAAACAATGAAGGTGGTAGATGAGTTTTGTTACTTGGGTAGTAAAATAACATGCGACGGTCGGAGTACAGAGGATATAAAATTCAGAATGGCAATGGGAAGAAAAGCATTTTTGAAAAAGAGAAATTTGCTAACATCGAATATTAATTTAAGGGTAACGAAGTCTTTTCTGAAGGCATTTGTGTGGAGTGTTGCCTTGTACGGGAGTGAAACATGGACGATAAGCAGAGCGGACAGGAAGAAAATAGAGGCTTTTGAAATGTGGTGCTACAGAAGAATGCTGAAGATTAGGTGGGTAGATCGCATAACCAATGAAGAGGTACTGAACAGAATTGGTGAGAGAAGGAATTTTTGGCATACCCTGGCTAAAAGAAGGGATCGCTTGTTAGGACACATTCTTAGACATCAGGAAATCGTAAATTTAGCATTGGAGGGAAGTGTGTGGGGTAAAAATCGCAGAGGGAGGCCAAGAGACGCGTATAGTAAGCAGATTCAAGTGGATGTGGGTTGCCGTTCGTATGAGGAGATGAAAAGGCTTGCTCAGGATAGAGTAGGGTGGAGAGCTGTATCAAACAAGTCTCCGGACTGAAGACCATAACAACAACTCCCATTCCATTCTCGAATAGGGCACGGAAAGAAAGAACACCTGAATGTCTTCGTTAGAGCTCTGATTTCTCGTATTTTATTCTGATGATCATTTCTACCTATGTAGGTGGGAGTCAACAATATATTTTCGCATTCGGAGGAGAACGTTGGAGACTGGAGTTTCGTAAGTAGCCCACGCCGCAGCGATAAGCGCCGTTGTTGTAATGATTCCCAACCCAGATACTGTATCATTTCCGTAACGCTGTCTCCCCTGTATCGTGACAATACGAAACGAGCCGCCCTTCTTTGGACTCTTTCGATGTCTTCCGTCAATCCCACCTGATAAGGATCCCACACTGGGCAACAACACTCCAAAAATGGACGGACAAGCGTAGTGTATGCAGTTTCTTTTGTAGTTCTGTTGCATCTTTTAAGGGTTCTGCCAATAAAACGCAATCTCTGGTTCGCCTTTCCCACGACATTATCTATATGTTCTTTCCAATTTAAGTCTGTAGTAATAGTAATTCCTAGGTATTTTGTGGAGTTTACGACCTTCACTTTTGATTGATTTATCTCGTAAACAAAGTTTCAGGGATTTCTTTTCGTACTCATGTGGACGACTTCACACTTCTCATTATTTTAGAGTCAACTGTTAATTTTTACACCATACTGATATATTATTCAGATCGTTCTGCAGTTGGTTTTGATTTTCAGATGATTTTACTGGACGGTAAACGACGGCATCATCTGCAAACAACCTAAGAGAGCTACTTATATTTTCCCCTAAATCGTTTATGTAAATAAGGAACAGCAGAGGACCAGTAACACTACCCTGTAGAACGCCCGATATCACCTCTGTTTCAGTCGATGCCTTACCATTGATTACTACGAACTGTGTCCTCTCTGACAGGAAATCCCCTATCCAATCTCAAATTTGGGGCGATATACCGTAACCACGCAATTTGATTAAAAGCCGTTTGTGAGGTACGGTGTCAAAAGCCTTCTGGAAATCAAAAAAATACGGAATCGATTTGCGAACCCTTGTCGATAGCATCCATCACTTCGTGTGAATAAAGAGCTAGTTGTGTTTCACATAAACGATATTTTCTAAATCCGTGTTGACCTTGGGTCAATAGATCGAAAGCCGACCGCGGTGGCCGAGGTGACTGAGGCGCTCCAGCTACGGTCAGCACGGTCACTACGGTCGGGGGTTCGAATCCCCCCTCGTGCATGGATATTTGTTTCGTCCTAGTTCGTAAGTAGTTCATAAGTAGTTTATAAGTTTAAGGACTGATGACCCCGTGGTTAAGTCCCATAAGCTTAACAAACATTTGAACATTTTTGAATAGATCGAAAGAAATGGAGGAGACGCACCAAAATCGGGGTTATTGCTTGGAAAGAGAGAGGTGGCACAAGGAAAGATTACGTGTAGGCCTATTTTATAGCATAACTGTAGCTGCTACAAGCTGCGATTTCAATTGTAACTTGCATTCTGCGAACACGGAATAATTCCAGAGGGTGTGCAGGCGGGTGGCGGGACTATTACTACTCAGTTCTCCGAGAAATTAATGATCCTTCCAGATTCCCTTGTGACCGTATCCCCGACATAAAGCGAATTAAAGCAAACCTTTTTAGGATTAAAAGGCGTCAGATGGAAGCAGGGCGGATTTAGGGGTGGGGGCACAGGGGCACGTGCTCCCCCCCCCCCCTACAGACAGTCTAACAAAAAAAAAAAAAAAAAAAAAAAAAAAATTGAGAGAGAGAAAGAGAACAGAGAGAGAGAGAGAGAAAGAAGGGGGGCGAGAAGGGGAGGGGGAGAGAGGGAGGGAGAGAGGGAGAGAATCTCATCATAAGAATAATTAACTTTTACTTACAGACAGCATGTGAGTTTAGAAACGCAAAATACCTGTAATTAACGTAACGTAAATTGACTCTTTGTCTTATGATTCCTTTTAATTGCTTCTTACCTCTTTGTCAGTAATTTACGATAAAACTAAATAAAGGCGTTTATTGACATTTCCTGGCAGATTAAAATCACACAATTTTAATCTGCCAGGAAGTTTTGTATCAGCGCACACTCCGCTGCAGAGTGGAAAGTGTCATTCTCAAGGCGTTTATTGTTTTGTGATTGTTTGGGAGATAAATGGGATATTGTGTACGTTTTATTCATATGTAAATAAAGTTAAAGAATTTAATAATGTGAAAAAATCGTGAATTTTTAAGGCTGCGTTCAGATTGACGCATTCAGGTGTTTTCGGTAATCAGTTTATCACTCTGGGTTCTTTTCCTAAACACCAAGAAATAGTACTGCCATGTATTACAAAACAGTATTATTCGAAGCTATACGTTTCGATTTTCCAGTTATTGTAGTAAAATTTCATTTATTCCCACGTCACATACAAAGGATTTTCATGCTAGTCAAAATTCTTCTAGTAACACAGTCAAGTGTAATTTTGTTGATCGGGAAAGCTTTCTTGAGAACTCATCACGTTTTGCGTAACTACAAAGGACGAAGAAGAAATTGATTCAGGAAATCTAATTTTTAGTTTAGAGGGAATATCAAACTTAGCGCGGCATATTTTCTGGCTGTTTGTTAGTTGTTCAGTGCATTGCTTGATATTGAAACAGCTACGCTGGATACAGTATAGTTTGTCCACGGTAAGTTGACGATTCATGCGCTGGCTGTGGACAGCGGCAGGAGGCGCATACTATAGCTGCCGGGAGGCGAAGAACAGTGAGCGAAGGGCAGCGTCGCAGTGTTCAAAACGTTACCCGTAACAGTGTGTGGAGTAATGTTTCATATCTAGGGGCAGCGTAACGTTGACAACGCTCCAAAATAAATGAATGTCCTCCTCCTGGCATCACCAGGTAAAATCGTCTTCACTTGTCGAATTAATATACTTCCATCTAATTACCAAAGCACTACTAGTTTCGGCGCACTATGGCGTCATTCTCAAGATCCTATCTACATCTACATCCATACTCTGCAAGCCACCCGACGGTGTGTGGCGAATCCCACCTCGGGCATGGATATTTGTGCCGTCCTAGTTCGTAAGTAGTTCATAAGTTGTTTGTAAGTTTAGGGACTGATGACCCCGTAGTTAAGTCCCATAGACTATACGAACATTTGAACATATAGTGTGTGGCGGAGGATACCTTCAGTACCACTACCGGTTCTCGCTCCTATTTCCGTCACGTATTGTTCGCGGAAAGAAAGATTGTCGGTATGCCTCTGTGTGTTCTTGAAACTTCGACAAAAGCCCGTACCGAGCGACAGAGCGTCTCTCCTGCGGAGTCTTTACTGGAGTTTATCGATCATCTCCATAATGCTTTCATGATTACCAAGTAATCCTGTAACGAAGCGCGCTGCTCTCCGTTGGATCTTCTGTACTTCTTCTATCAACCCGACCAGGTACGGATCCCACACCAGTGAGTAGTATTCAAGCTGTGAGCGAACAAGTGTACTGTAACCTACTTCCTTTTTTTTTCGGACTGCATTTCCTTAGGATTCTTCCAATGAATCTAAGTCTGGGATCTGCTTTACCGACGATTGATTTTATATGGTCGTTCCATTTTAAATCCCTCCTAATGACTACTCCCAGATAATTTATGGAATTAATTGCTTCCAGTTGCTGCCACGCTATAGTGTACCTAATGATACAGGATCTTTCTTTCTATGTATTCGCAGTACATTACACTTGTCTACATTGAGATTCAACTGCCATTCCCTGCACCATGCGTCAATTCGATGCACATCCTCCTACATTTCAATACAATTTTCCATTGTTACAACCTCTCTATATACTACAGCTTCATCCGCAAAAAGCCTCAGTGAACTTCCGATGTTATCCGCAAGGTCATTTATATATATCGTGAACAGCAACGGACCCACGACACTCCCCTGTGGCACACCTGACATCACTCTCACTTCGGAAGTCTTCTCTCCATTGAGAATGACATGCTGCATTCTGTTATCTAGGAACTCCTCAATCCAATCACACAATTGGTCTGACGGACCATATGCTCTTACTTTGTTTATTAAACGTCTGTGGATAACTGTATCAAACGTCTTGCGGAAGTCAAGAAACACGGTATCTACCAGAGAACCCGTGTCTATGGCCCTCTGAGTCTCGTGGACGAATAGCGCGAGCTGGGTTTCACACGATCGCCTTTTTCGAAACCTTTGCTGATTGCTACAGAGCAGATTTCTAGTTCCCAGAAATGTCACTATACTCGAAGATAATACATGTTCCAAAATTCTACAACTGACCAACGTAGGAGATATACGCCTATAGCTCTGCACATCTGTTCGACGTCCCTTCTTGAAAACGGGGATGACCTGCGCCATTTTCCAGCCTGTTGGAACGCTACTCTCTTCTAGAGACCTACGGTACACCACTGCAAAGAGGGGGGCCAGTTCCTTCGCGTACTCTGTGTAAAAACCAACTGGTATCCCATCAGGTCCTGCGGCCTTTCCTTTTGAGGGATTTTAATTGTTTTTCTATCCCTCTGTCAATTATTTCGATATCTGCCATTTTGTAATCTGTGCGGCAATCTAGAGAAGGAACTACAGTGCAATTTCCTATGTGAAACAGCTTTGGAAAAAGTCATTTAGTAATTCAGCCTTTAGAATGTCATCTTCCGTTTCAATGGCATTTTCGTTTTGATTCACCTACCGCTCAACATAGACCAAAATTTCTTAGGATTTTCAGCCAAGTCAGTACATGATTACAAATAATATTACAAAGATTCAACCACATTAAACAGAGAAAAGTTTTAAAAATTTACCACAAAATAATAAAAGATTATCGGTAGTATGGAACTCTACATTTACCAAAATGACAATCAAACCATGTGCGCCGCGCGGGAACGGCCGCGAGGGGCGCAACGGCCGCTCCCGCCAGGGATTCGAGTCCTCCCTCGGGAATGGGTTTGCGTGATGCCCTTAGAATAACTTACTTCCAGTAGTTTGTAAGACTAGGCACCGAGACCTTAACAGTTTCGTTCCATAGGATTAGTACAATTGAACTTTTTAAATTTGTGAACCATATGCCCTAGGTTTTTGTACAGTCAGAATTTATTCATTTGGCACATTTAATATTATAATTCTTTGGGCATAATTGTACAAAACTTATTTTTCGCCCGTATTATGCAGTTGTTTGAGTTTTCAAGTGGTCAGTCTTATTCCAGTCCTATAGTCCAATTATTCGAAAATTGTAAATGTGGAACAACCAATGCCAATTTCGCATGGCTTCCTCTGTATAGGGATTCGCATGTACCCATCTGGCCAAGCTGAGAAACAGTTACAAACCGGATTAAATTCAGAGCCTGGGTGCTCTGTGTTCAGCTGTGGGCAAGTGTTTTATCCTTTATGACGATAAAAGATGAAACAAATGGGCCCACAGCTGAACACAGGGCATTCAGATTCTAAATTCTCTGTTCTTTTTCTTTTGTGGTAAATTTTGAAACTTTTCATTATTTAACGTATTTTAGTCATTGTAATATTTTTGTAATAATGGGTACTTGGAAATGTCGTCATAAAGTACAGAAACTGATAGATGGAAGTATATTAAAAAGTCTTTTCTATGAAGCGACTGTGGCTTTGGAGCATATTTTGGGTGTTTCCTGTGTGTGTGTGTGTGTGTGTGTGTGTGTTTTAAAACTAGTCTCACAACGCCTTTAAGTACATGTTCACCCTCCTCAGCCTTGTGCCGCCCCCCCCCCCCCCCCCCCCGGTCAGAAAAAATTCTGTAACCGTCACTGAAGCCGATGAAAAGCCATCTGTGTACCATTTGTTTCGACATTACAAAAAGCGCAGGAGTTACTGATTGGCGGCCTGCTATCAGCTGACGGCCAACGGTTAACAACGCAAGAAGCAACACGTCGCGAACTTACATCATACTATGAGACCTTGTATGATGCAATTGCCACTGATTCTGATATTGTTGATGAGCTTTCAACCGCTTTACCACCGGCTTTAACAGTAACAGAGAATTTTTAGATCCCTCCGATGCGGACGAAATCCGAGACATTTTTGCTTGTTCACCATCGCATAAGCCACCTGGTCGTGATGGCCTTACAAAAGAATTTTACATATGATTTTGGAATATTATCGGTACAGCTTTCACCGATGTTGTAAATGACATTGTAGACTACTGCATGATTTCCCCAGAGGTCAAATCTGGCACCATTGTACTGATTCCGAAATCTGTTGGCTTGAAGATAGCTGCTGATTTTCGTCCATTGACGCTTTTAAATTTTGATTATAAGACAGTTGCTAGGGCTATTAACGCTATTATCTACTCAAGAATGTGATTACTCCTTGTCAAACCTGCTTTCCTAAACGTTCCATTATGACACATTCGGCGGAGTGTCGTGATATAATGTTGATTACTGCTGTCACCAATATTCACTGTGCTTTTTTATTTTTAGATTTTTGTAAAGTGTTTGATCGTGTGTCACACTTCTTTTTAAAAGTAATGCTACTCAGACTTGGTGTTAATGAACATGTACTGTTAGTTATTAATAACATGATTAGTATAAATCGGCAGCTATCAAAGACTACTGTTCTAAAACGACGTGTACCACAAGGCAGCTGGGTTTCCATGACTTTATTTTATTTGATTCTTGAACCTTTACTAATGCGCATTAATAAAGACAGTTGTCGTAAAGTTGCTGGAGTCACCCAAACTGCTATAGCTTACGCATATGATTTGGTTGTTTTAATTCTTTCTCTTCATGATTTACAAGCAGCGAAAATGGAAATAGGCAAATATTGTACAACTTCAGGATGTCGACTTAATCCAGACAAATCGAAACTTTTAAATCTGCGAGGCTTTGAAAATGTGACAGTTTGATGGGCCACTGCATTCGAGCGACATACACATTTGGGAGTCGTTCTGGATCGTTGCCCACTTCGTGTGGCTGCAAAAACTGGAAGATCGCCACCACTCAGGTTCAAGGCGTTCTGATAGAACACTAATGGCGCACCATAACGTTACTACAGAAAAAAAAACCTGTTTTTGACCCTTACATATTGTGTCGAGAGTACCACATTGCTCAGTTGTTCCCACTTCAAAAAATGCAGGGTACAAAAATAGTTCAACTTCTTGGCAGACATGTTTGGCCTGGACATATCTTTAAATTAGCCCCGACAGGAGGGCGGTTCGTCGTTAATTGACGTTTGCGTGAGGCTGCCACCCTGTACGTCAGGCGGACTCTCAGCATTCTGTCATCTGTGTGCCGCGGTGGAGTAGCCGAGCGGTCTAATGCGTCTCGCTGCAGAGCGCGCGGTTGCTCGCCGAGGAGGTTCGAGTCCTCCCTGGGGCATGGGTGTGTGTGTGCTTGTCCGTAGGTTAGTTTACCTAGGTTTAAGTAGTTTGTAAGCTACGGACTGATGACCACGCAGTTTGGTCCGATAGATTTACGAACATTTGAACATTTTGTCATCTGTGAAGCTGTGTTCACAGTGACACCGACAGACCGTGGTCAGACGCCGTCGACCGAGTTCGACTGAAAACATCGACCGACGGCGTCGTCACACTGCATACGATATAGTTTGTCACTTGGTCAGGTTAAAGGAGAAAGTTAGGTTAGGTTTGAACATATTCTGTGCTTGAAGTATATAGATTTCAATTCCCTGGGGTGCAATGGATTCCACCAATATTTTTATGCTGCAAAATTAGTGCTACAATGCGGCTTTTGTTATTAATAAAGACTTCGAATGCATACGAATGAGTTACACCTGTCTGGAAAGAAGAAAGTGGCGAGGATTGTGTACTGTCCTCAGTTATCGCTACAATCTTTACGAATATGTAAGGTACCGGTAAAAGGAGACATTTCTATTACATACTTGTGATATTTCGTGGTATCATTGACAAGCAATATTACAGTTTTGCTGAATTTATTTGAATATGTGCAGACATACACCAGTTCAAATGTTCAAAAGTTTGTTAAGCTTATGGGACTTAACTACGGGGTCATCAGTCTCTAAACTTACAAACTACTTACCAACTATCTTATACTAAAGACAGCACAAAAATCCATGCCCTAGGGGGGATTCGAAACCCCCGACCATAGTGGCCGTGCAGACCGTGACTGGAGCGCCTCAGTGTCCTCGGCTACCGCGGCCCGCCATACACCAGTTAACCTCCACGCTTTAAATAATGAAAAACTACACCAGTTAGGGAAGTTTATTGCTTATCACAACGAATTTCGAGCTATATTCGTCTCTTCTAGTGCATTTGTTTGCATAAGTACGCTACTTTTTCGACGTTTCAATGTATGATTACCTGATACACTTGCACTGCAGTTGTCTCTTTTAGGTTAGCTACTGAAGTTCGTAAAATCGGAGAGAATAAATATTGAGGTGTGTGTTTTATCCTAATGTTAGAAACCATAACTTTTTCTGTCTGCTTAATGGTATTGTGCCTCTTCCATTACTCAGAATATGCAACATAATAAGCGTGACTTAGGCCAACGTGTGTACAAAAACCAGTGTAAGTGGCGATTTTTATGTTGTGATATCCAGTTTAATGGAGCAGACACAATACCTGCAAGTATAGACAGACGTACTATTTAGTATGTAAAAAAGTTACCAAGATTTTATTATGTATGCTACGATTTCCCTCATTGCAGTAACCTCTAAAAGACATCTGTACAAGAGCTGCATAAAATCACACATGGAAACGTCAGGATGTATTTATGTAACCAAAGACACTAAAAGTGTGAAAAACTCTCTAAATGTGTTGTGCTAAGGATAAAAATACATAATGGATGCAGTTTTTCAGTATTTAAATCCATGAATAACACAGTTATAGGCCATCCAGAAACATCCGATTATGACGAACGAAATGAAGTTACGGTCCATTGAACATCAATGACTGTCATTCAATATATTTGGAAAGACAAGTGTGAAATTAAGAATAATTTTGAACATAGAAACCAGTGAAAAGCGGAACGACACGTAGGCCTTCGCTACAATTGCAGGTCACTTCACAGAACAGGTTCATCACATTGTTAAAGAACGCCAGAACCAGTTAGAATAATTTGTGGACAGCTAATACCAAATTATCACAATGAAAAACAACGTAAGAGAGCCACTACAATAACATTAAGATACTCCACAATCCCGGATTGAACACATTTTGTGAGGTTGTAATTCGCGCCTAAAAATTTTTGCTAAAGGCTTTAACTAACCTACTTGGCGTTTCCAGTAAACTATAATATCAGAACATAGACTCCGAATTATATCCCGATTGTGATTTTATCGTCTTCTGGGTGCCAGAATCTCTTTCTTTCTTTCACTAAGCCTATCAGTTTCTCACTGTCTATATCCAGTATGTGAGAACGTCGGTCGATTTAAAGAAAACAAACTGATTTGACGTCTCTACGTTCGGGCGTTGAGGTCGGCTACACTGTGACCGTGCCCATAGTGGAGTATTGGTTTGAAACGATCGGCCGTTTTCCGCCGATGTCTGTCGTCGGTAAAACCCACCTATATCGGAGCCACTGTGACCACAGCGTAACACCGACAGTCAGGTTATTTCATATCGGTCGTCCTGCGAGTCTTGTACCGCATGTTGTCAATGTAGGTTCTCTCAAAGAAAAACTTTACCATTTACGCGAGATTTACACACAGATCAGCTATTTCAATATCCCATTGAAACGTCGACCTGTTCCTACTACAAAATCATTACTGGAAAAATGGCACCGATCTTACTTACCAAATCCCATCGCCCTAAAAAAACGTTTGGAGTGGTAAGCAATATGATTTAACATTCGTTTACCGATACTTCCAACAGCTGTTGCCTGCCAGTGGTATAGGGTAGTTAATGATCTGATCCCTACCAACGAACGACTTCACCGTATAGGAATCTGTGCATCCGAGCTCTGTTCAAAATGTGGTCTTGTTGACACGCTTCGTCACAGATTTACTTGTAACGAACGTCTTAGGATGTGGTAGTGGTTCCGCCGACAGTTGGCCTTTATCACAAGGAGTCATGAATCGGCGGTTACGACTGATATACTTTTTTGGCTGGAAACCAAATTCTATCCTGAAACCAAGAATAACACCATCATATGGCTTCTTGGATATTTTATTTTTGCAATTACCAGTGGTGCTGGTATTACGGACTTTAGCACGTTCAAAATACACATGATTGATGCGTATTTAAAAAGGTAATCACTGTCAAATTTAAAACTTATGCTACTCACGTAACCTGATTCAATGTTTCAATTACTTCATACAGGAAAAAAATAAGAAAAACAAAAGTTACTGAAAGCATGGAAATCAAATATTAATAATACAAGAGCTTAAGGTTATACATTTCATAGATAAAAATATATATTAAAAAATTTTTTTAATAACAAAAAGAGTCGAGGGAAAGTTGTTAGCAATGTGTAATACGGAACTAAACACATAATTATGATTTTCATTTTTCGACTTTTGGCCAGCTTTTCGGACCTTTCAGACCACTGTGCGCCGTGCTGCAGTGCGCGCGGCCGTTCGCCGTCGGGGGTTCGAGTCCCCCTCGGGCATGGGTGTTTGTGTTGTCTTTACGTTATTTTACCTTAGTTAAAGTAGTTTGTAAGCTACGGACTTATACGGACTTATAATTTTTGAACATTTGAACATTCCAACAAACCCTTTTGATGTCACGCTCTTAGTGATGAGAGTTCTGCGTTCTGCATCGGTGGTCTATTCACCAGCCTATTCTTTTTTTTTTTTTTTTTTTGTCTTTCTATTGAAATGTCGTAGTCGTCCGATTTTTCTCAGCAAGGCCTATTGCCTCTTCTACAATATGACCTCGATTTTGATTCAAGTGAGTCTATTTTTATAACTGAGTGATCAAGACTCCAGCCTTTGCTTTGAAAAACAACCTGAGCACACTTGCAATGTACGCCACCACCCCCCCCCCCCCCCCTTAGCTACGCCACTGGTGGTACTGAGTACCCTCTGCCACGCACCTTTGGGTGGCTTGCGGAGTATGTATGTAGATATAGTTGTCGGGATTGGAAGATCTTTTCATTTAGAAGCAGACATGTTGTAGTTCGGCAAGATATGGTTAGCGATGGTTGGTTTGATCAGACAGCCGAACATCCTTAGAGATAATTGGTTTTTATCGCTGTAATTCTTTACACTAATCGTTCACCAGAGTGTAACACCTACAGTCAAAGAATCTCTAGCTCTCTCGCAGCTGTTAAAAGTCACTCTCCCTACTAGATGATCGTTCTCCAAGACTAGATGTTCCGTGCCCACGGGTGCGCCGTGCCCACGGGTGCGGTTCCTGTAGGGTCATGCTTGTCCACTGTTGGTCGAGCTGATCTCTACGAGATTACGAGAGTAACTCGGGCGTCCGATCCTTGATTGTCTTGAGTGCATTCGTGTTCTCTCGATAATCGATTTTTGTCCGGGGCAAGTCCCGGAGATAAATTAAATTGGTCCCAATCCCCCGGCTCCGACCAAGGTTTTCGGGAGGTTTTCCTTGGTTGTAAGGCGTATGCCGGAGCTGGTAAGCCCCTCCCACTTATTCCCAATTGGGATCCCTCTTTGCCCCACTATCAGCTTGTCTGATATTGGCTGAATAGAACCGCGACTCTTTATGGGCCGGATCTCAAACAGCCCGCTCCACTCCTCGGAGTGGAGAATGAAAAGAGATAAGTTTTTTTTTTTTTTTTTTTTTTAGTTTTTTTTAGACTAGATGTATATCATTTTCAAATACAGTAAACGACATGACGATCAAGCCTAATGTAGTGTTCCACTGGAGTAACGCAAAACTAGTAATATAAATTATAGCCGCGGTGGAGTAGCCGAGTGGTCTAAAGCGTCACGCTGCGGAGCGCAGAGGTTCGAGTCCTCCCTGGGGCATGGGTGTGTGTGTTTGTCCTTAGCTTAGTTTACCTAGGTTTAAGTAGTTCGTAAGCTACGGACTGATGACCACGCAGTTTTGGTCCGATAGATTTACAAACATGTGAACATTTTTATAAATTATAAAGATCAACAAATGTTTTCTGTGTACTGTATTGCGTGCATGCTGCGGTATTAGAATTATCTTATTATACCCAAGCCGGTAGCATTTAAAGTACCACATGAATTGTCAATTGATACACAAGCTGATAATATACTAATAAGGCAATTCATTATAAGACGTCGTGTGAGCTGAATGTGTATGATTTGCAAATGCTTGGTGCTAGTAAACAACGAGTATTAAAACTGGCTGGCCAACACAAAAGGACAAAAGGAAGTAAAGGAGTAAACTTGTGCAAGGTCAAAAAAATCAAGAAGACAATTACAAATTTTCTGCAAAATGGAGAACTGATAAATATTAAGTAACACTGAAATATTTAAAACTAACAAAACCTTGTTACGAGTGAGTTTCTTAGCCGTACTTTCGCAACTTCAAATCCCTGTTGTACTAACCTAAAATTATTACATTAACAGCGATCTTGTGAATGATGATTCATCTATCATTGTTAGTGTCACTGATCGATAAGTAACCAATTTATTTTTAATAGTTTTAAGTTCTTTATTTGGCGTTCATAACGTCAGTAATTTGGGTAGGCTTTATTATAAATTATATTCGCTATTGTAGCGGAAATTGACTATGGTTATATCGGAATTTAACTGTTTTGGTTTAGCAATACTGAAAGAAGGCCGGCCGCAGTGGCCCATCGGTCTGCGGCGCGCCAGTCACAGTCTGCACGACCGCTACTGTCGGGCGTTCGAATCCCCCCTCGAACATAGATGTTTGTGTCGTCTTTAGTATAAGGTAGTTCATAAGTAGTTTGTAAGTTTAGAGACTGATGACCCCGCAGATAAGTCCCTTGAGCTTAACAAACGTTTGAACATTTTTACTGAAAGAAACAGGTAAGCAAATTTTTTACATCAAATGTAATACCTGTATGTGGTAATGAAGACTACGCAGTATTTTCAATATAACAAAATCTGAATTATGATCAATAATTATAAAAGCAGCAATGGTAAAAGTATTTCATAATTGAATATTTTATGAAAAATTACGCAGTCCACGGAAATGCGACACCTCAGATCGTATACAAACCGTTTGTGATACCGTATGGTCATAACATTCTTTGACATACGTAGATTACAACAGTGTACCTGTGCGATTTTCTACGTTATGGAAGAGACATAATACTGTAAGCAGGCAGAAAGAATATTTCTGTATTAGCATACCAAGTTATTTTACAACCTCAAGAAGACGACTGCAATGCAAGAAGGCCAGAAAATCACACATGAAAACATCACAGAAGAATCTCATGAAACATGCCGTACACAATGAGAATAAATTCCCGAAACGCCTCGCGCTAAACATGAAAAAATACGTAACCTGCGCAGGTTTTTCACTATGCAAATCATGAAAGTTGCTAATGAAAGACAGTTTCCCCGTTGTTGTGGTCTTCAGTCCGCAGACTGATTTGACGAAGCTCTCCACGCTACCCTGTTCTGTGCAAGGCTCTTCATATGAAGAACGGCCAGCTACATCGTTTCGAATTTGCTTACTGTATTCGTTCCTCGGTCTCCCTCTACGATTTTTACCCCACACACTTCCTTCTAATGCCAAGTTGACGATTCCTTGATGTCTTATAATGTATCCCACCAATCTATCCCTTCTCTTAGTCAGGAGATGCCAGAAACTCCTTTTCTCCTCAATTCATTTAAGCACCTCCTCACTAGTTACGACATCTACCCATCTAATTTTCATCATTCGTCTGTAGCACCACATTTCAGAAGCTTCTATCATCTTTTTGTCTGAACTCCTCATCGTCCACGTTTCACTCCCATACAATGCTACACTCCAGACAAATACTTTCATAAAGTGCTTCCTAACATTTAAATTAATATTAGATTTTAACAAAGTTTGCTTCTTTAGAAACGCTTTTCTTCCCTTAGCCATTCTGAATTTTATATCATCTCTACTTCGACCATCACAAGTTATTTTGCTACACAAATAACAAAACTCATCTACTACTTTTATTGTCTCATTACCTAATCTAATTCCTTCAGCATCGCCTGATTTTCTGTCATTACATTCCATTACCCTTGTTTTACTCTTGTTAATGTTCTTATCTTATATCTTCCTTTCAAGACACTGTCCGTTCCATTCAGTTGCTCTTCCAGATATTTGCAGTCTGTGACAAAATTACTATGTCATCGGAAAACTGCAAAGTTCTTATTTCTTCTCCCTGAACTTTAATTCCCTCTCCAAATTTCTCCCTGCATTCCTTCACTGCTTGCTCAATCTACAAATTGAACAACATTGGGGAAAGGCTACAACCCTGTATTACCCTCTTCCCAACATATGAGTCACTTGCATGCCTTTCGACTATAATAACTGCTGTCTGGTTTTTATACAAGTTGAATATAACTCTCCGCTCCCTTAATTTTACTCCTGGTACCTTCAGAATTTGGAAGAGTGTATTCCAGTCGACATTGTCAAATCTTTCTCTAAATCGACAAACGCTAAAAACGTACGTTTCCCTTTCCTTAGCCTATCTTCTAAGATAAGTCGTAATGTGAGAATTTGAAAGGGTGTATTCTGGTATTCCCCATTCGTAGCAAAATAGTCACTATTCTAGTCTTTGTCTCTAATGTAGGGAGACAAGGAATGCGTATTACCTGCCTCAAAATGGATGCAGGACATTAATAGTTGACAATAAACAGCTTGGAAGATAAAGTACTTTGAAAGAATACCAAAGGATACGCTGCACGAGAATCAATAACTCGTAACTGCGTGACCTATAACATATGCTGCAAGGGACAACCAAGAGCTTCGTCACAAAAGTGGACCTCTGAAATTATCCACATACACACAGTCCAAAAATCTTGTCCTCTGCCGAGGAGATCTTCCTGTGATTCCATCGGTCTTGCTGTGAGGTTTTAAATATGGCCATTGTGGTGGCAAACAAACCATACGCGGCGATTTATTCAACTGTCTTCAGATGTTTAGTGATGTTGCAGAAAGGCTTTCCCTGAAAAGTGGACGGGCACGTAATCTTTCTGGCACCAGATCATCCGACATACATGCATTTTATCAGTAGGACATCAAAAGAGTCCAAAGATGGGCAGTTCGTTTTGTATTGTCACGATACAGGGGAGACAGCGTTACAGAAATGATACAGGATGGGAATCATTTCTACAAGGCTGCGGCGTGGGTTACTTACGAAACTCCAATCGCCAACATTCTCCCACTTACATAGGCAGAAAAGATCATCAGAATAAAATACGAGAAAGCAGTGCTCGAACAGAGAGATTCAGGTGTTCTTTCTTCCCCCGCGCTATTCGAGAATGGAATGGGAGATAAATAGTATAAAAATCTGCCAGGCACTTAAATATGATTTGCAGAGTATCCCATGTAGATGTAGATTGGCACATCTTACAAATTCTGCCCTTACAAATTACCAGGGATAATACGAGTCTACAGATGAATACTGAAATGATGTTAAAATAAATCTTTATAAGGGTTTTTCTGATCCCACATGCGTTTGTTACGAGATAGTCTTTCGTGACAGTAAACGTCACCCCTCTCTGTCAACGTTAGTTTTAACCTTGACTGGTGAAGATCATCCAGTGTCCTAATGCTAGAGGTATGCACACTACTGTTACTCTTGAATTGGGTTCGGTTATTAATAACAGATTTCATAACTGAGTATATATTCCTTCTAATAGGTGTGGGGTAAAAATCGTACAGGTAGACCGAGGGACGTATTCAGTAAGCAGATTCAAAAGGATGTCGGGTGCCGTACGTATTCTCAGATGAAGAGGCTTGCACAGGACAGGGTAGCTTGGAGAGCTGCATCAAACCAGTCTGCGGACAGAAGAAAACAACAACGAGTATATATACGAGAGTTGGAACTTAAATAGTGGCAACTATTTATTCACAACGGATATAAAAGCGTTAAAAGTCAGCACCTGTTACTGTCCTTCAAAGTAGTCATCAGCGTTGTGTAGACTCCGTTGCCAGCGATGTTGAATGGGTAGTATACCGTTAACAGAGCCTGTTCTGTTGATGCTGCAAATGGAGCGGTCTACTGAATCTCGAATCTCTCGAATAGTTCTGAAGCGAATGGCACGAAGTGGTTCCTTCATATTCGCAATCAAATCAAAGTCACAAGGACTTACGTTCGGGGAGTATGATGGATAGTGCAGTGCTTCCCAGTCCCATCGACTGAACAGAGCAGCCATAGCTTGCGGTGTAAGCGCCCGCGCATTGTCATGCAAAATGATGGGTGGGTTGCGCAGAAAGTGTTGCCGCTTCTTTCGCAAAAAATGGTTGCTGGTGATGCTCCAAAACGCACAGTAGCACTGTGCACTGACGGTCTGCCGTGGAGGAGCGTAATGCGTTAGGATAACACCATCACAGTCGTGCATGTGAAACACCATAACTTTCACTATACCGGGGTTGTGATGCCAATCCAACGGCATTCGTTGGATTGGCGTTTCAGTTTTGGTTCGTACGATGTGGCCCATGTCTAATCCAGTGTTATGATACGACGTAAGAAAACCTCTCCGCTCTTATATCTCTCCAAGTACGTCTGAGCAGCGTCGTAACGCATCCATTTCTGAATTTCCGTCAGTTAATGCGGAACTCATCGTGATACAATTTCCAGGCGATCCTTCAGGATGCGAAGCACAGTCGTATGCGCTAATCCGGTTTCGTGGGGGATCTAACGAATCGTCTAGCGTCGATCAATGTCCACTAACGTGACAAACGTTTGCATGTCTTCTTCAGAGACGCTAGGACGACCTGCCCGAGGCATGTCTGCCACAGTCTGCCGACCTAGTTGAAGGCTTTTACCCAACGTGCCACTGTTCTGTACGACAATGCCGATTCTCCGCACACCTCTTGAAGACCTTGATGACACTGTCGTGTTGGCATATTCAGTCTTGATCCAACTCCATTGTTTCTGTTTCGAAAACATGATGGCACAGTTATATTAGGCCGCTCTCTCAGAAGTGACTGTTTCTCCCGATTGTGCGCGTGCCGATTACGTGGGATGGGCGAGTCCATTTGCTCGGAGGCAAGGTATGTATGTCAACAACTTGTGCTGTCAGCGAAAATAGTACATTCCATTGCATAGTGTCTCCATAGCAGTGTTGCCATTATTTAAGTGGCAACCTTCGTATTAAGAAACTAGTGTGGAGATCCCTAGATACTTACATAAAGCTCTTCAGAATGACCTTTGGGTAGGCTCCAGAAATTATTCTGTTTACAATCTTTCGTGCAATGAATGTGGTTCCTCATTGACGAATTACCCCGGAATATGACGCAATATGAGAAAAGTGAATGGAAATAGTCATAGTGGGCAAATTTCCTGAGATATTTATCGCCGAAGTTTGCAATAACCCCAATAGCTTCAGTCACTAAACTCAAACGTGTGAGCAGATAATCAATATGCTTCTTCCATTTCAATCTCTCATCAGTGCACACACCCGTTGCGGCGAGATCTACTCCCGAAATTTCGTTTCCCAACCTCCACCAAATGCGAAAATATGTTGTTGATTCCAACCTACTTAGAAATGACCATAATAGCAAAATATGAGCATTTAAATGTTCTTTCTTTCCGCGCGTTATTCAAGAATGGATGGTAGATACATAATATGAATGTATAGAACTCATTGTTCTTTGACGTGATCTAAATCAATTTATACAAGTTTGCAGCCAAGATCGTGTGTTTTATTGATGGATGACCGGTTTCGACGTTCATAGACGTCATCTTCAGATGTCCTACATTTTACAATGTCATGATATTGTAAAATATAGGAGATCTGAAGATGACGTCTGTGATCGTCGAAACCTGTCATCCATAAAAAAATTAAAAAATAAAATAAAAATAAAAAATAAACTGGAAACTTGTATAAACATAATATGAAAGTGAGTGGACTGGTGGACCCTGTTGCAGGCAATACCTTGTGATTACCAGAGTATCCATGTACTTTTAGATATATATGAGGATTCTTGGAGAGACTGCATGTAATGGACGGGCTGAAACCGGAAATCACTCGTAATAGTGGCGTTGCCGTAATGGTCCACTTTCGCCTTAGATTGGCAACACGTGGCTGAACTCGGAAGAAGTGTTCTCTACCATTCCATAATGCTCCGTCTTTTTCGAGCTTCAGTTCATTGCTTTGTTCTCAGATGACATGTGACTTTCCGTCCCACAACACTTCACGTCATGGGGAAGACCGTCCTGAGTTGATGTGTGCTGCCTTCCATCGTCCAAAGTCAATTATCTTCCAAACACCTTGAGCCATGTAGGCTCACTTTTGTGTGTGTTGTTGTAGTTTCTTTTTTTTTCTTTTTTAATTTTTTATTGGGAAATTTTATATATTTTAAATCTCTTTTTGGTAAGATGTTGAGCCGTTTCACCTCGTTCTAGTGCCAAATATGGTTTTTAATACAAAGGCCGAGTAGTTTTCTATCCCCTTTTTCAGGTTTGAGGCGAGGAGATCGAGGCGTATAGGTTAGCTTTTGTGTTATTTTAATTTACGATTGAGAAATTTTATATATTTTAAAGCCGTTTCGGTCTGAGGATGGCCCGTTTTGACTCGTTCTATTGCCTAATGTGGTCTTTAACACAAGGATGGATCAGTTTTATATCCCATTGTTCAGATTTGAGGCGAGGAGGTTGTGCCATGGTGGCTGCTGGTTCTGATCCAGCACATCCTTCCTGTTGCTAGCGCTGGGTAACCTGCCTTGTTTGGTTTGTTAATGAAACTTCCCTTTAAAACTATCTCCCCCTCCTTATTTTAGCACATCTGTTTACTACATCTACCTCGTGACTTCTATTTACGTCGCATTCATTGTTGAGCGCGTTAGTATGTACTTCTTACGACGATCTATTTTGCAGCGTCTTCTATGGTTACCGTTCCGGGAGTATCCTGGATTGACAAGCTGGCGTTTAGGCAGTGTGTGTGTGTGGAGCGAGCAGTGTGGACCAAGCCAACACCTTCTGAAGAGAAGGCCTGTCACGTCACGCAGAGTAGGTCGCGATCGCGTAGCTCACTGGCTGGCCGATGGAGCACGGCCCACCGCCTTGCATCGGCCAGCCAGTGAGCAACGCGATCGCGACCTACTCTGCGTGACGTGGCAGGCTTTCTCATCAGTTGACAGACGCCGAGTGTGTGTCACGCCGGTAACGGATTTGTCGTCGCGGCTGGTGTCCTCCGGCATTAACACTTTGATGTGAATCGTGTTCTGCACCTCACCGTCGAACGTGGCTAATTCTGAAGTCCTTGGAGCGCCTTCTTTCGGCAACACGGTGACGCTCTGGGCATGCTACGTTGATAGAACAACCGTTCACATATCCCGGGAATCGGTTCTTTCGCCGCTGCAGAATTGATAAGTTGCCCTATTCATCTTGCAGCTCCCTATCATGTGGATTACCATCTTCGTTTAAGTTCCGTCTCGGCATTGTTTCGTAATGTTTGGCGGCGTGTCGTAGAATCTGCGCGGGTCTTGTTGTTTCAATTCTTTTCCTTAAGTGTGATCATGATATTTATCTACATCTATATACATACTCCGCAATCCACCGTAAGGTGCGTGGCGGAGGGTACACGGTACCAATACTAGGCATTTACTTTCCTATTCCGCTCCCAAATAGAAAGAGGGAAAAAAGGAATGCCTATATTCCTCCGTACAAGCCCTAATTTCTCTTATCTTGTCTTTGTGATCACTTCGCGAAATGTAAATAGGCGGTAGCAAGATCGTACTACACTTAACTTCAAATTCCGGCCCTCTAAATTTCCTCAACAGAAATTCACGAAAAGAACGTCGTCTTTCCTCCAGCGATCCCCAATTGAGTTGCCGGAACATATCCGTGACACTCGCGCATTGGTCGAACCTACCAGTAACAAACTGATTTGCTTCTATGTCTTCCTTTAAACTGATCTGCTGCGGGTCCCAAACACTTGAGCAATACTCAAGACGTGGTCGTACAAGCGTTTTATACGCGGTCTCCTTTACAGATGAAGTACATCTTCCCAAAATTCTCCCAATAAACCGAAGTCGGCTGTCCGCCTTACTCACAACTGCCCTTACATATTCGTTCCATTTCATATAGCTCTGCAATGTTACGCCTAGATATTTGAACTACGCGACAGCACCAAGAAGCTCACTACTAATGCTGTATTCGAACATTATGGGATTGTTTTTCCTATTCATACGCATCACCTTACATTTTTCTACATTGAGAGCTAGCTGCCATTCTTCGTACCAACTAGAGATTTTGTCTGTCATCCTGTATGCTATTACAGTCAGTTAAAGACGACACCCTCCCATACACCACAGCCGCAAATTACAACTTACTCTGTCCATCAGATCATTTATATAGATAGAAAATAATAGCGGTCCTACACACTCCCCTGGGGCACGCCTGACGATACACTCGTCTCTGATAAATACTCGCCGTCGAGAACAACGTACTCACTGCGTTCTATTACTTAGGAAGTCTTCCAGCAAGTCACAAATCTCTGAACGTATTCCATAAGCACGTATCTTCGATAGCAGTCTGCAGTGTGGCACCGCCTTTTTGAAGTCGAGAAAAACACAATCCGCCTGTTGCCCTTCATCCATGGCTCGCAAGATGTCATGTGAGAAAAGGGTAAGCTGAGGTTTACTTGAACGATGTTTCCTAAACCCGTGCTGATTCATAGAAAGAAGCTTTTCCGTTTCAAGGAAATGTACTATATTCAAACTGAGAATATGATCCAAAATTCTACAGGAAACTCATGTCAACGATATTGGCCTGTAATTGTGTGTGTCAGTTCTCTTTCCTATCTTATAAACGGGAGTCACCTGGGGTTTTTTCCAATCACTAGGAACTTTGCGCTGATTTAAAGATTCGCGATAAATACTAGCTAAGTAGGAGGCCAATCCCGCAGAATACTCTTTGTAAAACCGAACTGGTATTCCATCCGGACCAGCAGACCTTTTCGTATTTAGCTCTCTCAGCTGCTTCTCTACACCGGAAATACCTATTACTATGTCCTCCATTTCGGAATTAGTACGCTGATCAAATGATGGTACATTTGTGCGGTCCTCCTGCGTGAAAGATTTCTTAAGGGTTAAATTTAAAACTTCAGTTTTCCGTTTACTTTCTTCTCACTATATAGGTGTTCGCTAGTCAGTCACCTGCCCTGGCCTCCGACGTATTTTGAGGCAATGTTCTTTCCGCTCCTCTACCGCCTCGGAGGAGTGGGTGCATTTTGGCAGTTTGAATTCCTTTTGAATTTCATGATAACCCCAACCTTTCAACCTTGCAAGGTGGTCCTCCTTTTTCCTTGACTGCTTGCTCTGCTTGATGTATTATAACCACACTGTCACCCCTACACCTTACAAAAGGAAATATGACTAGCGTATCATATATTTGGTACATGTTGGTGTTTAGCGGTTGTTGCTGCTGACCGCCTTCATTGGTTTTGGATTTTGCATTTATGTCTGATCCTTGGGGCAGATGTTTTCAGGACATAGTTGGGCCTTAAATGCCAGTTTAGTGTAATTTGTATTTATTTAGGTTGAGAAATCTTGGTTGCATGATATAATCTTTGGGGCGTTTTTATATGTTCTTAATGTGTTTAACCATTTTATTAAGGGCAGTCAACTGGTAATTTTTGTTCAATTTGTATGTGCTCTCTTTTTTTAAGGGATGTTAAAATCCTAGTCTTCGTCTTCTGGTGTCCTATTCATTATTGTTTTTAAAAACGTATTTAAGCTTGTCACCCGTTCTTGTAACTATCCAAACCTTTTTAATTCTGTTTAAAGTTGGTTAAATTTTTGGAGCATGGGCTTCACCCTCTGAAAGCTTCTTTGTATTAAATTGTGTAATGTCTGTAGCGTGGGCCTCAGTAACTGACGTTTGCTTCCTTGTTTTTAAAACTAGAAATATAGTGAATTGTGAAGGGATCAAAATGGGCTTCACCCAACGAAGGTTTTTTTTCTTTTTACTCTGTTATTTTAGCCTTTCTCTTTTGTACTAGTATTGTGTTTGAAAGTCGTTTAACTATTTAAGTAAAGGCTTCACCTTCTGTAGATTTTCTTTACCTTGTGATTTTAGCGCTCTATTTAATACAAGTTTTTTATTTAAAGAATTGTTCAGCAAATTAAATATGGGCTTCACCCACTGAAGTTTTTCTAGTCTCTGGTAGTCTTAATCTTTGATATTGAAGCTAAACAGTTCTTTTCTAATTTTTTTTGAAAAGATCAGAAAGAGGTTTCACCAGCCGAAGGTTTCCTAGATTATCGTTGTTTTTAGCCTTCAATTTAATAAGAGTTATTTCTTCTAAGCCGCGGTGGGGTAGCCAAGCGGTCTAAAGCGTCTCGCTGCGGAGCGCGCGGTTGCTCGCCGTGGAGGTTCGAGTCCTCCCTGGGGCTTGGGTGTGTGTGTTTGTCCTTAGGTTAGTTTACCTAGGTTTAAGTAGTTTGTAAGCTACGGACTGATGGCCACGCAGTTTGGTCCGATAGAATTACAAACATTTGAACATTTGATTTCTTCTAATTCTTAAGCAATTGAATATGGGATTCACCTAATGATCAATACCAATTATTCCATTTTAAAGAAAATAAATTCATTAAAGTAGTAATTGATTTTATTGGATACCCTCTGTTTTTTACAAATTTGAGGTCTCACACCTCATTTTCGGAGATGGGTTTGCTAGCAATAATTGCTGTCCTTAGTACACTCTACAACAGCAACAACTGTATAATGACAGTGTTATAGTGAAGTAATATGAGTACCTCCTAATATCGCGCCGGACCTCGTTTACAAATTATTGATACAGGAGGGAAAAAGAAGAAGAATTAGGAGAAGTGGCGCTTCCCGCCAAAAGTAAGAGTACACGGGAAAGTACACGGAAACTCAGAGAGTTTCACACGACAGGTCATCACGTATGGAATTAGGAAGATTAACAGTTACGTTCCAATGAAATGTTTGTACAAGTGTATAACAAGGAACAGTGTGATATTGTCGTTTGTTGTTTCACGGCATAATAATAAATTATGAAACAAATGGCATCCCGACTTTTTGAACTATTAACTACGGGCCTAGTCTCCAGTTCCAAAGCTTACACAGTACATTACTTCAAGAGAAGAAGATCCACGATCTGCGCGCTGCTTCTGCGTGGGAACATCAACGTATAACGAAGAAGCCAGGTTAGTGACCAGAAGATTTTACTACACGCACTGACGATGCAGGAAGTTCTACGGCCCTAACGTGCAGTGCTACGCGATTAAGTCTCGCGACATTGACACGAGTGTGGTAGCAATATCGCCGAGGGAAGTGTTGAAGTGAGAGAAAGGGACAGAATTTAGGTGAAGGCCAATTGACTTTAATCTAAAGCTCTTTCCACGTATCTTTCATCACTTAAACCCCGCCGTAACATCACGAAGCAAGCATACAGATTCGGGACAGTAAATATTAATACCATTTGATCACAGGTGAACTTAGAACTATTTCTAGATATGATGTACACATATGATGTCGATGTCCCATTGGTGCAAGAAGCCTGGTTCGATGCGTCCCTCGAGATCTATGTACATATAACACACAAATCACCTTACTCGACAAACAACAGAGGCACGACAGTTATAATTAAGGAAGGGATACCAACATCAGGAACACATTTCTTACCACCTGCACAAGGCATGGCGATCACAATACGTGGGACTCGCGTCTTAAACATCTATGCTCCTTCAGGTACATATATGCGACAAGAAAGATCGAAATTCTTCTGTGAAGAATTAGTGCCCCTATTTGCCGACAGGTACGACCAGTTTATCCTTGGCGGAGACTTCAACTGTGTCTTGGCTCCGAAGGACCAAACTCCAAACTTCACTACATGCAAAGAACTGTAGCCGATATATACAGACATTAAATTATGTGACACATGGGGACGGATCCACGGGAATAAGGAAGGCTTTAAATTCATCACTGGCCACTCACCAAGCCGCATCGACCGTATTTATGTAATAGAAGGCCTACAGGATGAGACAGTTGTGGCTGAAATATGGCTGACAGCTTTCATCGACTATGAAGAATATTTGTGCACAATCAGTCTACCATAGCAGAGCGTATGGCGCAGTCGAGGGTCTTGGAAATTAAATGTTTCATTGCTTTCGGACAGTGAAAGTCAAAAACGAATAAAGGAGATTTAGGCAATATGAGAGCGGCGAATACCAGCTTACACATCGATGTTACAGTGTCGTTTGGAGTTTGCAAGCCCGAGTCTGTGACCTGCTCTTATGACATACGGCCGAGAGAAATTGCAGTGCCACGGGGACTACACAATGTTCCGTGAGATGTCACTGCAAGCTCCGACTCCAGACCGTCGGATTGAAGTCAACCGCATCAAAGCGTGAAAATGAAAACTGACGCACCAAAAGTTGATAGCAATATCCATACGGGCTAGGTGCTGGGATGGCATTAACAGGGAACTACCATCAACGCACCACGACGATATCGCCCGAAAGCTGATTGATTTTCTTTATACCGAGGATGGTCAGCCGCTGACATCACAAAAGGACATAGCTTTAGCATTTCTAGACAGATTACGACGATTATTTCATGATACTCAACGAGATCTCCCCTAGAGGACGAGATCCTGCAACTGACGCACGCACAACTGACCCGAACGGATGAGGAAATGCTTTTGGAAGAGAGAACACCAGACGCAGTATCCGAAGCGCTAAAAAAAGGAGCGTTCAACAAGTCACCAGGACCGGACGGCTTACCTGTCGAATTTTACAGAGCCTTCTAACAGCTGATGATGCCTCGTCGGATAACAATGTACAAAGAGATTATGCAAACCAACATGAATGTCCTTCGTTGAAGGCTTCCTCATCCCCATACCGAAAAAAGCAAGCAGTCGAAGGCTGGATCAATACAGACCACTCACAATACTCATCAATGACTATAAGATATTTGCGTGACTGATGTAGAGACGGCTCAAAGTGGTACTATCACATCTTATTTTCCCCGACCAAACATGTCTCGGCATCATTCAAACAGCGCTCAGTGAATACAGAGACGTAAATGCATTAGCCAAAGCTTGCCACATAAGAGCAGCTTTGATATCTGTCGATATTAAACGAGTCTTCGACAGAATTAATCACGACTTCTTAACGTCGGTATTGAGCCACATGAAGTTTCCACCAGTCTACATAGAGATTATCATGCGACTCTTAAGAGGCGGCATCTCCAGACTGATAGTGGATGGCCGAGATGCTGGCCCTGTACCGATACTGAATTCAGTAAGACAGGGTTGCCCATTGTCAATGATACTCTTTGGGATAGCGCTTGAACTTCTCGTGAATGAATTGAGTATGCTCAGTGGCATGGAACTGGGACGTAACGCCTTGATATGTCGAGCATATGCAGGCGACCTGCTATACCTGGTGCGAACAACTGAGGAAGTGCGAAAGTCTTTCGACTGGATGCAACAATATGGACAAATGGCAGACAGTGTAATCTTCTGCTGCTTATCCATTAATGGATGTCGGCGACCACATGACGCACCCTTCTTCTGTGAACCGCAGTATGAAGTAGCTGGTCTACACTTCGTAGTCCTGTCCACTGCTTTATATGGTCCAACCAGGATGTTCTTCTTCGTCCTTGTCTTCTTTTTCCTTGCATCTTCCCTTCTATCATTAATTGTAGAAGTTTGGTGTTTCGTACTATATGTCCTAGGTAAGCAGTTTTTCTTCTTTTTAGCACTGTCAACAATTCTCGCTGCTTGTTCATTCGTTCCAGAACTTTGGTGTTGGTTATTCTAGTAGTCCACGGTACTTCAGGCATTTTGCGATAAATCCACATTTCAAAGGCCTCTAACTTCTTCGTTGTTGACATATTTAGTGTCCATCCTTCAGAGCCATATAGAAGCACGGGCCAAATGAAGTAATTTACAAATCGGACTCGTTTAGGTCTTCGTCTGTGTTTGTAAGAATATTCTTAAATTTTATGAAA
This sequence comes from Locusta migratoria, assembly GCA_026315105.1. Classification (NCBI taxonomy): domain Eukaryota; kingdom Metazoa; phylum Arthropoda; class Insecta; order Orthoptera; family Acrididae; genus Locusta; species Locusta migratoria. Next base: position 209,369,127 of record CM048749.1, read on the forward strand.
GCGTTTCGGGCGTTCTCTATGCGACATCTTATTTCCAAGTCTGTTCGCCAGTATTCACAAATCCAGGTTCCGAGGTATTTAAACTTCCTGACTCTTTGTCTTACAGATCCTTGAAATTGTAGATTTGCTTATTTGAGTTGGTCTCTCGTGTGACAATCATAAAATTAATCTTATTGATGCTAATATTCAGACCTAGAGTACTACTGTAATCTCCCACTATGTTGACTAAATTATCAGCAATCAACACTGTGTCATCAGCATAGCGTATGTTGTTGATGTACACTCCTTTAACCTTTATGCCTTTTTCTACATCATCAATTGCCTCTGGAAAAATACTCTCAGTGTATACGTTAAATGACAGGGGTGACAGTATCCATCCTTGTCGGACTCCTCTACATAAATTCTTTGACCTCATTATCAAATTTAACCTTTCTCATCTATATCAATTCTTTTGAGAATTTTCATGAGTTTATGATGTACTCTATCAAATACTTTTTTGTAGTCAATAAAACAGAGACCTACATTTTTTACCATGATCATAGCAATTTTGTGCTAGAACTTGTAGTGCGACTATTGCTTCTTTTGTACCTAAACCTTTCCTAAATCCAAACTGTGTCTCACCAATGAATTTTTCACATTTTTCGTACAGCCTTTGATGGATGACCCACTGAAATGTTTTCATAAAATGGCTCATAAGACTAATGAGTCTGTGATCTTCACATCTTCTCGCATTCCTCTTCTTCGGTAATGGGATGAAAGTTGATGATAGCCATTCGTCAGGATAATGAACAGTGTCGTAAATTTTGTTGAACAGTTTGTGTAAGACTTTGATACCTTCTTCATCAAGGAGTTTAATGACTTCGACTGGAATTTCATCAGGCCCTGTGGCTTTATTGGTTTTTGAGTTTTTAATGGCTCTCTCAGTTTCTTCTTTCATGATCGAAGGTCCTGTTAAACGGTTGGAACAACTAGGCAGTGTAATGAACATGACAAAATCTGGGATACTCCCAATTGGAGGTGGACTGGATGGAGAGTTTGACCCACTACAAAGGATGGAAACATTGCGATGCGTGGAAATCCCTTTCACCCAGGATATCAGACGAACAGCTGCAGCGACTTACAAGCAGTAACTACAGAGAATACGTGCTAAAGCAGATGATAACTTCCTACGAGCCCTGGACATGATACAACGTGTGCAATATTGCAACATATACCTTGTTTCGCAAAGATATTGCCAATACCGAAAGGAATAGCGAATCGCCTTATGGCAGCCCTAGAATATTTCGTAAGCAATGGGATGATATTGAAGGTACGATATGCCACTCTTACGCTCTGCACAAGAGATTGTGGCCTTGGTCTAACAAACGTATATCTTAAAGGATTACCCCTGTTTCTGAAAACCATGTTTCGAATATAACAGCGTCAGACACATACATCTTCACCATTTGATGAACCAACCCCCCATTCCTGTTCCAGTGGGCAACATTTCGCTCACTTTGGCTCACATTGCAACATTTTATGTAGAATATAGTTATGTACGACATGGACTGCCAACGTGCAGAGACCCCACAGCACGAGACATTTACCGTCAATTAATGCTGCGTCAGGACAGGAATGTGATGGAAAGACGACACCCGAGGAAGAACTGACCCGTTATCTGACTTTCAGTGCATCCACTGTACTTAACTACTGCGGCTAGATCCACATGTTACGTCTTAGTTAATCAGAAATACATGACGCGGGAAATATTAAACGCAATCAACATGGCTGAGAGGCCACTTTGCGCAAGCTTCGACCTGACACATACGGAAGCACACCGTCTGGGGTGCGGGAAAGCATTGGAAGTGTGGACTTTTTCCCGCTGAATAAAAGCCTTTCTGCGCCTAACTACATATACAGAGCTAACATCGGCAGTAATAGTTTTTCCGGATGTGACTTACTTCCCCCAACAAAAAACCAATGTAATCAACTGGATCGCAAGGATGACAGCAAGTTACATATTTGACAATAGTGACATGGAACTGACGCTCTACAGGATCAAGTTAAACGAATAACACGAGAAAATACAAAGGCGCAAAAAATATCAAACACCTTACGCCAATTTATTGAGAATAGTATTCACAGAACCTCCAAACAGCTGGGTTGTATCAGATCTGACAAGAAATAATGCATAATGAGAATAGAACGAAGAAGAACCATTAGACATGGTAATAAAGATTTAGAGAAGCCGCCTGGACCCCCACTGCGAATTCCTTTTGTTTACAGTTCAACGCGAGAGTACGTCCTTGTTTAATGGAATGACCAAGAAAATATCAGGCAAATAGAACCTGATACAAACATACACTTATACATTCATTTCACATGGAAATAACGTGGTTGTAACTGACGAAGACGCTGCTGATGTTTTATTTAACCTATTTTTGTTAATGATTTGTTATTACATTGCCCTACATAAACATCCCATCCAAATAAAAAAATGTAAATAAAGAAAAAATAACAATAAAACAAAAATCCCTCCAGAGAGAGAGAGAGAGAGAGAGAGAGACAAAAAAAAGTATATAAATTTTAAAAAAGTCGAAAAAAGTGGTTGAGGCAACTGCTGGCCCGAAGCGGGAGACCTGGGTTCGATTTTCGGCCCGGCTCACATTTTCACTTGTCGCTATTGTAACCCAGAAGCCGGCCGCGGTGGCGGAGGGGACTGAGGCGCTTCAGTCACGGTCTCCACGGCCACTACGGTCGGGGGTTCGAATCCCCCCTCGGGCATGGATATTTGTGCCGTCCTAGTTCGTAAGTAGTTCATAAGTAGTTTGTAAGTTTAAGGACTGATAACCCCGTAGTTGAGTCCCATAGGCTTTACAAACATTTGAACATTTTTTTTTTTTTTTTTTTTTTGTAACCCAGATAGCGCTTACGTCCTTCCAGAAGGACGAGAACATCAGCTTACTTTATTATACTTGTCTGTAAGAATTCGTGCACAGCATCGTATTTCATTTCTTTGAATCGCCTGCTTACATTGCAGACCAATTTTAGTTTGTATTGTCGATTGCAAAGTGATTGTATATAGCTGCAAATTTGAGGTTCATAAGGAAGATATTGAAAACTTCCTCGTAGTTGGGTTTATATTTCTAGAACTTTCTTCAATTTTTGAGACATTTATATGTATATATTTCATTTTAAATGTTGTTTTAATAATAATGATTCATTTGATTAAAATTATAAAACATTCATTTTCACGTCATTCCAGAAAAAGGGCAGTATTGCAAAACTAATGGCGTGATTGTAAAACGAATCACGTATAACGACCTTGTGCAGTTATATGAAGGTAATTAATAGCTTCTGACAGAAAATATAAACGAAAAAAATAATTCCGCGCTATCTAGGTTAATTTCCGTGCCATAATGCAGTCGCTGTCAATCCTTTCCTTCATAATCCTCCTTCCTTCCTCTCCTCAATCAATAATTTGCAAATACAATATAACTGCGAAGCAGGGGTTGTGTCTGTTCTTTCGGACACACCTTGGAGCCACCACCAGTTTTCACATTGCCTTCTTGACAACTTGTGCCCGTGGCTATATGGAATCTGCGCCGTACTCTAACCATCAGCTCTTGTTGTTGTTGTGGTCTTCAGACTAAAGACTGGTTTGAGGCAGCTATCTATGCTACTTTATTTTGAGAAGCCTCTTCATCACTGAATAAGAATGGAAACCTATATATCCTTTGAAACTGCTCACTGCATTCGTCTGCCATTTTACACCGCCACACTTTCCTACAATGCTAAAGTGACGATTCCTTGATGCCTGAGAATCTACCCATCTAATCTTTAGTATAGCATTCTCCTGGAGCATCAAATTTCAAAAGCTTCCATCATTTTTCTGTCTGAACTCCTTATCGTCCACGTTTCATTCCTGCACAAGGCTACACCTCAGAGAAATATTAAAAAAAAAAAAAAAAAAAAAAAAAAAAAAAAAAAAAAAAAAATTCTTGTAAAGTTCCAATCATGACTTTAATATATATCTTCACTAGAAAAAAAATCCCTCTGTTTAAATGATGAAACAATTATCTTCAGCACACAAATAACTGTCATGACATCATTTATTGATTACAAGATATACAAGTTGGTGCTCTAACGGTAGCTTAACGAGAACTAAATTTTATTTTATATCATTGACTATTTCAGTTCTGTTAACAATATCAGTAAGAACAAATATTCTGCGTCAAATACAGAGAACAGCATCTTCATACACCTCGTGGCCGTCGACCCGCGACTTGAAGTGGCCTGACGTCTTTCTTTGAGTTCGGCAGTGAAGATATTGGCCTCGGTGGTTGAGTCGCTGTCACAGCACACGAAACAGAAAAAAAATCCACAAATTTGATGAAGTATGTTTCGGTTTGTGTAATGTGTTAATAATATACGAGGGTTGTACCAAAAGTAAGGTTCCCACTGCGCTACAGCCTCGAGGGAAAGTGCTAGGCTACATCCAACAACAATGCCGTGCGCCAGCCCTGGGCCGTGTGCAGCGGTTCCCCCACTCTCGAGCCCGCCTGTCAGATATTCGCTACATCGCTGCGTCGCTAAGTGTTGGTTTGGCAGCCGTCAGACATGGAACTGTTGATCGCCGCTCCAAAATGTTCAAATGTTTGTAGAGCTTATGGGACTCAACTACGGGATAGGGATGGCGGTTATTGCTGAAACAACCGGTTTTCGGTTATACCGGTTCTTTTCATCTCCAGTTTAACCGCACTGTAAAAATAGCTCAAGATAACCGATTTTTTAAATAACCGGTTTTCGGTTTTTTATTGCTATTATTTCCAGGAGAGTTCGAGCGAAACATATTTTGCGGCCGAAATAGAAGCCGTAATCGAATTTTCGGTTCTTCTAGTTTCGGCGGTAACCGAAACTTACGAAATTTAGTTAAAATTTGGGTAAATTTACATTTCACGACAAATCACTAGTCTTTCCATATTTTGCAAGATCCCCTCCCAATACTAAACCTTCTTGAGTTTGTGTAAGCCTAGCCAGGAGGCCGTAGAAGACGATATACGAAGCATACAGATTTACTGGCCTAGTATTTCCATCCGGCAGTTGCGAATATTGAGCCAACTACTCCGTAAGTTGGACTTGTGAGCCAGCGCATACTAATATCTCGGGTGTCTCAGCTATCTTGTCCACCCAAAATATCTCTGGAACAATAACAGCTATTGGAAAACGACTTTCACCGGTATCAATGTACGGCTGGGGCCCATGAATGTACATATTTGGAAACATTCTAAAACGAAAGCAAATGTGTTTTTCTAACACAAACTTATGTTTTTTTTTTTTTTTTTTATATGGACACCCTGTATTTTTTCTTCAGCAATCCATAGCATGACAAATCACATAAACAATGGCGTTGATTGCATCGCAATATTCCAATTACATCCCGAGATATTGCGACGCGAAGTTGACGCTTGAAATACGCGAAACGCGCGGCTAGCGCTCGTCCTGAGCAGCATGGGGTTCTCGCCTGAGTCTCAGGCCGTGCACTAGCCGCGCGTTTCGCGTATTTCAAGCGTCAACTTCGCGTCGCAATATCTCGGGATGTAATTGGAATATTGCGATGCAATCAACGCCATTGATTATGTGATTTGTCATACTACGGATTGCTGAAGAAATATATAAGTTACACTCAGTAAATGAATTTCAATCAGTGCTGCAGAAGTATTTCGAAAAATAAAGTCACGGTTCCGACTAACGGTATGATTGTTGTCAGAGTGAATTTATGCAAATTGAACTAGGAAAGCTTCGGTCTTCGGTCCCTAGACTTAAAAACTACTTAATATAACTTAAATTAACTTACGCAAGGACAACATACACACCCATGACCGAGGGAGGAGGGAGGACTCGAACCTCCGACTGGAGCAGCCACGCAGTCCGTGACATGGAGTCTCAGACCGCACGTTACCTCGCGAGGCACCACATGATGAATGTTATCTAAACCCATATTGGTTATTAAAAAAGCCCCTCGCTTTCAAGGAATCACGTTAATAAAACTGGTTAGCATAACAATATTATAAGTTAATAATATTAAGTTAATAAGTTAATATAAGTTAATAAGTTAATATTAAAAGTTATTATTCCAAGCCTACATAATAGGTATATAAATCGAATTTATCTTCTCTTCCAAGAAACATTTTTGATGCTTTCTCTTTAAATGACACAGCATGTTTGTAGTACCTCCACCCGTTTTCAGCTTTTTAAAGCAAATGGAGCATTGTATCTCACTGCTCCTGTACTTCGTGAAGTACTTCCACACTCGGGATGGTGCCATTTAAGACACAACCGATGTCTGGCGACGACAGCAAGGAACTGTCGCATGACTAGACGGAGGCAAGTCTCGTACACTGCCGGTGCAACCGCGTCGTCTAATAGGCCACGCCACACGGCAACAGGTGCATCGATGACTCAATAGTTGCACCATTCCTTAAGCTCTCATGCCACGCGTTTCTCACTGCCGGGATTGTTCTTAAATTATCACTGATCGCTGTTCTTAGTTTCTGCGATGATCTAATATTTCACAGCAGTGGAAATTTTAGGAATAGCCCTAAATATTAGGATCTAATAGTTTTAATTTTTTTGAATTATTTACAAAAAACACATTTTGAACCACTACTACAGGAAGGAGTCGTACCAGTTTTTTAACCCGGTTCTTGGCAATAACTAAAATAAACCGGTCACAACCGACACCAAATAAATACCGAAAAAAAAACGGTTATTCAAAACTAAAATACCGGTATCGGTTTTAACCGGTCGCATTTTCCCATCCCTACTACGGGGTCATCAGTCCCTAAGCTTACAAACTACTTATGAACTAGCTAATACTAAGGACGGCACAAGTATCCATGCCCAAGGGTGATTCGAACCCCCGACCGCAGTGGTCGTGCAGACCGTGACTGACTCGCAGCAGACCGCTCGGCCATCATGGCCGGCGATCGCCGCTACCGCCAAGTGCGAGGTTCGAGCAGTAATCCGGTTTCTCCATGCAAGGAAGTTACGGCCCATGGAGATTAATAGGCAACTGACTGAGGTTTACGGTGAAGAGTGCATGTCCGTTCAGAACATCCGCAAATGGTTCAGGGCTTTTGCTTAGAGTCGCACGGAAGATCACGATGAAGAAGAGTAGAAGACCGCCGGTTTCGGATGAGAGTGTCCAGAATATCAACAGTGAACTACTCAAAGATCGGAGGGCCACTGTCCGTGAACTCGTTGAACGCATTCCTGAAGCTTCTCACGACACAAACGCAGAGGTCACACGCTTCCTCAGCGGGTTGGCGGGAGACTTCTACGTCTTAGGAATACAAAAGCTGGAGCACCGGCTTCAAAAGTGTGTCGAATAAAATGGAGACTATATTGAAAAATAGACGATCTTGTGAGCTTTTCAACGATGTATAAATTAATAACAATAAAAAATGTTTTATATTGGTAAAAAATATGGGAACCTTGCTTTTGGTACAACCCTCGTATATCTTACTCAGTACCCTACAATGATTTTAATTAATAATAGAACAATTATTGTATGATAATGAAAGAATGATAATTGTTCTATTAGTGGTGAGGCTTCGTCTTGTATTGATACATTTGATCATTTTGCCACATATTTTCTAATAAAAGTTAAAACCATTATTTTTAGAGCTTAAATCTAGGGCATTAATCAGCCATATTAGAATCTACAGATTATTGGTAGTTCTAAGATCTATGTTCTGCGGGGGGTTTCTTTTGTAATCATTCTGTTGATCTTCTTATATTTGTTCTGAATAATACCGACCGGTTTATAATTATGCTTTCTCATATAATTAAAATAAATATAATGATTCCTGTAATTCAAATGGTTGACCCAATTCTTCAAATGATATTTCATGATGTGTATGCATCAGGTTAGTCTGAATATCGTTGTGGTATTCCAGCTAATCCTAGAAAGTGTTGTGGAAAAAATGTTTGAGAATCACAAAACATAACGTATTAACATTTGAAATCATTGATAATTAATGTAAACGTATGTATAATAACCTGTAAAACTGAGCTGACGTAGAGTAGTAGCGGAGATAATATTCCGTTCCACTACATCCGCTCTCTCTCTCTCTCTCTCTCTGATAAGTTCTCGCAACGTTAGTTAGCTGTGATTTTGTATGAGGATTCTGGATGCATCATATTGTAAAATGTAAGTGTTGATGTTGAGATCTGTTTACTAATAATAAGGATTAGCCGGCCGCGGTGGCCGAGGGGACTGAGGCGCTTCAGTCACGGTCTGCACGGCCACTATGGTCGGGGGTTCGAATCTCCCCTTGGGCATGGATATTTGTGCCGTCCTTAGTTGTAGGTAGTTCATAAGTAGTTTGTAAGTTTAGGGACTGATGACCCCGTAGTTAAGTCCCTTCAGCTTAACAAACATTTGAATAAGGATTATTTCATTTTAATTACGTAATTGAATTTCTTTAAATAATCAAAGTTCATTTCCCTTTCGCCATTACTAATATGTGTTTTATTTCACAGCAAACAACGATTGTGGTTTCCGCCACCAACTAAGAAAGGAACTAATTGTTGGGGACGTCCTGTTTAATAACTCCTCTTTCGTGGAAATTATTTTTTTCATTTATAGCTCCTCTAACACGCCCCTGAGATTTTATGTCGATTTGTAAAATTAATTTCATAACTTTGTACTAGTTGTTGTCAAATTATATCAGTGAAAAGATGTCTCTAACAGTTATTTCAATTGCGGTCAAAACCATATAGCAGAATAATTAAATTGTGCGTTGCTTTTACTGTGCCGCTTAAATCTGTTTACTTATAAAATGCATGCACGTAACTTAAAACAGAAATGCAACGACACCAATAATTCGGAATATATCCCCCAGTCAATATTTTGCGCCAATTACAGTCAACTTTACACAAATTTTGTGTTACGATTTCAATTAATTGGCGGAGCACTTATTTTCTGTCGCACCTAAATTTTGAACACATATTACGATTATCCTGTATAAATCAGTTTTCCATTCAGTTACTATAATATATATTTTTTAAACTATCAGTCATTGCTGTTATCATTATTACTAGATTATTTCTCCTTGTCTTATTCCCTTCCCAACCACTACGTCGTTTTCATGTCATTTGACTCTCTTAACTGCGGTCTGGCTTCTGAAAAAAATTGTAAATAACTTATCGTAGCCTTGGCAACTGAAATCAGGACTCGTATGACCAAGCTGACCATTTTTATAGCGTTCAAAAGCGAGCACAGAATAACATAGAGAGGCTTTACAATGACAGTGAAATGAAGCTGGGTAGAGAGCGTGACACCCTACCAACATGGCGACCGCAGAACACGAATCGTCCTAGTGACGAGCACCACCCGGCCACAGCTGCGAGCACAGGGTGCTTGGGTGTTTGGAGTGGTGCCTATAAAGGGCTGAATTACAAATCTTGGTGCAGTTGAGTGTTACAGTAATTTGTCTCTACTTAACCTGCAGAGTAGTTTATTACTCATTATGTATTTATTCCCGTTTTTGTATTAATTTATCAAATAATTTCTCTTGATTTTGTGTCTTTAAATTGTACAGTATTATTAGTGTGATATTACTGTGTTAGTCATGAAATTCGTCCTGCCATTTCTGATTAACATTATTACTGATACTTGATTGTATAATTGATTTCTTGTCCTTTGGAAAAAAAATGACATGTACCGTAGGAAGGAAGAAATAAAAATGGCGTGTAGTGTTGGAAGGAATAAATAAATATCTTAAATGCAATAAACAATTACAAATGTTAATATTGTTCCTTTTTCATATTTTAGGCGTTCCTTTATTTACAATCTTTTAGCCATACGTAATGACAAATGTGAGGTAGGGATTGCAAATCATACTATTATATAAAATAGAATCACATTTTACCTCTGTGCCTTTAACCTTTTATAACTCAAGGAGTACCGACGTATCGTCATGCGGTTTCTTTTGATTTCTTCCTTGGAATACTCCCATAAACTTATTCTATATTTAATGTCAATAGAAAATTGTGAAACAACTACAATAAGAATAATAATGTAGAATCGTTTACCGCTTCTGCATTCTAGTCAGCTCTGGAACCTAAATTGTAAGAGCGAGACCAGTGTATATAGTAAAGAATTGCATAACTCTCGAATATCTAAAAATATAAAAATTAATAAAATACGCGAGAGCATGTGTCTAACTTTTACGAGTGAACCATATTTATCATTTTTCTCTTCTAATTCACTTGCGCCAGATGGCTTCAGACTACAGAAAAAGTGATTGAGGGAGATCTGTAAAAGACATATTTATGATCTAGCTACCTTAAAAAGAAATCGTCCTGAGTTCTATATTTCTGTACAATGTACTTAGGCGCAGATCTCACAGTTTATGCTAAAGACGTCGCAAAAGTGCGGAAGTGGCAAGCCATTCTACGTTATTATTGGCCCACTTTAGGTTCTGACAGCTCGAAATTTAAATGAAAATAAAGGCTTAACCGTACCTCTGACACGAAAAATAATTAACCGAATTTGTAGAGGAGAAAATTCTCTACAACTTTCCTCTCTTATGTTTTTTATCGTAACTCGCACCGTTGCAGAGATATTTGCAAAAATAACGGCGATTTGACACCGCCTCTTGATTTTACGTATACCAGAGTTAGGAAATGTCACGTGACATTCCTCGCCCAAAACTCTCTCTGGCATACGCCAACTTGCTTACTGTATCTTATGATTTTCTTATTATAATTTACGCTGTGTCATTTCAAAGCAGTGGCACACTGAAAAATTAACAAAAACAAGTCGTTCACGGTACGATAAATTATAATCTACTGTCTAAAAATGTCATTTTAGCTATTAGCTACTGCCATCAATAGTACGAGAATTAAGAAAAATGTCGTAGTTGTTTACCGTGGTGTAGTGGGTAGTGCGTTACGTTGTGATGCATGTGATCGGTAGTGCAAAACCAGCCGATACCATATTTTGTTTCCCGCCTTGGCAGCTAAAAGCTTATCCGGCACTCTTATTAATTAAATAGAGCTATCTTCTGCAATGGTTAGAGTTTAGCAGATGTAAGAGCGCTCCCACTAAAATATGCGTTTGTTCTATTTCGTGAATATGACGTGAATTACGTAAAAACGAATTGAACATTGCTCTTCTGAAGCATTTGCTCAACAACGGGGAGGATACTGTAATAATAAATATTGTAAACAGCGTGCAGATACTGGTAGTTTGATATATACACTACTGGTCATTAAAATTGCTACACCATGAAGAAATGCAGATTGTGGTGTCGCCATGCACGCACGGCGCGGCGTTCTTACGACGTCAGCCACGAGCGCCCTCTGCTGCAACTCCGCTCGTGGCCACGACTGCTGCATCGGCCACTTGGGAATCAGATAGGCACCAGTTAACACTTGGCTATCGGATAGGCCCTAGGAATCATCAGTAGGCAGGCCTCTATCTAAACTATGTATCAGCATTCTGCAGTCAATAACTATGTAAAAGTTAAGTATTACCAAGACTCCACAAAATATATATCTTGTTCTAATTTAGCGTAGTGTTCTAGTTTCTGCTGTCCCACTGGCTGGTCACCTCCGTACCTGCACACACGTGCATCCTTTATTCCTGTGTCGGTCTCTTTCTACTCGGCCACCGACACCTACTACAACCGGCGGAAACGAGACACAAAAGTGGCGACGAGGCTGGGACACAAAACAGATGATAAACGGGTATTCATTGGACAAATATATTATACTAGATTTGACATGTGATTAAATTTTCACGTAATGTGGGAGCATACATCCTACCCTCTATGTGGATACAGGCCAGCTACTCCAAGACTCAAATCTAGGAAAAGTTTCCTCAGAACAAGAGGCTCTTAACGGGACACCTTAGCAGTCTCGAATCGACATGTGGCGAGCAAGCTGCACTCGCTCCGAAGAGTGGCTGACACCTAGCGAAGAACTACCACCCGGTCACATGGAGAAATGGAGTTCTTGTAGATCACTGAACAGATTACGGGCAGGCGTGACAAGATGTAAAAGCAACCTACAGGAGTAGGGTTTCAACTCCGAGCCCCCATTGTGCGAGTGTTGTGCAATCCAGATGACGTTTCATTTGTTGCAGTGTAGTTGGTGCCCTAAAACATGCACAGTACAAGATCTGCTTCAAGCTACAGAAAATACACTGGATGTCGCCATTTCCGGGCAAAAATAGTATAGACAATTTTGTAAAGTGTGACTTTGTATACAGGGTGTTACAAAAAGGTACGGTCAAACTTTCAGGAAACATTCCTCACACACAAAGAAAGAAAATATGTTATGTGGACATGTGTCCGGAAACGCTTAATTTTCGTGTTAGAGCTCATTTTATTACTTCTCTTCAAATCACATTAAACATGGAATGGACACCCACAGGAACAGAACGTACCAGCGCGACTTCAAACACTTCGTTACAGGAAATGTTAAAAATGTCCTCCGTTAGCGAGGATACATGCATCCACCCTCCGTCACATGGAATCCCTGATGCGCTGATGCAGCCCTGGAGAATGGCGTATTGTATCACCGCCGTCCAAAATACGAGCACGAAGAGTTTCTACATTTTGTGCCGGGGTTGTGTAGACAAGAGCTTTCAAATGCCCCCATGAATTAAAGTCAAGAGGGTTGAGGTCAGGAGAGCGTGGAGACCATGGAATTGGCCCGCCTCTACCAAACCATCGCTCACCGAATCTGTTGTTGAGAAGCGTACGAACACGAAGACTGAAATGTGCAGGAGCTCCAATCGGTGAACCACATGTTGTAAACATTCCAATGACTGCAAAACCACGTTCGTGATGAACACTAACCAGTTGATGCTACGTACTGATGTGCTTGAAGCTAGTACTGTAGAGCAATGAGTGCATGTCAACACAAACACTGAAGTCAACATTACCTTCCTTCAGTTGGGCCAACTGGCGGTGAATCGAGGAAGTACAGTACATACTAACGAAACAATTGGGTATTTTGACAATTGTCTGCACGAATTATTTCAATTAAGCATTTCCGGACACATGTCCACATAACATATTTTCTTTCATTGTGTGTGAGAAATGTTTCCTGAAAGTTTGGCCGTACCTTTTTGTAACACCCTATATAATGTATACAATCCAGTAAAAGTTTCTTTCTTTGTAAGTGTACAGTTAGTTGTAATGCTTCTGATACAAGTAAATAATAATACATTCAAACACAATACGTACTGTACTTGTTAAGAGCACTGTTTCATTCCTTGAGTATTCACCTGTCTGCGTGAAAAATTTGGTAATTTTTTTCCTATCCTAAGGGGTTCAAATGACATTGTAATTGAGACGAGCGCCATTTAAAGGACTACGCATTTATCGGCCCAACTTTGTTTCTACACCCAACCAAAATGACTGACGTGACTTTACTGCCTGTACGTTGATGTAGGCGGTATAGCCTCTGCGTTATTCTGTGCTCGCTGGCGTTCAACCGATACGGTCACGAGCAGAGGAGAGGCGCTGCAGGCAATGTCGTGCTGCTATCAAACGCACTCGAGTCGGTCGTCAGCTGTCATATACCCCATTGACGCACATTGCTCCTGTGTGTCCGTTCGCCATAGGTCCCACGTTGACTTCTGCAGTTATTGCTGCACGCAGTTTGCTTATCTGTTAGCACTGACTCCATTACAACCGTCCCTCTCCGTCATTGATTTAGACTTGCGCATCATAGTTCGCGATCTTGAGCACTCACTTTAGTTCGCGGCTCCGCCGCGAACTAGTTCGCTCTTTTAGTTCGACCGCTCCCAGTGACGGCTGAGCGGCGTGGTCTGCGCGTGCAGAAAAAAAAATCTGTTTGTGGATAATTTCTCGCGTTTAAGTTTAGAGTTACCTCTATTTCCTGGCATTATGGAATTTATTAGTCAGATATAGCAGAGTGGAGAACACATCAAATCAGAAAAGTTGTAGCACTGAACTATGTAATGTAGCAGGCAGTCGCTCACCTCGAAATGACTCATCAGCAGAACGCAAACACGTAATTTTTAATTCTGCTACGCGCCCTCTCGCTATTGCTCGTCGGTCTTCGGAAAAGAATCCAACGAACTATGAAGCGAAATACGTTTGGCATAATCGTCCGCTGCTCCTAGTTCGTCCGATGCTCCTAGTTCGTCCGCTCGTTCTAGTTCGTCCGCTCTTTTTGGCTTTTGCTATCGCTACTAAAAGAGCTCTTTTTTTATGACAGCTTTTTTATATAATGAATCAGTGCAGTGTTGCCAAAGCGTGTGCTATTACCCGTATTTTTGGGCAATTTGACATAAAATACTTAGGTAAATAAACCAGTTATTTACATGAATGGGTGATATAATGGTATTCAACTACTTTGCATACAGAGTACTCGTAGTACTTTATTTTTAAAATAGATTTCTTGCAGTGAACTATGAAACGACAGCTGAGCTGCATCTCAGCTCGAAATGACGGCAACTAGCAGAAGGGAATCACGCGATTCTGCGCGCTCTCGCGCCCACTCGCTGTTCCCCGTCAGTCTTCGGTAAAGGAACGGACGAACTAAGAGGCGAGGAATCTGCGAGCTAGTTCGCGTAGTTCGCCTGTGGAAGCGCTCTTCCGAACTAGTTCGTTCGCGAACTACACAAGACTACATTGATTGCAGGACGTCGGACACTGCGTTTGTACTGAGAGGCAGTGCTTGATATTGGCATTCTCGACATATTCTTGACAATATAGAATATTGAATTCCTTAGGGAAATATTGGTATTTGTAATTCTCTCTTCCCAAACGACGTATTCGCCTTGAGTGACGTCGTTGTCGATTAACCGTTAAATTCAAATCTTTTTCTTTCGGCAGCTCTAGAATTGCTCATCTACTGTGTGTTCAAAAAGTCCCTCCGCATTAAAAATCTCTCCGCAGTGCCGTGTGATGGTTAGCCGCGCGTGCAGTATGATTGTTCGCTTGCCTGGGTTACTTCCCTTCAAGTGGACTCTCCCGACATTCCTATGTTTTGTTTATCTCAGCCACACAAACATATATTACTAGACTGGCAATGCCGTATTCATTATCATTGGTGTAAGTGAAGACCAGTGAGCTCAAAGATAATCTGGAGTCAGTAGGCCTACAGTGTATTACGAAAGCATGACGATCGGCGCCATATTTGTGAACGTATATTTGTCGCACTCTATCTAGTTAGTAGTATTTGCTTACACCGAATTTAGCATTCTGATATTTTTTAAACGTTTCTTCTTGTTGATTTCGAAGAGAGTAACTCAAAACGACAGCTACTTCTCAAAATTCTAATACTGTTCACGAAATGGTTGACACATGGAACAAGCCGTACTCATGAAACGAAACAGCAGAAAACGGCATGACTTGTATAAATCGTATAAGTAAGTCATATTTCTATTCAGAACTTGTGTTTCTACCACTGCGTTTAATGAATAACTTTCTTTACTGTAGGAAGATAAAGAAAGGTATAAAAACGACCACGTCGACGTTTCTGATATTGTCGCGTTGAAATGGAAGCAGGCTTGACTTCGAAGGCAACTAAACACAGCACTTATACTGAAAGCACGTTTATTGCGAACTCAACATACACGCAGCACTGACTGCCTCTCAGGCAGAGAGCACTGCTATTTATACACAGACAGAATTTACCAGAAATTAGAAGAACAGTTAACATAAGAAACAAGTAGAATTTACAAGTGAACATAAGAAAGATGTAGAACTTTCTGGAATTGTTTATTACAAAGAAATAAATTTTTGCCAGTGGGAGGGATTGAACCGACGACCTTCTGCACCGCAGTCCGTGATGCGCCACGCCGGCAGTCGGTGTTCGTGGTCTCTCTCGGCAATATAAATATTATATTCTCTACAGTAATTTCCAGTCAGTGAGCTCAAACGGAAATCTTTATAAACAAGAGGAAAATATAGAACTGAACACAATTAGCGTTTACAGCAGCGTAAATTATTCATTAAATTAAATGTGATGGAAATACTATGTAGTTCTGAATAAATATATAGTCCACGCGTGGGTCTGAACCCTGCTTCGTTTCCTTTGCTTTCTATAAAACCATAGACGGAACAAACTTTTCCATAATGTATTTATGAAAGTAATTAATCGTTCATAGCTTAATTTGAAAGGACGTAGAGCGCAAATGAACAACACGACCTATGTACGAAGTTGCCAACCTAACAAAAATAGTGTCACGATTTTCACAGATTCAAAGCACTACAGTTGTGTATCCAGTGTTAATAATTGAGATCACTAGTGAAGACTCGCCGCCATATTTCTAGACTATAAACATGTCAGCAGTCTTGTGTGTTATAATAAAGAACGTTCGTAAACATACGGATGAACTGACGTAACTACGCTGTCTTTAGAGTTTTGAAATATAGGAAAATCGTGTGTTGTGTATGGCCGTAATGTTCACAGCTGGAGTAAGCTTTGACACAAGCAGTAAAGAGTTTTAACGATTTGCTGTTATTATTAAACTGTTACCAATGTCATTCAACTTCGGATTTTCTTTTAGTAGTATTGCCATTATAAAAGTGTTGTTTATCGTGGATAACACGTATCTTTATTCTTTTGAGAGTTCTTACGAAATTTGGGTTTAATTTAAAACACTCACACACACACACACACACACACACACACACACACAGACACACACTACTGAGTCGCGTTTCCTGTTTTCATTAATCTGTTACCACTTACGATCAACTTCGGCTTTTCTTTCAATAGTATGGCCGTTATAAATGTGCTGTTTGTCGTGGATAACAAAAAAATTTTATTCTTCTGAGTCTGCTTCAACTGTACGTAACGGTAAAACTTTACTTACCATCCCGGTGGCCTCGCATGATTATATTGGCAACATCAACAAAACGATAGAAAGTCTTTGCCATATAATATACTTAGAAATCCACACAGAGTGACTTGATTAGCGTTTCGTACAGGCGATGAAGTTTATTTATTCTCTTGGCTGCTGCAGAGCCGGCCGCGGTGGCCGAGGTGACTGAGGCGCTCCAGTCACGGTCAGCACGGCCACTACGGTCGGGGGTTCGAATCCCCCCTCGGGCATGGATATTTGTGCCGTCCTAGTTCGTAAGTAGTTTGTAAGTTTAGGGACTGATGACCCCGTAGTTAAGTCCCATAAGCTTAACAAACATTTGAACATTTTTTTTTTTTTTTTTTTTTTTTTTTTTTTTTTTTTTTTTTTTTTTTTTTTTTTTGCTGCTGCAGAATCGATGTGATGCGGAACCTTCGCAAAATTTGGAACAACATTCTCGAAACGACATCTCTTACACATCTGAACTCCATGCACCCCAACATCAAATTCACTATGGAGACTGAAACGGAGAGTAAATTGCCGTTCCTTGACGTCTTGGTCAAGAGAAGAGCTGATGGCACCCTGGGTCATAGTGTATATCGGAAGACAACGCACACTGATCTGTATTTACACGTAGACAGCTGTCACCACCCTTCACAGAGGAATGGGGTACTTAACTCTAGTATATAGGGCGCCCACTATCTCCGACGCAGAGAGTCTACCTCAGAAATTGGAACACCTGAGAACTGTATTTCGAAAAAATGGGTACTCAGAGTGGCAGATTCAGCGGGTTCTCCGGCCAACCACTACATCACAACCTGTGGAAACGGATGAAAACACGAGAGAGGATGTGGGCACTGCGTTCGTTCCATATTCCGGCGCACTCTCGGGGAAGATCGCCCGCATTTTGAAGAAAAAACACCAGGTTGGAACTGTTTTTTGTACGCCGAATAAAATTCGTGCACTGGTGGGGAGCGCCAAAGATGATCTAGGTTTGAGGAAGGCCGGCGTGTACCAGATTCCGTGTCAGTGTGGAAAGTCATATATTGGACAGACGATGCGTACCGTCGAGGATTGTTGCGTTGAACACCAGAGGCACACACGATTGATGTATCCGAGCAAGTCGGCGGTCGCTGAACATTGTTTGTCGGAAAATCATGCGATGGACTACGAAGGCACTAGGATTCTGGTACAGACGTCGAGATACTGGGACTGCGTCGTTAGAGAGGCCATTGAAATTCGCACAAGTGACGACCTCATAAACCGTGACTGTGGCTATAATCTTAGCAAAGCTTGCGAACCAGCGATTGGATTAATTAAGAGTAAATCTAGCAAACGCAACGAAGTGACGACCACAGCGGACAGAGCCCTCACACCGACGTCGTCTCAGACGCCGGCGCAATCGATTCCACTGCGCGGCCGCAGCGCGGGTCGCGGACCGCGGAGGGGTCGCTCCGCGGGCCGAGGGTATTTAAATGGCCCGCTACCGGGCTAGAACCCAGTTCCCTTCGAGCAGATCTCCGTGCCGGCGCGTTTCCAGGAGCTCAGTCCGTCTGTTCACCTGATGATGGCGACATGTATGATCGCCGAAATATTGTGCCCGTTGGACACTATAGACCGGCAGTACACCCGTGGATATTTTGAAGATAACTTCTGATGGCCGAAGTAAAGAAGATATAAAATGCAGAACGGCTTTGGGAAGAAAAGCGTTTCTATAGAAGCGAAACTTGTTAACATCCAATATTAATTTATATGTTAGGAAGCCTTTCTGAAAGCATTTGTCTAGAGTGTAGCATTGTATGGCAGTGAAACGTGGGCGATAAGGTCAGACAAAAATATGCTAGAAGCTTTGGAAATGTGGTGATACAGACGAATGATGAAAATTAGATGGGTAGATCACGTAACTAATGAGGAGGTGCTTAACCGAATCCTGACTAAGAGAAGGGATAGATTAGTTGTACACATTCTAAGACATCAAGGAATTGTCAAATTAGCATTAGAAGGAAGCGTGTGGGGAAAAAATCGTAGAGGGAGACCAAGGGACGAATATAGTAAGGAGATTCAAAAAGATGTTGGTTGCCGAACGTATTATCAGATGAAGAGACTTGCACAGGACAGGGTAGCGTGGAGAGCTGCATCAAACCAGTCTGCGGACTAATGACCACAACAACAACAAAAACATAAACTCGCAAAATTCTCGTATGTGGAATACTGCAAATCCATTCTGTATTCATGAGAAACCGTTTCATACTGTGAAAATGGGAATTTAGATTGCAGTTGCTGCACGTCGGATTGTGGGTCCCATATTTTTCAACGGACCAATAAACGCACAACGATATTTCAGTGATATTCTGTATCCAGTCATAAGAGAACTTGAGTTAAGTGAAATACTGAACAGTTATTTTCTACAAGATGTCCGCCTCTGTAGCTCAGCGGTAGCGTCGCTGACTACCACGCAGGAGGCCCGGGTTCGATTCCCGGCAGGGGACTGGGTGTTGTGTGTTGTCCTAATCATCATCATCGCATCATCATTGGCACGTAAGTCGCCCACGCGGCGTCAACTAAAAAGACTTACACTAAGGCGGCCGAACAATCCCGCAAGGGATCTCCAGGCCAAGAAATCCCTATGCTCATTTCCATTTTCTACAAGATGGTGAAACTGCGCATACAGCTCGCGTAAGAAAGGAAGATCAGTGTTTAACGCCCCGTTCACAGCTTGGTCATTAGAGGCGGAACTTACGTTCGGTTTGTATGGGGAAGGAAATCGGCTTTGCCCTTTTAAAGGAACCATCCCGGCATTTGCCTGGAGTGATTTAGGGAAATCACGGAAAACCTAAATCTGGATAGCCCGAGGTGGATTTGAACCACCTTCCTTCCGAATGCGAGTCCAGTGTGTTACCACTGCGCCACGTCGCTCGGTGTACAGCTCGCGTTTCAATGTCACTGCGTACTGATGTTTTTGGTGATCGCATGATTTCACAGGGACTCTGCCTCCACGATTTCCTGACCTAACACCACCCCACCTTTCCTTCTAGGATGCAGCAAAAGATGTTCATATTCTGTTTCTTGACTCATTGCAACATGGCTGCTATAAAGTATTACAAGCATACGAAAAGGAAATACGTTTAGATTCGGTACGCAAGTCTGTTACTTCGCTTATTGATAGAAATTTCAAATCTAGAGGTAATCTACCTATTATTTGTCACGTGTTAACTGCTGGAAATTCGTTTGAATAATCACAACATGGCGGACAATGGAAAATCGTGTCCAAAACATATGAATGTTCAGACACCAGAGTTATACATCCAGGTTATATAGAGATCACTGATGAATATCGTCCAAAATTTACCGAGGAATTAAAAACTGCAATATCCACTCTAACTGCTTCTGTTACAGAAGGAATGTTACAGCTTATGTTTGGAACGTGATTAAACGTTTTGAAGTGTGTATTCAACAACAGGGAGGACACTTTCAACATTTAACGTGAACAATTTTAAAGTAAAAATGAATATCCAATAAATTAATAAATTGTATTTCACTCAGTTTCATTTCGGTAAATTCACTGCGGTACACGGCACGCGCGGCTAACAATAATGCGGGATACAGAGAGATTTTCTGAAACTACGTACTTGTAGACGTAGATGCAGACGTAGTACTGTACTAACATTAGAATTGCGATTCGGGACGGCAGAACTTACGGAATATAGATTATATATCACAGTGCACTCACGGTTCCTTATATTCACCGTGAAAAGAGTCAGTGATGAAATCTTTCTCTTCTGAAAAAGATAAAACCGTTCACCCTTGCAGGAAGCGACTTTTATGTTGTGTTGAGGCGACGTGGGAGATGGATTATCTTGAAGCAAAGGTGAAGCGCAACTTGTAGAGGCGCCTCTCGCCGGCCCGTTTTTCATCGCCCCAGCGTCGGAAAATCCCTCGTTTACCTCTGGAACTCTCAGAACCGATTGAGATTTGAATAATGGATCTCTGATCGCGAGCTTGGGTACAGGTAAAGAAGCGAAGAAAGAAGCCTTAAGTGAGAGACCAATGTAGAAGAGAGGAACGGAAAGCAAAGAAATGCGCGGAAGAAGAAATGTAGATAAGAATCGGAAGTGAAAAGAGAGAAAAATATACTTGCGTTGCTACAGGAGATAACGTAAGATCCTCGCCGTTCCTTTCCACCGTCTAATAAAGTTTTATGGCAGCTCTTTTTTATGTCTGTTGGTGGACGTTATCCAGTTATAAAGTTGTTCTGTTCATATTGCACGATAATTATAAGGTGACGTGTAATCTGAAGAGGACACACTTTATGTATAACTAATATATAGCCGGGGCCGAGTCCGGTCACGTCGTCTTCACAGGAAAGTAAAGAAATAAAGAAATAAAAGATTGGTCTCAATCTTCCTAAATCGGTTATTCTTGTCAGTCAGCATAAGTGAGAAGAAGTTTAGAATATGATTGAAGTAATGCATAAAGTTTGTTGGAAGTCGCTAAGTTCTCTCAATATGTTGTGTATAGCTCCGCCAAAAATAAGCAGACAAAAATAATTTACTAAAGAATGGAAAAAAGAGCACTAACAAATAATTTTTACCTTTGAAAGATGTCATAAAGAATGGCCGAATAATCGCTTAAAGTCAAAACCGTCGATATGTAATAACTGGTTTAACAGGGGAAAACGACGCCTTCAACCTAAGAGTCAACTGGAAAAATGAGTGAGAGAATTCGGTCAGTAATCACCAACTCATAGGTGATCTCTCGAAAGCACTGAAAGGGTTCAACTTCGCAAGAAACGACTAAGCTCAATCGCATGCAAAGTGGCCAAACAAGATGCAAGGCAATGGTTTATACGTGGGGACCAGTGAACAGCCCAAGTTGTGATTGTGGAGCACCTGAGCAGACGCTGCACACATCATAGGAGTGTGCCCTAGAAGAGAGTATAGTCACTCATCTAAGGACTTTATAGAAGCCACAGCTGGAGCTATGTTTCAAGACCTGGACATTGATGTAACGCCAACAGCTAGTCTCGCGCGATATCCTTATTCTGCGTGTTTTTTTATCATACATATTCCATTGTTCACCCAAAAAACTGAGCTCTTGTTCAGTATTTTACTTACACCTGTATGTATGTTCTTATTCATTCTTCTAATTATGTTGGTACATGTGCTTCTGCGTTTTAATACTATTAGTAGTAAAGAAGAAGAAAGCAAAACATAATTTCTAATGCCGAGTTTTACTGCACACTAATGTGTGTAGGAAATAGCTTTGAAGCGTCTGAAGTTCTTTCACGTGATACCTTGTTGACTGCGTGGCGTTGAGTGATGTAATGCTACATTGCATTCAGAGATACATGTAGACCATGTATTCCCAAACTTTTTTGTTTCGTAGACTCCTTGCCAACTTTTTCTGTCCTGTGTAGACCCCCATCCTTTTATGTACTTAATTTTTTTACGAATTCCTAACTTAAAATGTGTTTTTGCGGCTGATATGATGCTACTGATTTTGATAACTTTAAATATAAAAGGGTGGAGTGAAAAACAAGAAAAAAATAGAAAAAGAAAGATGTTAAGTATTATACATTTATTGATTTATTTAAATGACACGAATGTATATTTAACTAAACTGATACATACATGCTTTTAATGGCAGGGATGTGGCTGATGCTTTTTTTACTAAATTATCAATATTTGGTTTCAGTTTTGTTAGGTTTAACCTTATATCTCCTCTTTCAGTGATTTCCAGCCTGTTTCTTCTTTTTGTAGCAAGATTGGCAACAGTGCTGGTAGCTCTTTCCACCAGGTATGAATATGGGAAAGCTATCAAAAACTCTCTTGCGATAGTCCATAATAAAGGAAAGTAACAGGTATGTCTCTCTGAAGCCAGAATTGCTGATGTCCATTTGTCATTAGTGCTTATTCCAATGAGTTCTTCTTGAAGTGCGACATTCGTCTCTTCCACATCACAATATGAATTGATAATCCACTGCAGTGTTTACATAAAACATCCCCAAACCTCTTCTCAAACTCTGTGTAAAGGACAATTAAATGGGGAACGTAGGTTGAAACATCATCATCCTCACAGTTTGTCCGTGACAAATTGGGAAACTGCGAAAATTCGCGCCGCTCAATGTTTTGCTTCATTAGCTTCATTCTGCGATGAAAAGCTGAAATGATGGACTTCGTTTTTATCATATTTAGACTGTCGCCTTGTAACTGCAAGTTCACTTTATTAAATTTTGCATACAAATCTGTTTCATAAGCAATGTCTGTTTTCCACTTTATTAAATTTTCTTTTAAAATTGGATCTTTAGCATCCAAAAACTCTAAAATATTGTCAAAAAGTGATAAAAATCTTGTTAGGCATAAACCGTCTGACAGCCAGCGTACTGAAGAAATAATCGATCAAAGTTGTCGTCATTTTCCTCACATAACTGCGCAAATCATCTTGTATTCAACGCATTGGTTGGAATTTTGTTTATTGCGTTAATCACAGACTGAAATAAGATGGTGGTTCAAATCCACCTCCGGCCATCCAGATTTAGGTTTTCCGCGATTTTCCTAAATCAATGCAGGCAAATGCCGAGAGGGTTCCTTTGAAAGGGCACGGGCGACTTCCTTCCACTAAAAGTAGGCCACTGTACGAAATAAAAGCTTAATTCTGTAGGAGGTAACTAGATAAGAATTTACTGTTATAAAGAAGCTTCATTTTAGCAGCAAAATTAGCAAAAGGTCCGTGTGAACTACCAGCTACTCCCTGCTGCAAAAACCTTGTTCCCTGGCCCAAATTGAGGACTTGGTTCAAATTACTCTAATCACAGGAAGTTAACGATACAGCGGCCAATATACGTAGCAGCACACCCGAAATTACACACAAGCATTAATAAATAAGCCACCACAAAGTTATTTCAAGAAAAACATTTATGGCGCAACGGAACTTAAACATAAAAAATTGCATTTGTTCTCATCACTGGTGAAAAACAATGAAAAACAACATCAAATAAAAAGGGGGAAAATGCTCGAAAACTACCATTTATAGGCAAGTCAGAATTATACTGAACTAATTTATTCAGGTTCAACGCAAACAAAATGGAGAACCAATTTTGTTAATACAATAAAAATGCATCCCATTTACAGGAACTAATACTGACGACGTCCAGCATTGAAATTGACATAAATTCACAGAACTTAACGCTACTGGGGGGAGGATTTACAAACAACACTCACTCGCTCCCACACACGCAATGCAACAGCGAAACTCACCAAAAACAGAGTGCTGAAATGAGGCCGCTATCGTAGGCGAAATTCAGCAAACCCGGAGGTACCACACAACACATATACAATAAAACTACGAAGATGGCTCTGGTCTGTCGTGCCTGATTTGATATGGTGCGCGAGTACAGCAAAGTTGAGTTGCATCGAGATTAGACCGCGAGAAAACACGCTAACGGCGACACACGGCTACGTTACATGATCGCACTGCACTGAAGGTGAAATGTTGAAAATCGGATTCATGACACAAAATCACGGCGGACTCTTAAGTTGCAACCTGGAAGTAAACAATCTAGGCACTGGTTTTATGAGAAGTGGCGTGAATTCAGGCGACTATCTGCAAACCTCTGAAGTCGGAACTCGGACCCACTTGGTTCCGAAAACTGATAAATAATATATAAATTCAATTTCCGAAAAATAAAAAAAATCAACTACAGTATGCAACCCCTAGAACTGCGTATAGAATTTCATAAGTAAGCTACTGAAGGAGGTTGGACAAGGTTCGGAAAGAATTACTGACAAAGACTGAGTGCATACTACAATTTCAGAGAAGAAACAGCAAAATTAAATTAGGCGGTGGAGATGATCGCGAAATCAGAAGGATACATGCTTAGTTACTTGCCTGATGAGCATGGAAACAAACAATAGTGGAAGCTGAAGGCTTTGTTCTAAGAACCAACCACGTCGAACACATATCACTTACAGAAGGAAACGATAAGAAAGATTTTACATGCACTGTACAAAAATGAACATGTACATGTTTAGTTACTTGCCTGATGGGCATGGAAACAAACAATAGTAGAAGCTGAAGGCTTTGTTCTAAGAACTAACCACGTCGAACACATATCACTTACAGAAGGAAACGATAAAAAAGATTTTACATGCACTGTACAAAAATGAACATATCGTCTGTTAGAAACCAGGCCCCACAAAGCTAGAAAAAATTTACACAGAGTTTGTACACCGCCACATAATCACAAAAGGTTTGAATATACCAAGCCATTATCAAACTGCAGCTAGTAACACATACACCGTGTTTATCTGTTGGATATCACTGGATTGAAAAACACATTTCTGTGCACGATTGGAAAAAATATCCCGAAAAATGAATCTAAGTTAAAGAGGATTAAGTTAAACATACTAGACAACGAATCGCTACCATCTCCGCAGTCACCAGACCAGAACCAACCTTACCTCCCACGGTCAGAGCACAAAGTGAAGATCGAGCGGCGAGGAGCTGGGAAAGCTACCGGAAACTGGGAAACCCAAGGAAACAGCGGTGGTGGGGAGAGAAGATCGCGAGACTCGCCCTGGGGAGGGCTCGTCGACTGGCTTGTAACCAAAGGGTATAGAAACGTCTTTGGTTGCATCAGCAACAGGGATTGGTAAAGACTAACTATCGACTCTGAGCCAGAGCGAACCATGCAAAGTTAGCTATCACTACCCATATTCAGACAGCCATTAGATTGACGCACATCCACTTAAAAGTAAAACAAGTACACATTCTTACAGGGATAATAACAAATTAGTAAAATAAGAAAATCCTAGCAATATTAACCAACTTTTCAGAAACTAATATTTTAAAACAGGAAAAAAATGCTATTCCTCATGCCTTGAAAAGAGTGGGGTTCTAGTTTTAACAAAATGCTAATCTAGCGACTTCAAATAAATTAAAATTTTTCACCACATCCTTACCCAAACATTCCGATGTAAGCTCCGTCTCTAATGATCACGCTGTCGACAGGACGTTAAACTCCAAGCTTCATTCCTTCCTTCCACAGACTGAAGTGATTGATGCAACTGACCACATAGATTTCTGGCAACTAAATGCTGCCGATGGCTGACGCACTTCAAAGACGGTACCTTTACTTTTAAATGCCTTACAAATCCACGATAACGCCCAAACATAGTTGAATCTACTGCCACTGAGTTTATATGTATTCGATAAAGGAGTCGCTTTTTTCTCGAAATAATTTTTCAAGATATCATAATTGTCTGAATCGCCAAACCCAAAAAAAAAAAAAAAAAAAAAAAAAAAAGTGTTACTACCGGCCTACAGCAGAAGACAGAAAACATACGGAATTCGTCTATTTTCTGGTTTAGCTGATGAAGGGAACAGTGACATACAAAGGATCAAGTTTAAGTATTGTGAGAACAATTCTGAATTTTGGTTGCGACCTTCTTAAATATGAACCACCGTCTTGGACCCCCATTTACGACAAGACAAGGTGATATTCCGTCTGAACTGCTGATGTCGTTAGGAGAGCCAGTCGTGAAAAAATTGTATCACCTGGTATGCAAGATGTATGAGACAATTCCAATTATAAAGAAAGCAAGTGCAACCAAGTGTGAAAATTACAGAACTAAAGGTTTAATAAGTCATGGGTGCAAAATACTAACACGAATTATTTACAGATCAATGGAAAAACTTGTGGAATCCGACCTCGGGGAAGATCAGTTTGGATTTAGGAGAAATGTAGGAACACGGGAGGCAATACTCACATTACGACTTATCTTAGAAGATAGGCTAAGGAAAGGGAAACCTACGTTTTTTTGTGTTTGTCGATTTGGAGAAAGCTTTTGATAAGGTCGACTGGAATACACTCTTCTAAATTCTGAAGGTATCAGGGTAAAATATAGGGAGCGAAGAGTTATATTCAACCTATACAAATACCAGGCAGCGGTTATTTGAGTCGAAGAGCAAGAAAGGGACCTAGAGGTTGGGAAGGGAGTAAGACAGGGTTGTAGCCTTTCTCCAACGTTGTTCAATCTGTACATTGAGCATGCAGTGAAGAAATGGAAGGAGAAATTTGGAGAGAGCATTAAAGTGCAGGGAGAAGAAATAAAAACATTGCGGTTTGCCGATGACTTAGTAATTCTGTCAGACACCGCAAAAGAACTGGAAGAGCAATTGAATGGGATGGGCAGTGTCTTGAAAGGAAGATATAAGATGAACATTAACAAGAGTAAAACGAAGGTAATGGAATGCAATGTCAGAAAATCAGGCGATGCTGAAGGGATTAGATTAGGTAATGAGACAATAAAAGTAGTAGATGAATTTTGTTATTTGGGTGGCAAGATAACTTCTGATGGCCCAAGTAAAGAAGATATAAAATATAGAATGGCTATGGGGAGAAAAGCGTTTGAAATGAAGCGAAACTTGTTAACATCCTATATTAATTTAAATGTTAGGAAGTCCTTTCTGAAAGCATTTGTCTGGAGTGTAGCATTGTATGGGAGTGAAACGTGGACAAGGAGTTCAGATAAAAAGATGATAGAAGCTTTTGAAATGTGGTGCTACAGACGAATGATGAAAATTAGATGGGTAGATCACGTAACTAATGAGGAGGTGCTTAAATGAATTGGGGAGAAAATGAGTTTCTGGCATATCCTGACTAAGAGAAGGGATAGATTGGTTGGACACATCTACATCTACATACATACTCCGCAATTCACCTAAGGTGCGTGGCGGAGGGTACACTGTACCACTACTAGGCATTTCCTTTCCTATTCCACTCCCAAATTGAACGAGGAAAAAAAGAATGCCTATATGCCTCCGTACGAGCCCTAATTTCTCTTATCTTGTCTTTGTGATCTTTACGCGAAATGTAAGTAGGCGGCAGCAAGATCGTACTACACTCAGTTTCAAATTCCGGCCCTCTAAATTTACTCAACAGTAATTCACGAAAAGAACGTCGTCTTTCTTCCAACGATCCCCAACTGAGTTTCCGGAGCATTTCCGTGACACTCGCGCATTGGTCGAACCTACCGGTAATAAATCTAGCTGCTCGTTTCTGAACCGCCTCTATGTCTTCCTTTAAACTGATCTGCTGCGGGTCCTAAACACTTGAGCAATACTCAAGACGTGGTCGTACAAGCGTTTTCCCAAAATTCTCCCAATGAACCGAAGTCGGCTGTCCGCCCTACTCACAACTGTCCTTACATGCTCGTTCCATTTCATATCTCTTCGCAATGTTACGCCTAGATATTTGAACGACGCGACAGCATCAAGAAGCTCGTTACTAATGCTGTATTCGAACATTATGGGGTTGTTTTTTCTACTCAAGCGCAACACCTTACATTTTTCCACATTGAGAGCTAGCTGCCAATCTTCGCACCAACTAGAAATTTTGTCTAAGTCATCCTGTACGCTATTACAGTCAGTTACAGACGACACACATCTGAGACATCGAGGAATTGTCAACATAGCATTAGAAGGAAGCGTGTGGGGTAAAAATCATAGAGGGAGGCCGAGGGACGAATATAGTAGGCAGATTCAAAAGGATGTAGCTTGCCGAACGTATTCTCAGATGAAGAGACTTGTGCAGAACAGGGTAGTGTGGAGAGCTGCATCAAACCAGTCTGCGGACTGAAGACCACAACAACAATAACAACAGACTCCCAAATTATTTTTCCGCCGACGTGGGCCCTTTGCAGGTTAGAATTGACTCCTGGGGGGACTATATAGGCCTCTTTGGGAATCACACGTGATGTGTGCTCTCAGTCTGAGAGCTAACAGCAGGCATAGTGCAAAATTAAATAAACACTATATTTCACAATTTCCCCACAAAATTTCACCTTCCATGAGATAAAGATATAGTGAAAGCGTGAAATGTACTAGTAAAGTAGTGATCCAACTTGTTGAAAGAATGAAATTTTCTGGTTCATTTCACAACAGTGTAAAATTACAGAATTCCATAACATCGACGTTCATTGATT
The DNA here is from genome assembly GCA_026315105.1 of Locusta migratoria. NCBI lineage: Eukaryota > Metazoa > Arthropoda > Insecta > Orthoptera > Acrididae > Locusta > Locusta migratoria. Next base: position 209,397,951 of record CM048749.1, read on the forward strand.
CCTGTAACAGACTTTCCCACAAAAGAGAACAGTCCGTACATCTTTTCTCTGGAAACGAGCCTCTATATCGTGGTCGATGCTGCACGCGGCTACTGTGAAACCACTACTGTCATGTTCCGGCCGTTCACTTTTGAAAAATGTTCAAAAGTTTGTAGAGATTAAGAGGCTTAACTGCGCATCACTTCCTAAACTTACAAACTACTTATGAACTACCTTATACTAAAGACGGCACAAAGATCCATGACCGAAGGGGGATTCGATCTCCAGACGGGGAACGGCCTCGCGCATCGTAGCATAGCGCCTCAATGCGCTCGGCCGCTCCGCCACGGCGTTCACTTTTCCACTTGGATGGAACAATAATCATTACACGGAATGTAATCTTATGTCTCTTCGCCGGTAATGAATTCATAAATCCCTACAGGTAGTTATCATCAACATCGATTGAATCTTGTTTGAAACCGAAAAGCTGCAGGAGTACACGCCAAACACTTGAACAGGTAATTGTCGGGTACGAGGACACTCCTCTGAACTACCTACAAAACTCTTGTTGGATTTCTTCTTGATTGTTGGGCCCGCAATTAACCTTTGACTAACGTAGTGGCAAACACAGAACACTAACACCAGTGGCGGCTGGTGATAATGTGCTATGTGCTGCAGCACACTGTAAATATATTTCTAAAATTATGCCATTTCTCTTCGAATGCAAGCGAGAAATCGCTATAAAAATACATCCTTTCTCTTGGAATACGAGCCACATATCACAATAAAATTATGCTAATTCCTTTCAAATGCGTATTAGAATGCTAGTAATAAGGATGAAAACGCATTTTGGAGCGCTCTCGCCGCGATAGCTGGAAACCAGCTCCGTGTGCTGAAGTGGGATTCAGTAGCACTGGTACGTGCGCAGAGAGGCGGCGCAGTCGTCTGTTCGCTACTGCGCATGCGCAGTCGTGATGTCAGGCCTGGCGACTCATGTGTGCTGAAACCGACTGCAGCAACAGATCAATATTTCTCTTCGCGCTGAGTGTAATGGCTGCGGAAGAATAGTATATGACGAATATTGCGGCATACAGAGTCAAATAGCGCGCTGGCTCAGGAGTCTGAGTCTAAATTTTTAATTTCTGTAAATAAAATTAATATTTTTAAACGTTATATTTACTACCTGCAGTGAATACATGCAGTTGGCAGCGCTGTTATAGAATCCCCTGAAAGTCTTACTGTCAATACAGTATTAATTGATATTTAATTAAAGGCAAACATACAAAGGTTGACTTTTTATTTCAGTATATTTTGTTTCCTCTTTATTTTTGTAATATTGTAGCACACTGGTCAAATTTTGTACGAGCCGCCACTGACTAACACCGTGGTGCGGTCAATCTGACCTCTCACTTTTTAGGTGGGTATAGTGTTAACAATTTGAATACCATTGAAATTCTCTGTTTTGCATATGAAAGAGTCTTTAATACTAAGTAAATAAACATGAAAATACAACTCAATTATATCAAATAATTATTGTTAAACTGGCACTCAAATATGTTTACTGCACATTTCGTACATAATACATTTATAATAATGGAAAGTCCAGGTTGGAATTAATAATATAGTGAGGACAGTTTACAACTCACCGCAAAGACGTGGCGACGAGCTGCGACAGCCACATACAAAAGACACACACATACAACACATTCAGCTATGACCTTCTGCAGAGCGTGATTCGAAGTGCGGCAGCCGGAGGTGATGGTTGCATGACTGTGTAGTGTGCCTGTGTGATTGCGTGAGTGTTCTATTTTCTGAAGAAGGCCCTGGCCGATAGCTGAAAGTGTAGCATGTGTGTGTCTTTTGTATGTACCTGTCGCAGCTCCTCGCCACGTCTTTGCGGTGAGTTGTAAACTGTCCTCACTGTATTACTAATACATTTATATGTTTTCTATTAGCTAATAATGACAATAAAGCTTTGATAGATTTTGTATATCTTGAAGAACTAATGGAACAAAAAATGTAACGTTTTTAACTCGAAGAAATATTACTTGAAAAATCAGAGCCGTCCAAATCACAAGTTTTCACAACCGTCGTTGCAGACCTGATAATATGTCGTTAGTCGTAACTCCCGCGGAAGTCGTGGGTTCTGAGCTCGATTTTGCATATGTTTCAGCACAAAACTACGGGCCAGCTCTTTCAGAAGGATACCTCTGTCGACAGGAGCTCATCTGATCCAATCTTCTGAAGAACATGTGCATTTCTCACCTTTTCTTCAAAGTTTCGCTCTGAAGTGTTCACACATTTTTTGCTACTTGCAGCAGATCCTTTACCTGTAAAATTACTCGGTTCCACCGTGTTTCAAAAGCTTTGAAATGGAAAATATCGAGAATATGTGAGGAAAGTAATAGCAGAAAAAATTACACAAAGAACGTAGGGCGGTCAAAATGACCGTCAGCTATTTTCGAAAGTACGTCACTCATGTTACAGAAGCTCTGGCATAACATCATACGCTTTGCCGGTCCACTCACAACTAAACTCGAAGCTAATGAGCAGATGGGCGCAATAATGGGTACGGAAATTGCTAAATCGCAATTGTTTCCAAAAGCGCGCGGTCAGTTAAAGGTTAAATATATGTCTCTAAAGGACATAGTATTAAGAGGTCCAGATCACTGCTATAATTAAAACATCTTTGGCAAACTGTTACATTTAAAAACATGTTTTTATAAAAATAAAATAAAAATCTAATTAACACCTCAGGCTGCGAAAAGTACAGCAGCTAAATGCAAATAACATACTGCTATAAAGTATGATTATATAATAACAGTTATGCCAGATGTTATATATGACGCTAGACCATCATAGCTGCACTTGAAAGTGGCAAACTGCTGAAACAGCTGTCGTGTAATAAATAAAATTATCAATTATAGCAGTAATCTGGACCTCTTAATAGTATGTTCTTGTTGGATTCGCTCCAGTTCAGTAGCGAGACGACCTGCGTATTTCTCTTACATAAACAAGCAGTGTCTGGGTACAGCTGGAGCCATCAGCGAATACTTTGAGAAGAAAGAGTTGCAGTGGCGTGCTCTCGACGAAAGCCACGCCAGGGGGATAAAACAGAACTGCACTTTTCGAAATGGAGAACGCAAACGCCCTTTGTTGTCGTGTTGCCGTATCGACTTGCAGCACATTGGGTAATAAAAGAGAGAGCTGAGATAGCTATAACGGCGAGACAACTTCCCGCGACATTAACTGGCAATTTACAACTGGCACGAAAGTAAATTCTTAAATTAGATCTGAAATTTTAAAGAAACCTCAGTTTTTACGTCCATTCGCGTAGAGAGTATAGTCTTCCGAATCGTTTAGAAACAGCCTGCAATTGCCCTTTCTGTGAAAGATTGTTCGTCTGCAAGTTACATCGATCCCAGGGGCGTAACTTTAGGCGACACGCCCTCGCCTGCAAAGATAAAATTCCGAGCCCCCAGAAATAACATGTCAGCCAGGGTGATTTCGGACACCGGGATGATTTCGGACGATATGGTTTATCTTTCCTTTCCCGCTGTATAGCTACGAATTAGCGCTAATTTCCACCCTGCGCGCTGATTATTTTATGCACGAGACTGTAATTCCCGCGTTTGGATCGATTGTTTACCGATGCAATTATCACAGTGTCACTGTCGAAAGTTCTCGCTGTGTTATGAAGCGGAAACTTCCTGTTGTTGCGACTAGAGGAAAAGTATTGTAGCGTTAGTTGCTACCGAGACCAGTAGGCTGCTGCTCTGTGACAAGTTTTGTACCAGTTTGTTACGAGTTTTGTGTAACGTTTCAAATTAACGGAGGGTTTTTTTTCGAAATTGTGTACTCTGTGGGGTGATTTTTGACAATGCCGAGAGCGTATAAAATTAAGAGAGGGGTGCAAGAACGGTATTATGACCCGGATATTTAAAGAAAGCAGTTCGAGATATTCAGTGTAACAAATCAACGTGTAGAAAAGCCTTTAATAAATAAAATTCCTTAGCCCAGTCCTTATCCTTTATTTTAATCATGGACGTCCTTAAAATATGGGGTGATATCGGACACTTTGTCTCAGGCTAAAGAAGATGCACATGGCCGTTCTGTTTCTAGGATGTTTTATTGGTTATACATATAGCCCACCACTTAAGCAAAAAAAAAACAAAAAAAAAAAAAAAAAAAAAAAAACAAAAAACAATGAAATCTGACAAAACCTACGAAAGTTACAGTGAAAATAATCTCAAAACGGTCCGAAATCACCCCGTTTGACGGTACCGTTTTTTCTCGGCTGCAGTACCCCCCCCCCCCCGCTCATTCTAAGTTTTGGTGACAAAATAAGAAATATAAAAAATCTGAAAAGTCTTAAATTTGTCAGTTACGTGAAATTCGGCAGCAGTAATTTACTGGAACTACAGCAACATTTCCTGACGCTGGCTCCTAGATCAATGGTACCGTATTTCTACGGAATAACGGTTTATTTATTTATCGAATGATGATACAGAGCTTGGTTCAAGTACATAGTTCTAATTGTATACATTGTAAGATATGTATGACAATATATGTACAGGATCATATGTACAGTGTTATATTAAATTATGTACACATTACAAAAGTTCTTAGAATTCTAAGTTCAAACAGATGGTCCAGTTGAGCAGGTAATGCATGGTGGATGTTATTTATTGGCTCGTTTCGGGCATTCACCTACAATATGGTTTACAGTTTGTAGGGCAGCTCCACAGTCACACTCGGGAGATGTTACCCAGCCCCATTTGTGCTGTAGATACGTGCAGTTCCCTTGTCCTATTCGGATGCGGTTTATGATTCTCCACTGGAGCTGGTGTTCGGCTGTTGTTGTATCGCTGTGTATGGGTAGCTGGGGGTTCTTCTGAATGTTCCTCCAGATCTTCAGGAGAGCATCTGACCTACGTGGAGCTGGAGGTTGGATGTTGCTTAAAACTGGTAGCCAAGCAGTTTGAGTACTATGTATGCAACCCGTGATAAGTCGCATTGTCTGATTGAGTTGAACATCTATTTTTCTTAGTGTGAACACTATTCATCCAAGTTGGATAACAGTATTTAGCGACAGAGTATGACAGTGCCAAAGCAGTTGATCGTAGGGTTTCAGCACTGCAACCCCAGAGGTAACGGCAAGCTTCTGGATGACATTATTACGGCTCTTCACTTAAGCAGCCACGTTGGAGAGGTGTTGACCGAAAGCTAGGGATCTGTCGAGTGTTACACCAAGGTACTGTAGTTATGCAAGGTTTGTCCTCTGAGTTTTACTTCTGGTTTATAGTTAGAGTGCCGATTTCGTAGGTGAAATGCTGATGTGGCAGTTTTCTGAAGGTTTAGGCGGAGGCACCATCTCCTGAAGTATGTGTCCAGAATTTCCATGTCAGCAGTTAATGTACTTTCAGCAGTAGTGAAACTAGAGCTTTGGATTACCAAACAGATGTCATCAGCATATATGAATTTTCTTGAGGATGTGGTTGGCAGGTCGTAGATATATAAATTGAAAAGGAGAGGGACCAATACAGATCCTTGGGGGTAATCCGTCATTTAACTTGAAGACCTTGATTCTGTCGTTATCATTGTAGATCTGGAAAAGTCTGTTGCTTTGCATGTTGCTAAGTGGTTTGTGAGTTTCCGACACTGAATGATGCTCACAAATTTCAAGAGAAGGCCTTCTCGCCATACGGTGTCACAGGCGGCGGATAGATCCAAGAAAGCGGCTATGATTACAAATTCCTTCTCGTATCCACTTTCAATATGTGATGTTAAGGCAAACACTTTAGAGTTTCTATCAGGCCTGAATCGGGCTTGCTCTATCGGTATTTCTTTATTAATTGTGTCATGGATCCTGTTGTGGATGAGTCGTTCAAGTAATTTGTAAGTAACACTTTAACAGAGCTATTGGGCGGTACTTTCTACTTTTGTTGGGTCTTTGTTCGGTTTGAGGAGTGCTATTAACTTTTTTCTTGAATAATAGTGGAAGATTTCCAGTGGAGAGAATGTCTGAGAAGAAGTTAGAAAGCCATTTAATAGTTGCTGGTCCACAATGTGTGAGAAATTCAGGACAGATCCAATCGAATCCAGCAGCGTCCCCAACTTTCAGGTTTCTGATGACATCTCTTACTTCCTCTACAGTGAATGGATTGGAAAATTTAGAAGAATTTTGGGCTGCTCTTTTCTTGGTGTTGAGCTGAATTTTGATTTTCTTTCTCGTCTGCTTCTCCTTTGAGCTCTTGGAGTTCGAGATTAGATGTTTGGCAAAATCATTCAGCTTGATGGCAGTTTTAGGTCTTACTGATGTTTGGTCTGTTGCATCCAGTTCTGATAATAGACCAAGCTTTACTACTTGCGTGTGTGTGGTCGAATGATTCTACGGTTTCATGCCAGATCTTCTTCCGGCATAACGGTAACAGTAGCTGACTATCCCACCCATAACTCTCCATTTATTACCGTTACGTTTGCATTTTCCTGCAGTTAGAGTTGAATCGAGATTTATACTGTGAACAACAGTAGTAGTATTGCTTTTGCTCTTCCTCGAGCCCTGAAGTACGGGGCTCGCCTGCGTTGTAGGTCTTGATGAGACCAGTAAAATCGCGTTTCCACGCTACCTGATATTCATTAGCCCACGGAGCGGCGCATTGCCCAGTACCCACCTGCCACCTGCCACCTGCCACCTGGGCCTAGTACACACTTTGCGAGGCTGGCTCCTTTCCAAAGCGGTCGCATACCGCTCTCTCACTTACTGCCAGCTCTTGGTACACTCTCGCAGTTCGTCGGCTTATAACTTGTGGTACACAGTAGCAATCTGAGAGGTTTGCCTGTCAAGTACCGTGGCTCCTTAAACAGCCTCAAAGACGTACATTTTACTGAGGAAAAGGATTTCTTAGGGAACACATCGGAGCGCATTTTCGAGTTAAGAGAAAACAACATTGAAGCACCACCAGAGAGAATAACTTACGAAGCAGGGGAAAATGAACAACGCAAAGGTCAATATTCTGCCGGAAAAGACACTGTAATACACTCCTGACCGTTAAAATTGCTACACTACGAAGATGGCGTGCTACAGACGCAAAATTTAACCGACAGGAAGAAGATGCTGTGATTTTCAAATGATTAGCTTTTCAGATCATTCACATTAGGTTGGCGCCTGTGGTGACACCTACAACGTGCTGTTGTTGTTGTTGTTATGGTCTTCAGTCCGCAGACTGGTTTGATGCAGCTCTCCACCCTACTCTATCCTGAGCAAGCCTTTTCATCTCCTCATAAGAACGGCAACCCACATCCACTTGAATCTGCTTACTATACGCGTCTCTTGGTCTCCCTCTGCGATTTTTACCCCACACACTTCCCTCCAATGCTAAATTTACGATTCCTCGATGTCTAAGAATGTGTCCTACCAAGCGATCCCTTCTTTTAGTTAGGGTATGCCAAAAATTCCTTTTCTCGCCAATTCTGTTCAGTACCTTGTGAGATTACCGCCCAATAGAAATACTGATAATTAATAGCATTTGATAATTAAACAGTATGAAGTTCACTGCAAACATTGACCATGCCAATGCACTAAATGTTACACAATTTTAATCTTATTAATTATGGTAGCAATGTATGTACACAGTTGGGTGACAACATTTATAGTTAGGCCATAGGTAGAAATTCTCCACGTTGAGATTTGCTGTGTGCTTGTAGCTGACGGGAGGCCAGCGAGCAGGCCGATGTTGGTGGCTTGTTCCAACTTAGGATTTTACAGTTCGTTTCCGGTGAGGGGAGAGAGGGACAATGGCGAGTGCCAGGCACAGTGCAGTGCACAAATATTGTAATACTACTGGCATTTGAAGTAATACGATGCAGTTAGGAACCTTTAAGGCCCTCATTACAAAATAGCCTGTTGATAAATAAACAATATATTAGCTAATATAGTCACAGCTAACGTAATATATTTAATTGACAATGAAAAGTAATAAATTACCAACGAAGACAAGACAGTTACACAACTAGCATGGCAATGTTTGTTTATAAAAATAATATATTAACTATTTCTCATTTTATTTTCAATTAATCTTTTGTATTTTATCTTGAAGTATTCAGTTAAATCACTTATCTGTGGTATAAGAAATTGCACAATTATGATAAACAGTGCAAAGGATGTTTATATTAATATAAAAACGTAAGAAAATATTTGTTTAATGTGTAGTGTAATTATTTTGATTTTAAGTAAAGTTTTAGAAATGTATTGGCTGAGCGCTGTACGTTGGCAAATCGGTTACAACAGCTTACATGGGGAAGTTGATGACGTAGGGAAAAAAACCCCGGCAGTTGAGCTTTTGGAGCGCGCGCGCGCCTGGGCAGGAAGTGGGGACTCGGGACCACGTGGTTTGGCTGGCCTGGCGGGGTCGCTCTGCCTCAGTCGGCATGTGGATCTCGAGGTTGTGACTTGAGATTTGTCTGTGGCAATCGCCACGTGTGGTTGCTCGTCGTAGACTGCACCAAGTTAAATCGAGTGCTACTGTGTGTTTGTGAATATTTAGGTGGTGGAACAAGGTGTGCATCGCATTGAATTAAAGTGACTGTGATTTGTTAATGTAACATGTGTCGTCGCATAGGCATGAACATAAACGGTGTTTGAGACAGCCACGTGGTGTGAAAACAATTCGCGACAAATATTCATTTTGTCTGGGGGCTCTCGAGCTATAACTTTATTTGATAAATGTGCCGACGTACAGACGTATCAGCCATAGGGTTCAAGTATTGTGAAATAAACAACATAAAGTGAACTTTCACGTGTTTTCAAAAATAGTAGTTAGTACACCCTTTTCTCTCATGAACTTGAATTTATTATGAATTTGTTTTGTTAATCATATGCAGGGAAGGAAAGCTGCGAACGTGTGATATCATCCCCTAGAAAACGAGTCAAACAGTCGCAATAACAGTTCCAGTGTTTTTGCATGTTTAAGAATTTGGTTCGCAGCTGGTGGTTGTGAGTTTTAGAAATTAATCTTTCTCTATTTTAAACTCTCACCCCGACCTTCACCCTCGCAACCTCTTCATTAGTTATGTGATCTACCCACCTAATCTTCAGCATTCTTCTGTAACACCACATTTCAAAAGCCTCTATTCTCTTCCTGTCCGCACTGCTTATCGTACATGTTTCACTCCCATACACGGCAACACTCCACACAAATGCCTTCAGAAAAGACTTCCTTACCCTTAAATTAATATTCGATGTTAGAAAATTTCTCTTTTTCAAAAATGCTTTTCTTCCCAATGCCATTCTGAATTTTATATCCTCTGTACTGAGGCCATTGCATGTTATTTTACTACCCAAGTAACAAAACTCATCTACCACCTAATCTAATTCCTTCAGCATTGCCTGATTTTCTAATACCGCATTCCATTATTTTTGTTTTGTTCTTGTTAATGTTCATTTTGTACGCTCTCTTCAACACACTGTCCATTCCATTCAACTTCTCTTCCAGGTCGTTCGCTGTCTCTGACAGAATTACAATGTCATCAGCAAAACGCAAAGTTTTTATTTCCTCCCCCTGAACCTTAATCCCTATTCCAAAATTTTCCTTGCTTTCCTTCACCGCCTGCTCAATGTACAAATTGAATAACATCGGAGAAAGGCTACAACCCTGTCTTACTCCCTTCCCAACTGATGCTTCCCTTTCATTTCCTTCGAGTCTAATAACTGCGGTCTGGCTTTTGTACAAGTTGTAGATAACTCTCCTTTCCCTGTATTTTACCCCTGCTGACTTCAGAATTTGAAAGAGTGTGGTCCAGTCAACATTGTCAAACGCTTTCTCCAAATCTACAAAAGCTAAAAATGTAGGTTTGCCTTTCCTTAATCTATCTTCTAAGATAAGACGTAAGGTAAGTATTGCCTCCCGGGTTCCTACGTTCCTCCTGAATCCAAACTGATCTTCCCCTAGGTCAGCTTCTACCAGCTTTTCCATTCTCCTGTAGATAATTCTTGTTAAATTTTCCAACCATGACATATCAAACTGATGGTTCTGTAATTTTCACACCTGTCTGCACCTGATTTCTTTGGAATGGGGATTATTACATTTTTCTTAAAGTGTGAGGGCATTTCGCCAGTCTCATACATCCTACACACCAGTTCAAATAGTTTTGTCATGGCTGGCTCTCCCAGAGACTTTAGTAGCTCTGAGGGTATGTCATCTACTCCTGGGGCCTTGTTCCGACCTAGGTCTTTCAGTGCTTTGTCAAATTCATCTCTCAGTATAATATCTCCTATTTCATCTTGATCTACTTCCTCTTCCCTTCCTAAAACATCGTCTCTAAGTTCATTTCCTTTGTAGAGCTCCTCTATATACTCTTTCCACCTTTCAGCCTTCCCTTCTTTGCTGAGAACTGATTTCCCATCTGAGTTCTTAATATTCGTAGAATTGCTTTTCTTGTCCCCAAATGTCTCCTTGATTTTCCTGTAGGTGGTATCTACTTTTCCCCTTCTTATACATTCTTCTACAGATTTGCATTTGGCTTCAAGCCACTCCTGCTTAGCCGTTTTGCACTTCCTATCAATCTCATTTCTTAGTCGTCTGTACTCCATTTTGCCTGTTTCATTTACTGCATTTTTATATTTTCTCCTTTCATCAATTAAATTTAGTATTTCCTGTGTTATCCAAGGGGTTTTTGTAGATCTTGCCCTTCTACCTATTTTGTCCTCTGCTGCCTTCACTATTTCATCTCTCAATGCTACCCATTCCTCTTCTACTGTTTGATTTCCCCCTGTTTCTGTCAATTGTTGCCTAAATCTCCCTCTGAAATTCACCAGAACTTCTCGTTCTTTCAATTTATCTAGGTCCCATCTCCTTATTTTCCTACCTTTCTGCAGTTTTTTCAGTTTCAGCCTACAGTTCATGACTAACAAGTTATGGTCAGAGTCTATATCTGCCCCTGGGTATGTCTTGCAGTTTATAACCTGGTTCCGGAATCTATGTTTTACCATTATAAAATCTATCTGATACCTTCCGGTGTCTCCTGGTCTCTTCCAAGTACACAACCTTCTTTTGTGATTCTTAAACCACGTGTTTGTTATGATTAAATTATGTTCTGTGCAAAATTCTACCAGGCGACTTCCTCTTTCATTCCTTCTGCCCAGTCCATATTCACCTACTATTTTTCCTTCTCTTCCTTTTCCTACTACCGAATTCCAGTCTCCCATTACAATTAAGTTTTCCTCTCCCTTAACTGTCTGAATAATGTCCTTAAGCTCCTCATATATTTCTTCGATCTCCTCATCATTGGTACAGCTAGTTGGCATATAAACCTGTACTACTGTTGTCGGTGTTGGCTTCGTATCTATGTTGACAATGATAATGCGATCACTGTGCTGCTCATAGTAGTTTAACCGCATTCCTATCTTCTTATTCATTATCAGTCCTACTCCTGTGATACCCCCAACTGATTTTGTATTTATAATCCTGTACTCACCTGACCAGAAATCCTGTTCATCCTGCCACCGAACTTCACTAATCCCCACTATATCTAACTTCAACCTATCCATTTCCTTTTTTAAATTTTCTAATTTTCCTACCCGATTAAGGGATCTAACATTCCACGCTCCGATCCGTAGAATGCCAGTATTGTCTTTTCCGATTATAACATCCTCCTGAGTAGTCCCCGCCCGGAGATCCGAATGGGGGACTATTTTACCTCCGGAATATTTTACCCGAGAGAATGCCATCATCATATTTTTATACAGTAGAGCTGCATGTCCTCGGGAAAGTTAACGGCTGTAGTTTCCCCTTGCTTTCAGCCGTTCGCAGTAACCGTGTGGCAAAGCCACATTAGCTGATGTTACAAGGCCAGCTCAGTCAATCATCCAGACTGTTACCCCTGTAACTACTGAAAAGGCTGCTGCCCCTCTTCAGGAATCACACGTTTGTCTGGCCTCTCCACAGATACCCCTCCGTTGTGGTTGCACCTACGGTACGGCTATCTGCATCGTTGAGGCACACAAGCCACCCCACCTCGGCAATGTCTGTGGTTCATGGGGGTGCTAACACGAGGAAAGTTTCCAACCAATTTCTCATACACAAACAGCAGTTGACCGGCGTTGCCTGGTGAAAGGTTGTTGTAAAGCCGCGTGTAAGGAAGAGAAATGCGTACCATCATGATGATAGCATCATCATTTTTCCGGCTTTGATAAAGGCCGATTTGCAGCCTACCGCGATTGCGGTTTATTGTATCGCGACATTGCTACTCGCGTTGGTCGCGATCCAATTACTGTTAACAGAATATGGAATCGATGAGTTCAGGAGGGCAATACGGAGCGCCGTGCTGGATCCCAACAGCCTCGTATCACTAGCAGTCGAGATGACAGGCATCTTATCCGCATGGCTGTAACGGATCGTGCAGCCACGTCTCGATCCATGAGTCTGCACGAACAGTTCCACCACATTTGCATTTGGACTATCAGCTCGGAGACAATGGCTGCGGTTACCCTTGAAACTGCATCACAGACAGGATCGCCTGCGACGGTGTACGCAACGACGAACCTTGGTGTTCGAATGGCAAAACGTTATTTTTTCTGATGAATCCAGGTTCTGTTTACAGCATCATGATGGTCGCATCCGTGTTTGGCGACATCGCGGTGAACGCACATTGGAAGCATGTATTCCTCATCGCCATACTTGTGTATCACCCGACGTGATGCTATTGGATGCCATTGGTTACACGCCTCTGTCACCTCTTGTTCGCATCGACGGCACTTTGAACTGTGGCCGTTACATTTCAGATGTGTTACGATCCGTGGCTCTACCCTTCATTCGATCCCTGCGAAACGCTACATTTCAGCACGATAATGCACGACTGCATGTTGCACGTCCTGTACGGGCCTTTCTGGATACGGAAAATGTTCGACTGTTGCCCTGACCAGCACATTCTCCAGATCTCTCACCAATTGAAAACGTCTGGTCAATGGTGGCCGAGCAACTGGCTTGTCACAATACGCCAGTCACTACCCTTGATGAAATGTGGTATCGTGTTGAAGCTGCATGGGCATCTGTACCTATACGCGCCATCCAAGCTCTCTTTGACTCAAGGCGTATCAAGGACGTTATTACAGCCAGATGTGGTTGTTCTGAGTATTGATTTCTCAGGATCTATGCACCCAAATTGCATGAAAATGTAATCACATGTCAGTTCTAGTATAATATATTTGTCCAATGAATAACCGTTTGTCATCTGTATTTCTTCTAGGTGTAGCAATTTTAATGGCCAGTAGTGTATAAGTGCAGCACACAGTGGCAGCGAGTGCTTGGAAATAAGTAAATAAAAAAAATAAAAAATAAATAGGGTTTTTAAACTATCACTCTTCGTTTCGTTCTTCTATCAGATCGTTTTATATGCACATTCAAAGTATTTTTATCGCATGAGAAACGTTTTACGTCGAGGAGACAGCACGTATACGAGCCGTAGCGCGGCCGCTTATATGCGGCAGTGGCCGCAGCGTTGCAATGCGGATGCGCGTCTGAGGTTCAAATTCTCTTCTGAACCCCTTGGAGGCAGCATATATGGTCGCTCCCGCAACAGGGAGGGGTGTGGGGAATCGCCGCTTTTGACATTGGCGTTGGAGCTGATGGTGACGCCAGCTCCTGGCTGGCTACTGGAGCTCTGGCGGTTATGCTCGAATGGTCCCAAAGCAAGACAGTGGAGCAATTGCGCACCTCGCCTTGCACATGCGCAAATTTTCCAGGAAGTCAACTTCCGCACTTCATTTTTATTTTTGGCATATTGGATATACATCGAAAACACATCATATTTGCTAAAATATCTTATAACTATAAATTAAAGACACATGAACTGTAAAATCATTCAGAAGATCGGATCATGATCTCCACCTACCGAAAATAGCAGTGTGGTTAGCGGAATCGCGCTGCGTTGTCGAAGGTAGTGGGTTCAAGACCGACTGCATTGTTGCCAACCTGGTTCCACAGAAAGAAATAGACGCGAATCGGAAAAAGGAGAAAAAAGTAACATTTCGAATGGTAATGCTGAAGAGATCTCAAGGATGACGACTATATATATTACCAGTATTTTTTTCAAATTTCCCTGACACATTTTAAATGCCCTGAGATTGATCTGAATATTATTTATTTACAGCTTATCTATCATGTTGAAGAAATAATATTTTTCTGTAATTACACCATGTCAACGTAGAATAGTGGGACAAAGGATGGTCGATGAATTGTAGGAAATGATTTGCCAACAGCTATAGCAAGAACGACTTGCCTGTGAGTCTTACGGAATTCTCTTTCATTCCTCAAAGCGTAGACGTACTACGCAGTGTGTTTCTCACGAGAGACCAAATAGAAAGCACTTCACAGCGTCCGTAATAATGAAAATGACTGTATTCCTTATCGGCTGTGAATAACCCTTAAAAGCGTTAAAGTAAGTAGATTTTCGTGGATATTAAAAAAGAAGGAGATTGTGCATTTTTGTAACCAGCCGAAAGTAGAAAAGTAGATTCCCCCAAAAAAGATCTCCTTCTAAAGAAGTAGACATGGCAACATTGACCGACTGCAAGAATTTTTTTAAACCCAATCTTCTTTTTAACAGACGCGGGAACAACAATGACTTTTGTATTGTTACTTTCCACATATCTTTGGACGTTTCAGGTCTCGCTGCGGAGCGCGCGGTTGCTCGCCGTGGAGGTGCGAGTCCTCCCTGGGGCATGGGTGTGTGTGTTTGACCTTAGGTTAGTTTACCTAGGTTTAAGTAGTTTGTAAGCTACGGACTGATGACCACGCAGTTTGCTCCGATAGATTTACAAACATTTGAACATTTGGACGTTTCAGCAAATGTGTCGCGATTTTGAGCGTAAATGACATTTATACGCTTCGATGTAACAAATATTTAACTCTTTGGAAAGATGTGGGGGAGAGCAGCCTTTGCGCCTGCGTAAGGTTAGGAGGGGGTGCTGCTTACAGTGTCATATGACCCGAAGGTAGCTTGTCTCTTCATCGTAACAGATTTATTTTGTTACAGTCACTTAACAATGTAATCAGTTACTTATTGTGTTTTAGTGTTCATGTGCATATACATATGTTCTTAGTGTTTATTATGAAAGAAAAATGAACAAAGTTAAGTATCTTTTAGAAACAAATTATGCAGCTTTAAACTTGGAACAAAAGTGAGAAATAGAGAAACCTGGTAGGCTGACGCCGCCTCAGCTAGAGTTAAAGCAATCGCAGACAAGTTGAAGATATTTTAACGAAAATATATGTAAAGGTAGGGAGGGGGTGCAAACCGGGGCGCTTCCCACCGACGCTACTCGCAGAGGTACTCCAAATTTTCTCTTTGGACGCCGAGTGCGGTGGGAGGCGCCGAAACATCGACGCGCCAAGCGGGAGGGAGGGAGGGGGGTTGGAGCGGCGCCACTATCAAGATCCCGGACTCAAAGAAGAGAACCCCCATCATCTGAAGCACCAGCCGCAACTGGCAGCACAGAAGGTCGCACTCCATCGTGTTCTTTCTTGAATGTGGAATTAATTTCATCTGCAAGTAAACTGAAATGATGCAAAAATAAACTGAGAAGATACAAATTAGAGGACAGCTAGATGCACAGGTAAGAAACGGCGGCAGTATCGTGTACACAAGAGAAAAAAGGGAGGTGTGTTGGGAGAGCTGTCACGTGTCCTCTGGTGATTCACGTTAGAAAGTGTTCCACCTGATTATGGCTGCGTGACGGAAATCAACAGACTTGGACGAGGAATTCAATATAACAAACCGAGAGCCACAGTGTAAAGAAGGCGCTGAGAATCTCTATCTATGCAGTATAAAAGCGAAAGGACACTCACTCACTCACTCAGTGACTAAACACGAAAGCTCGAAAACTACTTCACCTATGAAGCTGAAATTTGGCAGGAAAGTAGTTTATAGATAGAAGATGGCAGCTAAGAAAGGATTTTCCAATGGGGCCGATAGGTTAGGAGATATGACGTCATAAACAACACCCGTCTTGCGACACGTGATAGTGTGACAGTATCAAACCACTATTTGAGGAGAGCACTTAACGACTTGCAATAAACTTTGAACATAATTTAAAACCTTTAAGAAAACTTATTCTCGCTGACAACCCCAGCAAAAGGATGAAAGGAAAAGAGTTTCTCGCTTACTACATTTTCGGCGTCCATGCAGTAAAACTCCGGCATTTGGTATGACGTAACAATTTATTACTCGTACACTATTACTTGTATTCGCAAGAAATGTTACATACCACCGAAAGTACGTTCGAAATTTTATCATAGTACGACACACAGTTCATGAGATATGTAGTCATAAACAACATTCGGGAGGAAGGTGGTTCAAATCCACCTCCGGCCATCCAGATTTAGGTTTTCCGCGATTTCCCTAAACCACTGCAGGTAAATGTGGGGACGGTGCCTTTCGAAGGTCAGTGCCTATTTCCTTCCCATTCCTTACCCGAACAATCCGAGAGTAAGCTCTGCCTCTAATGACCTCGTTGTCGACAGGGCGGTAGACACAAATCTTCCTTTGAAATAGTGATGGGAACAATCGAATGAAAACAATCGATTCATTCGATTGTTGGGAAAAAAATCGATCATTCGGTTGTAGTTTCTCGTATCGGTTGAATTATTCATTCATTCTTTTGAGTGAAACCAGTCGGTGGGACCAACCGAATGAAACAACCGATTCAGTCGGTTGGACTATTCAGTCGTTCTTTTGAGTGAAACCAGTCGGTGGGATTAACCGAATGAAAAAATCGACGCAGTCGGTTGGCCTACTCTTTTGAGTGAAATCAGTCGGTCGGAGCAACCGAATAAAAAAATCGACACAGTCGGTTGGACCGCTCATTCCTTTCCTTTTGAGTTAAATCAGTCGATGGGGCCAACCAAATGAAAAAAATTGACACAGTACGTTGGCCTCTTCATTAGTTCTTTTGAGTGAAACCAGTCAGTGTGAGCAACCGAATGAAACAGTCAGTCGGTCGTAGTTTTACTATGTTGGATTAATATTCGTTTATTTTTTTCGAATGAAAGTAGTCTGTGGGAACAACCGAATGAAAACATGCGAAACTTTTGCAGTTTTGTACATTGACTGAATTACTCATACTTCTTTTCAAGTGAAAACAGGCAGTAAGTTTTGTCATATCGCTGGAGCAGGCCTGCGATCACTTTCATTGCCCACCCCAGACTTCAAAAACGCCGATCATGTGGGCCCGATCAGATTACTTTCGCAGACACCCACAACCTGCAGAAGATAAGTGGCCGATGACCACGAAGTACCGCGGTGAGCGGGGACACGAGAGGGGGTGCTGCCTCGCTTGCGTTTTCACTGCTGACAGCGCCAGCAGGCGCGCGCCAAACTCCACACAACAGTGTCTAGCGGGCGGTGCGTGCCATCGCCGATTGTTGTCGGTTTCTTACTGTCTCAATGAAGAAGCGCGGAAACTACAGGGTGTTCCAAAACGATCTCTACAAGTTTAATCTCGCATACTGTATCTCCGAAGTGGGAACAGGTAGAAACGTGCGGTTTGCGGCTTCTTGTTCATACATATAGAAGGTTTTAGCAGGACACAGTTGAGTATGTTAAATTTGAGCATATTTGCTAGATCCAAATTCGAAGATCACTACCATTAGGTATGGTAAAAAAAAGCCTTCATTAAAGTATTTTGTATAAAAATATTTCTTATAAAATTATTTCTGTTAATTCCATCTAATTTGAAGGAGTACGAGAAGACGTACAACATTTGTCAGTGCTGTAAATTTTCTTCAGCGTGACTGTATTCGTCAACTGTATATGAAAAATTCATCTCAAGTTTCATAATTATTCACTCTTGTCACGCCGCGATGGAGTAGCCGAGCGGTCTAAGGCACCTCGCTGCGGAGCGGGCGGTTGCTCGCCGTCAGAGGTTCGAGTCCTCCCTGGAGCATTGGTGTGTGTGTGTTGTCCTTAGGTTAGTTTACCTTAGTTTAAGTAGTTTGTAAGCTACGGATTGATGACCACGCAGTTTGGTCCGATAGATTTACAAACATTTGAACTCTTGTGACAGATATTTCTGTGGTTATCGGTGAAACGATGTGGAGGTTTATTCCATCCCTCCGCCATGTACCATACAAAATCTTAGATGAACAGTGAACTGCCACTTGTTTTGAAAATCAAGTGTGCAAAATTTCATCAAGATCGGAATAAAACTCTATATTGGCGTCAAAGTCTGGAATACCTTCTGTCATGCATCAAACTAATGTAGATGTAGACGGTGACCATTCTCTTTCTTTGAAGGTGAAGAGCGAAATATATCATTAAAATTCGAATACAAACGGAATTTGTCGTAGTAGGTAAAGTATCCTCCTCCATAAACCTACGAAATTTATTGTACACAAATACCTTCGTCTTGTTTTAAAGGTCAAGTGTGCAAAATTTCATCAAGATCGCAGTCAAATTGTGGTTTTTGTCGAAGTCAGTATGTAAAGTACCCTCCGCCATGCACCGAATGAAATTTGATGTAGACAGTGACTTTCCTCTGGCTTTGAAGGTCAAGTGTGCAAAATTTCATCAAAATTGGAACAAAACTGTAGATTTGTATGCAATAGAAACACACACATGTACACAGTGCTATATTTATAAGATTTGTCTCTAAGGAAGTTTCATGCTGAATCACAGTTCATTTATACCCGAAAAGACTGAAGGAGTGTGCAAATAAATTCACACAAAATCGGTGAATTAATAAAAACATCCATATAACTGCAGAAACCGCAGAGCCTTTTTCGCCGGCCGCGGTGGCCGAGGTGACTGAGGCGCTCCAGTCACGGTCAGCACGGCCACTACGGTCGGGGGTTCGAATCCCCCCTCGGGCATGGATATTTGTGCCGTCCTAGTTCGTAAGTAGTTCATACGTAGTTTGTAAGTTTAGGGACTGATGACCCCGTAGTTAAGTCCCATAAGCTTAACAAACATTTGAACGTTTGAGCCTTTTTCCAGTCGATTGTATCGCTTCAAGTGAAACCACTCAATGCCGAGAACATTCATATAAAGGACAGAGACTTGTTTCATTCGGTGGTCGCACATCGACTGAAACCACTCAAACCCACCGAATGAGTGAAAACATTCATATAACGGCTGCAACCGACAGAGACTGGTTTCATTCGATTGTTTCGTGTCGACTGAAACCACTCAAACCCCGCCAGTGAGTGAAAACATTCATACGGCCACAAAGACTATTTTCAGTCGGTTGTTTCATTCGACTGAAAAAACCGACTGAACGAAAAAACAACCGATTGACCAATCGGTTGTTAAAAACAGTCGGTTTTCCCATCACTACTTTGAAAGTCGTAAACAATTGGGTTCATGAAAAACCGCCCCATCACGCATGACGTTTTGATTTATTACGTCTTTCCTACGCTTCTATTCGCGACGTATTTTGCAGACATTTTAAGTATGCTGGGTGTACCTTCGAAATGATATCGTATAACGACATGTAGTTCAGGTGCTATGACGTCAAAGATAATGAAATGCATGAAAGTGCGCCCTAATAAGCACGAGGTTGTAATTTACTACGTCTTTCCTACCAACTCCATTTACAACACATTTCGCAGGCAGTTTCCTAATGTTCCAGTCTTCGAACCTGGTAAATAATGTTTTTGTAGGACACATAACTCAGGAGAGATTACGTCATAAACGTGACATCCGTAAATAGGTACTGCATTAAGTTTGACATTTTGTTAAGACTTTATTACTCTGTTCGCAGCACATTCCGCAAACTATATCCAAATATACCACTGAAAGGAGCTACACTATTATATCAGTGAATGACATATTGATCAGCAGAAACGACGTCATAACCACTGACCTGTTTGAAAACGAAACTACAGGGTGAATTTCGCTGTACATTGTAGCGGAACAAGTGTACAAGTACCGCAGCTGTCTTCATTATTGCGATGCTGGTACTCAAGGCGAACGACTACTACTCGGGCTGCAGCGTCGCAGGCGGCTTCATCCTATGAAAATTCATTCATTCATTCATTCTCACGGGTCTAATGGATTATGCAGTACAACATAAATAAACAAACACGAAATATTAATAGTATCCTGCACAAACGTAGGTTTTTGAGAGATAAAAGGAGCCAACATGAAAATTTACACTATCACAAACTGGCACGATTTGTGGCCTTTGCAACACACAACAGTTTTGTAACGATTATTTCTTTCCTGCTTTCAGTGATTTACGGACACACGAATGTTACGTAAACATCAGAAGTTAATTTCCAGCTGATTCGCGCCGAACGATGTCATTGGTTGATAATAACACCAGTCTGGTTGACGGAACTGCCAGGATTTATCTCTGAAATGAACTGTATGTTTGATAGGGTATTCTCCCATAAATATAACATCCTTTTTTTCTTAGAAAAGACCGCGCGGGAGTAGCCGAGCAATCTGGAGCGCCACGTTGCGGATCGCGCGTCCTCCCGCGTCGGGGTTTCGAATCCCCCCTCGGGCATGGATGTGTGTACTGTCCTTAGGTTAGTGAGACGTAACAGACCACTTAGGGAAACACCTAAAGACTGTACATTTGCATGTAGGCAACACCAATACAACTTGTAACTCTTGTAAGAAAATCCCTAGAAACTAATAACTACTCAGTTAATTTTCATCCATTGGTAGGAAGCAGAGTTATTGCATATTAAAGCTGTATTCCGGAATGTAGAAATAACAGATAGTAACAGAAAACATATTAATTGATATTAGATTCTCATCAGACTCAGTACATGGACTTAAAATGTCGTCTGATGCATTAATGCAATACTACCAATAATTTATTATGTGAATTCCGAAGACTTAATCTGAAACCAACATGACCACATGGTCAGCTTTTAAGCATTACTTGGAAACTATAATAGTTATAGAACTGAAAGAAACTGTCAATAGTTAAGCTTGCAAAAACGTAAATCTGTACATTTTAGGAATTATACTCATAACATAATTCTCATGCTATTAACGTCTTTATGAATTCCATTGTTCGAATACATGTAATATCATATATTGATTAATTGTGGCAATTCTTATCAAAGTGATCGTATTTCAAAGAATAAACATTTAATGCTCTACTTACCAATATTAAGTATATCTTGTAATAAATCCGTTGTTAATGATAAATGTATAACTTCCTGGTTCTAACAATAATATGTATTGTTGTCACATGTCAAAATAGTATATAAGGATCCGAGCAGAGAGACTCGGGGCGTCATTATTAAGGCTGTCTTTGGGCAGTCACTATGTATGCGGATCAACAATGTAATGTATTATTGAATGTAGTTTTATGAAAAGTGCGACTTGTGTTTTGAGTTCACATTAAGTGATGTATGTCTGTAAGATATCACCCAGCACGCAAACTTAACCCGAATTTCAGGCACGTGGAGAACTTTACAAGCGAAGCAGATTCTACGAGATATATCCAACCTACGACAATCTGTTTGTAGCAGGTACGTTACATTAGTTTAACTTAGTTTAAGTAGTTCGTAAGCTAGGGACTAATAACCTAACAGTTAAGTCCCATAGAATTACAAACATTTGAACTTTTTTTTTTTACTAGCTGAAAACCCGGCGCTGCGAGGGTATTTATTTATTTATTCTTGCCATTTTCAGGTTTATATTCATTTGTGTGAGGGCTATATGTCTGTAAAATCTCTTGGGAATAGAACTGATAGCAAAGAAGTAATAGATTAAAACCTGGTGCGTGGTGGGGCGGATCTACATGAACGTTACTGCTTATGTGCTCATATCTCATGAACTACGTGTCCTACTGTGATACAATTTAGAAGGTACATTCAGCTACTTGTGTGTATACTGTCTGTAAAATTTCCTGTCGCTACAATTTATAGTGTTCAAATTATAAATTTCCTTTCATCTTTTACTATGGTTGCCAGCGAGAAAAAGTTTGTTGCAAGTCGCTAAGTACTGTCATTCTCATACAGTGTATTTCGAAAGTCTCGCCGCATTATATGGCATTTTTTGCGATTTCTGTTGGTTATGACGTAATGTCTTTTGAACCATGTGCCGTATGTGATTCTTAACCATGCAGCAATTATTACCTCACGGTAAGGAATGTGTGTACCAAATTTGATTGAAATCGGTCCAATGGCTTAGGAGAAAATGAGCAGCATTGTCGCAAAATGCAGCAGTTTTTCGCGCATCTCATTGTTTATGAGGTCATATCTCGTGAACTATATATCGTATGTGATTCTTACACTTACGGCGACCGTCCTCATGGATTGAAGCTTACGTGTACAAAATTTCATAAAGATTGGAACAAAACTGTAGATTTGTATGCAACACGTACACACATACGGACACTCTGCTCTATATATTAGATTTTCTTTTTTTTTTTTTTTTATTATTTAGAAAAGAGACGGACAGAGCGAAGGAGTAGGAGAAGTACCAACTCAATGCTGGAGTAAGGAAATAAATACCGGGCAACGCACGGTGTTTTCAGCTAGTAAAGAATTACAAGCATAACCTCTCATTATCAACGCTTGCGTAGAGTTGTCAGTCCGAACATACAACCAATACCGCGTAAAATAAACGCAGAAATGAGTGTGAGACGTACGAATAACGTAACCGGTACGGCAGTGCAGCGGAATTTAGCGTAAATGTTGTACGGCAGAAGGCGACCGACTGGAGTGCGTTTGCCAACAGCTCGATATCGGCCCCGAGGACCCGTCCTGTACTCGAGACTTTATCGGCTGCACCTTAATCGACCGGAAATCCGTGGCTTGGTCAGGGGAGAGCCAATATCAGTTGGTGAGAGTTTCTAGTGGAGTTAACTGTGCCGAAGACACCACAAAGCCATAGCCCCAGATTGTCAAGAAGCCCCGGTGCAAACTAATGGCAGTTCCATAATGGTATCCGCTGCTTTACCTGGAATGACTGGCGCCCGGTTTCTGGAAAACTACAGTTACCGACCTGTTAGCCACCGTAATGTTATAATTTAACACGCCAGATAACTTCCTAGGGTGTCCCGCAGCTCATTTCAACAATCGTTAGTTAACTATGATGTAACAACTCCTTATGTCGATGCTAATAGCACAGTCTAACATATACCAGGTCATCAAAACGTCAGTATAGCTTAGAAAACATAATAAATCGCGGAATAATGTAGATAGAGAGGTAAAAATTGACACACATGCTTGGAATGACATGGGTTTTTATTATGACAAAAAAAATTGTTCAAGAAATGCCCGACAGACGTCGCTTCATCTGATCAGAAAAGCAATAATTAGCATAAGAAGTTAAGACAAATCAAAGATGATGTTCTTTACAGGAAATGCTCAATATGTTCACCATCATTCCTCAACAATACCTGTAGTCGAGGAACAATGTTGTGAACAGCACTGTAAAGCATGTCCGGAGTTACGATGAGGCATTGGCGTCGGATGTTGTCTTTCAGCTTCCCTAGAGATGTCGGTCGATCACGATACACTTACGACTTCAGGTAACCGCAAAGCCAATAATAGCACGGACTGAGGTCTGGGGACCTGGGAGGCCAAGCATGACGAAAGTGGCGGCTGAGCACACGATCATCACCAAACGGCGCGCGCAAGATATCTTTCACGCGTCTAGCAATATGGAGTGGAGTGCCATCCTGCATAAAAATCGTACGTTCCAGGAGGTGTTTATCAGCCAGGCTGGGGATGGTGCGATTCTGTAACATATCGGCGTACCTCTCACCCGTCACGGTAGCAGCACTGTCTAATATATACAGTCGCAACACTTCCGCTGATTTTTGTTATACTAGGCGACTGCAGCGCTCCTTGCGGACGTAAAGCCACGTTGCTCTATATCGTATACGAGACGTGTGTTTGTTGTGTGTTTTAGTCTACGAAATGGTTTTTACGAAGGGAAGCGTGTGTAGTGCAATAAATTGCAGCAACAAAAACTAGAATACGTCATATTTATCATTCTTTAGGTTTTCTACAGAGCCTGAGAGATGTGACATAAAGTTTCGGTAATGCTTATTTACAATTATGTTGTGAGCAACATACACATATTGAAGATTATTTCTTTTTAGGATCAAGAAATGGCTTATAAATAGCAGGCGACAAGATCTTTTGAATAAAGTTGCCGCGTATTTACGTGATAATGTGAAGTTCTGCTCGCTACACTTCGATGCAAACCAGTTCATGAATGATGAACGGAAGAAGCTGGTGTGGAATGCTGTGCCTAGATTGTTTGATGTTCCAAACAAACCACCGAAACTGGGAATGAAGAGGAAACTACCGCAAAGACGTGATAATGTAAAGGCGGAAGAAATTAAACTGTGTCCTGAAACAAGTATTACGACTGTGGTTGCTGCTACATCACAGCTAGAAACATTTTTGTCTGGGCATTCGAAAGTAATTCACTATAGAGGCAAATGTATAAGAAATGTATGGAAAAGAAGTGTTCATTGTTACCGTTATTAATGTTTAAAAGGTTAAATGTTTCCCGTTTTATCTAATGAAACCACAGTCTAATACATAAACCTACTTATCTGAAACCACTGAGCCGTCTTATTTTACAGACGATTGTCGCTCCGCCCCCTCCCATTCCTCCATTCCTCCCTCATCTTCGAACCATATAATGACAGACTGCGATAATGACTAAGGACAGTAATATGACATTTAGATTGTCGTGTAATCGACGTAATATTATCTCAAAATAACATATAATTGAAATAATCTCATAGCAAAATTATATTAGATGAAAGTTTCATAGCCAGTGGGTGTTCTCATAACTAAAAAGCAGGGGGGAAAAATTTCGCACCTTTTAACACCGGGAAGACCAATTACATGCTTCTCATGTTTACCAGCAAAGTAAGGTGCAATATCTGAAGAATTTCGTCATAAATATGTTGCAGTTAGCGTCAGTTTATTCACGAGTTTTTACTAAATTTACATTTGTTGATATTTAACTGTCACTTAGAAGTTCTGTTATAGGCTTGTCTGCACAAAATACTATGTTTGTCTATCACTACCAGCAAGGTAAGCTGCAAGCAATTTCTAAAGAATTATTTCGTAACATATTGCACAATTGCAGTCTGTGTCCGATCACGAGTTTTTGCTCGGTTTACGTTTCTTTTAGACTCAGTCATGTGTCAAGATCAGTGGCGTAGCTATCATAGGGCTAGGCGGGGCAGTGCCCCGGGGCCCCCGGCCTCAAGGGGCCCCTTGTCCTACGTGAGCGACGTTCGAAAAAGTTACCGTAATCGTTGAACACTTTCATGTCCCCCAATTACTTCGGATAATCGAAGTTCAACTGTATATAATATTTCAGTTGAATGAAGGTTTTCCGACTTTGAACTTTTTGAACCCTGACCAACAAACCTCAAACGCACGAAGTGGATTTCAAAAATTATTCGCACCCCAGAATATGAACATAAGGTCCTTTGCTTATCCGCTAAGACGTGGACGCTGCCATCGTCAGCGTATTGTCGGTTGAAGTCGGAGTTGCCGTGCCTGCCAATCTTTGCGAAATAACAGTGAGTGGTGCTGAATTACTATCACAGTGACAGCGTGACCACATTTGAATATGAAGTCTCTACAATGTATTATTACAGAACGGTATTATTATGGTAACTCAACTGTTTGTGTAGTGAATTCCCCAAGGGTGTGCTCCATGATCATAGATCCCAATAAAGTGCTGTAACCAATTGCAGAAGAAGAGAAAATATGGTTACTTTGTCACAATAGTAAATTGTGCATTCAAGACACTATAATAAGGGAAGATGTCAACTTAGTTATTTTACTTATTACTTTTTCCTGGCCAGACATTAATATATACTTCATGATACCTGGTAGGGGCACGGCTCAAACCAAAGTAGTCCATCAAACAAAATCCGGCAACTTTCTTTTCTGAAACCATCCTACACGAATATTTCCCCTATTTTCCTTCTTTGATTGGGCTATCAACGAAATTAGGCTGACAGGTACGGAGCAATGACCTCACAGCGAGGAGTCTAGCGACAGTGTGATGTCGGCACTGACAACAGTCCGCCTGCTGTCAACGCGGACTTGACTGTTCCCGGTTTGCTTCGCGGCAGGGGGCCATGTTTCCATGGTTAAGTAATACTTCTCAATTGTTTATTTTTTACTAGCTTATGCCTGCGACTTCATTCACCTAGTATGGAGCAACTTCGGACACTATCCCAAGAGGTCGTTTATCTTTAAGTCTTACCCAGGTCGAAATCTATACCTCTGCAAAATTTCATTCAAATCCGCCCAGTAACTTTTGCGTGAAAGCATAACAAACAAACAAATTTTCATAGTTATAATTTGAGAGTACAATTACATGTTATCTGCTACGTGACATATAATACTTTACTTAATAGTATTTAGGTTTGCCTTATTATGTCTTCCAGTGGGCGGTAAGGAACTGATGATGGAGTTTTGCATAGTTTCAGTTTAAAGAGGGCCCCAATGTCATTTTTGCCCCGGGGCCCTTGGTGACATAGCTACGCCACTGGTCAAGATACTTAAATAAAGCTTGAAATGCAAGAATATATACAATATTTAGAAAATCACACAAATGTAATTAGCAGCGGGCATTATCAATGTGTCGTGCACGGCGTTAAGGGACAGCCGGCTTTTCGACCGCTTGGAGCGCTAGTGTCGCTCCAAGTGTCCGGCGGTAACAGCTTTCACAGCAGTGAGTGTCGCCACTGTATTTATTAGACTGTGGTAGCAGTTACAAATCCAGAATCACGCAGTTCCTCCGATAAAGGTAGACGTGGTAAATCCAACCCATACCGCGACTTCCTCGTCGTGCAATGGAGTTTCCACGACAGTTCTAGGATTTTCGGTAGCTCAAAATCTGTAGTTGTGGGCATTGACAGACCCTCGGAGCGTGAAATGAGCTTCGTCGGTCCACAACACGCCGGCCGCTGTGACCGAGGGGACTGAGGCGCTCCAGTCACCGTCCTCACGGTCACTACGGTCGGGGGTTCGAATCCCCCCTCGGGCATGGATATTTGTGCCGTCCTTAGTCTTAGCTAGTTCATAAGTAGTTTGTAAGCTTAGGGACTGATGACTCTGTAGTTAAGTCCCATAAGTTCTACAAACATTTGAACATTTTCCACAACACGTTACTCAACCAATCGTCATCTTCCGCCATCTTTTGAAACACCCACACCGCAAATAGCCTCCGCTTCACTAAATCGTCAGGTAACAGTTCATGATGCCGATTGAATTTGTAAGGATAGCATCGGAGGGTACTCCTAAGTGCCAACCAAACAATAGTGTATGGAATGCCGGTGGGACGTGCGACCGCACGAGCGCTGACTTCCCCGTGCATAGACGACCCCGCTACAGTCTCCATTTCTTCCTGAAATGTCTCAGCAGCAATACGCCTTGTGTTCGGTCGGCCACTAAGGGGTCTATCGCCTAAACAACCCGTGGCTTCGAACTTCGAAATCATTCTCGCCACAGTTGCATTTGCCAACGGACCTTTACATGTTCGAATCCCCTTCCTATGGCGATAGGATCGTAACGCTGAACTAGCACATTCCCCATTCTGATAATACAGCTTCACTAACAGCGCTTTTTCAGATAACGTCAACATGCTGCGACTGCTGGTGCTCATGATTCTCTCTCTCATTACTGCTCATTTTACACACGATTTTCACGTGCAGTCACTGACGTTTTAGCACCATCTGTCAGACATTTCTTGAACCTTTTTTTGTTCTAATACAACCCCATGTCATTCCAAGCACGTGTGTCAATTTTTACCTCACTATCTACATTAATCCGTGATTTAAATTTTTCAAATTTATACTGACTTTTTGATCACCCTGTACAGTCACAACACTCCCACTGATTTTTGCTATACGCCAC
This sequence comes from Locusta migratoria, assembly GCA_026315105.1. Lineage (NCBI taxonomy): Eukaryota > Metazoa > Arthropoda > Insecta > Orthoptera > Acrididae > Locusta > Locusta migratoria. The sequence continues at coordinate 209,425,802 of CM048749.1, forward strand.
GACATCAGCGCTCCAAGCGGCTGGCGAGGTATATTTATGAATGTGATATCGGATGAGTGGGAATAGTGTTGTTTGAATAGATTTTAACATAGTTTTTAAAACAGGAACGTTTGTAGTGACATAAAAATCGGCAATAACTACTAAATAACTCCACAATCGTCTTTATTAGGTTTCCTAAGAAACATTGGAATATGCGAAACGACACATTGCAGGATAGTTTATTTAAGATTCTCATGAAATCTACGACTTTTTAATGGAGCTTTTCATCTTCTATTAAGGACAAAAAATTGCTTTCAAACAACAGAAGACCCCACCTTTGATTGAAGTACGTCGGATTACTATTCAGAAACGTCAAGATTTCGGTAATACAATTACAGTCAAACCAGTAAGTGTTGCACGCAAGAAACTTATATGAAAGCCAATACCTACATTATTTAATGTACCAGACCAACTACGATAGATGTAACTTAAGGAAATTCCTAACAAATGTGACAATAAAACAATGAAAGCAGAATAAAACTTTTCCGCATCAAAGCAGAATCCAATCCACAATTGATGCTACATCTGAACCACAAATGGAAAAAAATCTTCAAGACATTCGTTTTGTAATCAAAAGTAATTACACTCAAAAGTATACGCGCTTAAACTAAAGACGAGTGAAGTGTAAAAATGTACGAATTATTACACTCCGTAGCGAATTGTTACACGTCAAAGAAAGTGCCCCGAGCGGTCTGGAGCGCTACGTTACGGCTCGCACGGTCTCCAGTGTCGAGGGTTCGAATCCTCCAACGGGCATGGATGTGCGAGTTGTCCTTAGGTTAGTTTAGCTTACAAGGAAAGTACATGGGCTCGAACAAACATATCTGTATGAACGTTTGGTTACAGCATCTCTACGTACACCTCAATGTGCTGGTGGGTGTCGTTTTTCTGCAAAGCTCTGCAACCATGCTCTAGATAGCACTGTAGATGTAATTGTAGACGCCATACGTAATGCAGATATCTTAAGTATAACTTATGTAATAATCATCGTACATGTTCTCTAGCGAATTGTCATCAAAAGCCGTGATGATAGTTGCAACTTTAACCTTCTTCCCGAAAGACTGTTGGTATTCACTGCCACTGCTTCCATCGCCTCTTCCCGCACTTACCGTAGCACTACCGCTTGTAATGAGTTGTTCGTCATTATCATTCCTATTATCATTATTATGAGTTTGTAACAACAGTATCTAACTTATGCTCATATTTCTGTACCATAACAGCTACAAGAAAGCATGCAAATGATTCATCTTCTACACTCATACAATCTTCAAGAAGAAGGGTTCTTCGTAAATTCATCTCAACTAATCGCAATACATTAGCAGGATGATTAGCACTCGCCGCCCCATCTGACGCTTCACCACACAAATAACATCACAAAACACAACTTCGGAGGCATACTGCACCGTCCCTACTGGCGAACCGACAGGTCAAAGTGCAATGCGGCATGGTACACGCAGAGGCCTCTAACGGACGACTGCAGAGTTTTGCAGATGCGGGAGTGTCATTAGTGCAATAAGGGATCTTTACATTATCTCTCATACGATTTTGGTGTATGTGTGTTTGTTCGAGACCAAGTACTTTCCTTGCTAGTTTAAGTAGTTTGTAAGACTACGGACTGATGACCAACGTAGTTTGGTCCCATAGGATTACAAACATTTGAACATTTGAAAGAAAGTGTCTTTCATGTAAGAACAGACCGTAACAGGAATTTATATGTCTCTTATGTTTATATTATGCTTATTTTCATCGGAATAAGCTGCAAATATATACATATTCGTAAATATTTCTTCATAAATGAGTCTGTTCTGCAAGACCAGTCCAGTATAATATGCTACACTGCCAACTGTTTCGGAATTATTGACTACTTGGAGAAGCAGCATGGCTCAGTATTCCTGGAGGCGACTTCAAAAAATCAAAATGTTCAGATATTTGTAAATCTATCGGATGATGCGTGGTCATCAGTCCGTAGCTTACAAACTACTTAAACCTAGGTAAACTAACCTGAGGACAACACACACACACACACCCATGCCCCAGGGAGGATTCGAACCTCCGACGGCGAGCAACCGCGCGCTCCGCAGCGAGGCGCCTTAAGGTACGGCCATAGTGAGCCGCTCCACGCTTCCTGCTTCTCGCCGGCAGGTAGGCGGTTGGAAAACCCAGTGGGTGATCCCATTGGGGTGGCCATAGTGCACCCAGACTGCTCGGCTACTCCACCGCGGCGAGGCAGCTTCCAACGAGTAATTGAGTCTATGCCGGGTCAAGTGGCTGCACTTTGCAGGGTGAGAGAAGGTCCCACACCATGTCAGTGAGTGTGTACACTGTCTGAACACGGGCATACGGACACCTGTTACTAGCCCTTCGCCTGTATGAAGTCTTATGCGACCCTCCGCAACGATCGATATCGCTATCCATCAGTATGTGATGCCTGCCTGGTCTGATTTTTAGCTGTCGGTGACAAGGTCCATAGAAGACAGGTCTGGACACCAGTGTTCCTTATGGAGCCGCCATTTTGGGTCTAGAGCGGAGTACGCAGCGCAGTATCGCTAGGAGAGAAAACAGTCGCTTTCGCAAATTATTATTATTCTGCAGCCAGTTGCGTACCGTTAGAGTCAGAAATTATATTCTTGTGTTTGGTAATAAGATAATAAGATACTGATAATTCAAAAGGCCTATATTTCTCACTCTTACAAGGAGAGGTCACAAGACGATTCTCGCAGATTTGACTCCATCTGTGTGAGAAGAACCAGCTAGATAGACGATTTAAATTTCTGAAATATGTGGCCTGAGTGGACTATAGGATATGAAAATCTCCCATAAAAGATTTCCGATTTCAGAATGGAAGAAGTATAAGCACATTGGATGGCGAAGTATGCGTTCCATTAAAGCACTTTTCGGAAAAAATCTCTTGGTCAAAAATGCTTTCATAAGATGTGAATGGTGTAAATGTTATGTTTATTAACGATGATCACCAAAACTAAATGTAATGTAACTTTCGCATATAACTTCTAAGATTTTTTGTAAATACTTTTTTCAGTGGGCACTTCACCAAATAATGAAAATGGTTTGACTACATTAATCACCATAATCAAAGTAATTATAAGTGAAAGTAATACATTGATTTTACATAAATAAATTTCGTATTTCTCAGTTGACACAATAACGTTCTTTGACCTTTTCCGACATGTCTCTTACCTTTTCCAACTTAATTTCAATTAAAACACTAGGATCTGCCCTACGTCTGTCTGACACAGACCCAGTGTCTCGAAATTTCTTCCAGTTACGTGATGTCGAATCACTGGAAACACGTACACCAGGAAAATGTCATTTGAATGCAAGCTGACATCCCGTGTAATAATATTCTGTTCTCGGATAGTTCAACACATGAAACTTTCATTTGTCCTTCGTCTATACCATACCGGATGGAAAATTGACAAATACGTAGATCATTATGTTACAAAGATGTGATTGGAAGACAGCAGAAATTTGTTTATGAAAAGGCTACTTTATCCTCACAGTGGTGGTTAGTCATATCACATATACATTGTAATGAGAATGGATGCAGCCACATTCTTTGTAACCTGCTTACTCTGTAGCAGTTTTACATTCACTGCTTTATACAACTAATGGCTACCATCGCAAAGGATCACGGTAGCGTGACCAGACCTCTCCTATATAGACCTTGGTCGGTGTTCCTTCGCAAAGCGCAGTCCAGGGCGCCATTTCACGGATTGCGCCACCGCTCCTGTCGGAGGTTCGAGTCCTCTTTCCTCCGTGTGTGTGTGTGTGTGTGTGTGTGTGTGTGTGTGTTCTCTTAAGCATAAGTCAGCTTAAGCAGTTAGTAGATCTAGATACATATAACCTTCTCAGTTTGGGCACTTAGGTTTACAACCATTTGAACGTTCGTTTACGTTTCCAAACATGTTCAAATCTTTGTAAATCTAAGGTATTTAACTGCTACTGTTATCAGGTCCTAGGCTTACAAACGGCTTAAACTAACTTATGCTAATGACACTACACACACACACACACCCTTTCCCAAGAGAGGACTCGAACCTCCGACGACGAGCAACCGAACGCTCCGCAGCAAGGCGCCTTAGAGCGTCCGGTCACTCCATCTTCCATTCGACAGTAATTTCATTAGGCTTGGATAACTTTAAAAGAGTTGCACTGCCCACGATGGATCTATTGACAACATGATATCCAAAGCCTAGTCCATGTCCAGAAACTCTGCAGTTTTCTTGTCGACATATTTTGCTCTTACTGCTGCTGAACCAACACAATACTCCTCGTCTTCTTTTATTTGGTTGGTGAAGAAGTTCGTAGCGTTTTTGTTTTGCTTGTTGGTATTTCGTTTGCCTTTTTTTTTTTTTTTTTTTTTTTTTTTTTTTTTTTTTTTTTTTTTTTTTTTTTACATTTGTCATTTTCTTTTATTTCTTGTTCACTGTTGCTCCTTTATTCACATGTTCTCATTTAGAGATAGTTTATGGAGCCGTGGGCACCAGAAAGTTAGAAAATTTGAAAAGAGAAATGGATAGGTTAAATTTAGATATGAGGGGGATTAGTGAAGTTCGGTGGCGGGATGAACAGGATTTTTGGTCAGGTGAGTACAGGGTTATAAATACAAAATCAGATGGTGGTAACGCGGGAGTAGGTCTGATCATGAGTAATAAAATAGGAATACGGCTAAGATACTATGAACAGCATAGTGAACCCATTATTGTAGCGAAGACTGTGAATGGCGCGCCGCAGGCCGCTCGGCCACTGTGCCGGCTAAGGAAATAAAATATATTACTCAGACAGTTCAGAGAAAGAAAAACTTGATTATGATTGGTGACTGGAACTCGGTAGTAGGGAAGGGAAGAAAAGGAAATGTAGTAGGTGAATATCGACTCGAGAAAAGGAATGAAAGAGGAGACGTCCTGATAAAATATTGTGCAGAGCACAATTCAATCATCACAACTGAAAAAAGGCAGTACACGTGCAAGTCACCAGGAGACAGGCATAGATTTAGAAACCAGGTTTTAAACAGTAAGACATATATAGACTGACCATAAATTATTGGTTATGAACTGTAGAAAAAAAAAAAAAAAAAAAAAAAAAAAAAAAAAAAAAAAAAAAAAAAAAAAACCTACGACACTGCAAGAAGGTAGAAAATTAAGAATATGAAACCAGAGGTGGTTGAGAGTTTCAGAGGGACCATTAGGCAAGGATTGGCTGAAACGGGGAAAAGTAACACAATAGAAGAAGAATGGGTAGCTCTGAGAGATAGGGTAGTTAAGGTCGCAGAGTATCATATAGGCAGAAGGACAAGGCCTAATAGAAATCCCTGGATAAAACAAGAGGTACTGAAATTGATTAATGAAAGGAGGTAATATAAAAATGCAGCAAGTGAAGCAAGCAAAAGGGAGTACAGACGTCTGAAAAATGAGATTGACAGAAAGTGCAGACTGGCCCAGCAGGAGTAGCTAAAAGGACAAATGCACAACCGTAGAAGAATGTATAACTAGGGCTAGATAACAGCTACAGGAAAATGCAAGAGACAGTTGGAGACAAGAGAAGCAGGTGATTGAATATCAAGAACTCAGGCAAAAAAACCAACACTAAGCAAATAAGGGAAAGGTGAAAGGTTGAAGGAATTCACAGAGGTCCTATACAGAGGAATTAAACTTGAAGGCAGTTTTCTAGAAATGGAAGACGAAGTATAGGGAGATGAGATAGGAGTGGGATACTTCGAGAAGAATTTGACAGAGCACTAAATGATTGAGTAGTCTGAACTGCCAGTCATGAAGAAATTGTTCCACGTGGGATGCAAGATGTATAAGACAGGGGAAATACTTCAAGAAGAATATAGCAATTCCAATTCCAAAGAAAGTAAGTGCAGACAATGTGAAAATTACAGAACTATCAGTTTAATAAGTCATGGTTGCAAAATAATAACACGAATTACTTACAGCCGAATGCAAAACTGGTGGAATCCGACCTTGGAAAAGACGGGAGGCAATACTCACATTAAGACTTATCTTAGAAGATAGGCTAAGGAAAGGCAAACCTAGATTTTAGCATTTGTAGATTTGGAGAAAGCTTTTGACAATGTTGAATGGAATACACTCAATCCGATTCGGAAGGTATCAGGGGTAAAATATTCGGAGCGAAGAGTTATATTGTAAGGAGTAAATATTATTTAAATTTTACTCGATCTTCTACCTTGGCCACATTTTTATTGGAATTTAAGCTGTAATTTCGTATGCACATATTTTACGTAATATTCTAATTTCATTTTATTAATCTATGTAACATTCTGGCTTCAGTTGTTCATGTTGATTAACTGGTAATCTGTGGCATAAGTCAAAGAGTATGCATTATCTCTGTCGTGAATATTGCGCTGCCAGTAGCAGTCTGTAGGGATTGTCTGTGAGAGGAGCTCGTGTGAAGCAAACGCAATCTGCCAGATAGTCTGTGCTTGGCAGCCTAGACATCCACATTGAACGTTATATAATGTGATTATTTTGGATGGAAAAAAGCCTGCCCTGTGGTGGAGGCACTTATATTACTAGTTGACAAAACGTGTTTGTTTTGGGATAAAAAAGATAAAGTCTCTACATCTATTATGGTATTGTATGATCATTGTTGTAGTAGGTGCTCGGCGTTTCCTTATTACTGAAGTTAGTTATCAAAATTTCCAAGTCCTGATTTAACCTGAAGTCACTAACCAATTACCCACTCCTTTCATAATTTTGAAGATTGATTTTTGAATTAGATCTAATTATTGTGTTATATGTAAATGCCATCTGGCGAGTCAGTGACTTATAAGTTGAGAAGAATGATAGTGAATGTATAATTTTTATGAGATCAGGTTGCGTAATTAATGAGAATAAAAAGTAACTTACAGGTAGCCAAAGTGATATATATATATAGCCAATCAGATCTAAAATATACGTAGGTACAGATAAGGCGATGTAGCAATTATTGTGCTGTGCACGTTATCTATTGAGGGACATTGATGTGATGATTAACCTATTTTGAGTAATTTAGTGAGATATTAATTCACCTGAGTTCAGTAGCAGAGAGACGCCTATTTTCTTCGCTGTCGCAATTGAACTGTTTCAGTGTAGCCTGTTCACCACAGTTCTGTGTACACTGTAAATTCTGCAATAACCTTAGCAGACATAACATTTCAAACATACAAGATTAGTATCCACCCACATTACAATTTTAATTACAGTTTTGTCATTAACAGTGTTGTTTTCATTTACAATGTTATCCTTTTCGCGCCGAACAATCACACACGCCTTATTTGCCAGGCCTTGACGTCATATACGATTAATTGAGATACAGGAAGACACTAATTTTCATAGCTTAATCAGTTTACTTTGTTGAAATATTTAATCAGTAATAGTCACGTCACGCATTCTTGTTGAAATACAGAACAGCAGTTATCAAAGTCGAAGGGCATTAAAGTGGTTGGGAGGGGAGTAAGACAGGGTTGTAGTCTTTCTCCAATGTTATTAATCTGTACATTGAGCAAGCTGTGAAAGAATGCAAGGCAAACTTTGGAGAGGGAGTTAAAGTTCTGGGAGAAGAAATAAAATTTTTGCGGTTTGCCGAAGACATCGTAATTCTGTCAGAGACAGTAGAGGACTTGGAAAGAACAACTGAACGGAGTAGACAGTGTCTTTAAAGGACTACAAGATACACATTAACAGGAGTAAAACGAGAGTAATGGAAAGTAGTGTCAGAAAATTTGGCGATTCTGAAGGAATTAAATTAGATAATGTGACAAAGAAAGTAGTAAATGAGTTTCTTATAAGGGTAGCAAAATAGTTTCTTATCGTATAAGTAAAGAAGATATAAAATGCAGAATGGCTACGGGAAGAAAAGCGTTTCCGAAGAAGCGAAATTTGTTGACATCCAATATTAATTTAAATGTTAGGAAGTCCTTTCAGAATGCATTTGTCTGGAGTGTAGCATTATATGCGAGTGAAACGTGGACGATAAGGAGTTGAGACAAAAATATGATAGAAGCTTTCGAAATGTGGTGTTACAGACGAATGATGAAAACTAGATGGGTAGATCACGTAACTAATGCGGAGGTGCTCAACAGAATCTGGGGGAAAAGGAGTTTCAGGCGTATCATAAGAGAAGGGATAGGTTGGAGGGACACATTCTGAGATATCAAGGAATCGTCAACTTTGCGTTAGAAGAAAGTGTGTGAGGTAAAAAGCGTAGAGGGAGACCGAGAGACGAATTCAGTAAGCCGATTCAAAAGGATGTAGGTTACCGCACGTATTCTCAGATGAAGAGACTTGCACAGGACAGGGTAGCGTGGAGAGCTCAAAATGTTCAAATGTTTGTTAAGCTTATGGGACTTAACTACGGGGTCATCAGTCCCTAAACTTACAAACTACTTATGAACTACTTACAACTAAGGACGGCACAAATAACCATGCCCGAGGGGGGATTCGAACCCCCGACCGTAGTGGCCGTGCAGACCGTGACTGGAGCGCCTCAGTCTCCTCGGCCACCGCGGCCGGCCGTGGAGAGCTACGTCAAACCAGTCTGCGGACTGTAGATCACAACAACAACAACACATACTGAGGTGGATCACTGTGGATTAATGGATTAATTGGCTTTCAAGATCTTTATCATACTCGGAAGGTTCCTGAGCGAGGAGTGTCACTGAAGTGTCTGATCTTCGTTAAAACGAGACACCATTTATTGCCATGTTCTGTCCGACAGCATCATTCCTACACTCGGCGATAATGTTTCTGGTTGTCTCCGCTACTGTCATTCCTCTGTTTAACTCAGACAGAAGAATGCGTGGGAAATGTGCGAAACTCTCCACAGGTGAACAATGAAACTTAATCCATTATTTGAGAATATTTATAACAGTTATTGACATTTACTTGATTAGCAAGAACTTTTGAGGCGTATTTACGCTTATTAACATATATGGAATCTTATCTTAATCCTCCACATCATCCACAGATTTGCACGAACGTCCTCTGAAAAGCACTTTTCTGTCACATACACTGTAGTGATGTGTGACCTGAACCTTGTTTTCACACTTACCACTGTTCACCTGCACACATCCCGACATAGCTGACGTTAGAGCCAATGAGATACTGAAGTTAGAGACGGAGCTGTCATTTCTGGATGACGCGTGGAACTATCAACTAATGTGAATAAAGCACATGACGTACCATATTTTACAAGCAATAAATATGCTTTCTATCGAGTGTCTCTGAGGAGGTCTCTACTTTTTCACGACAAATTACCCACTAACAGGTTCAGACTGAGTTTACTTTGATGTCCCGTGTGCAGCTTTCCTAATGAGCCGTTCACCTACCATTCTCCTTTCAGCTCTGATGCCCTTTCACTTCGCTTTCCAGCGCAATCTTTCGCTCTGCTCTGTACGATCTATCGACGTTTCCGTCAGTTCATTAAGTTATTGGTAATCCTCTCGGCAGGCAGCCTTTTTTTTTCTTTAGAAACTCAATGCCACATAGAACCAGTTAATTACGGCAGCGGGCGGATCATGCGATTCTGACGCATACTTTTGACTTCAATAACCACATTCAATTTCTTTCTCTTTCGACTGCAACGAATATCTGGCTCTCGATAAATCCATTTGGCCTGCGAATCAGCAGTTAAAAGCGGTTCCATAGTTAAAGGGGAGGGACTGAAATTTGTCGTAGACATTTTTCACTAATGTAATCATTCGTATCTTTACAAAATTACACTATTACTACTCTTATTGGTATGGTGCCTGTTCTTTCCGACATGTCCGAAATAACAGACATCATTTGTTGACATTAACGGCCGTAATTTAACGAATTCTAAATATTTAAACGTTTCGACCGTTCGGAGCGTTGAAATAAATTCAACGGCGAAGTTGAATTTTTGTGCAGGACCGGGATTCGAACCCGGACTTCCCGCTTCGGAACAGCTGTCGTATTCAAACGCTCGATCCCTTCAGGGAATACATTATATGCTGCTATCCAGGCACGCTTTCCTTCCAACCCAGATTCTCAACTTCTATCCCCCTGGTCACTGATTGCTCTTGCTCGCAGCTTACGAGACTAAAGTATGGAGCTGACATGAAGCTATTATTTCTGGACTCTTACCGTAAACTGCAAGATCTCTACTACGATGTGATTGGTATGCCAATCAGTGACTGCTAGTTACATTTAAAAGAATGTGTGTTTTATGTTGCTTTTTTTCAGCAAGAAACGACATGCTGTATTGCTGTAGCTAAATAATGCATGAGTTGAGAGAAGCAGACTTGTGGGTCTGGTTGAGGCGCATCTGATGCCAGTAGAGGGTGCAGCACCTGTTCCGCATTACGTAATGTACTAAGCAAGCTGCACACACACACACACACACACACACACACACACAGCAGCTGTCCACCAGAGGTACAAAAAATTCCTACTCTTACGAGCAGCAGCTCTTTGTGTGTGTCTGTATTTGTGTGTGTGTGTGTGTGTGTGTGTGACAGACAGACAGACAGAGAGAGAGAGAGAGAGAGAGAGAGAGAACAGTGTTTTCTCGTGCGCACTCACACTGTTTGCGTTCTGATCTAAGCAACTGCTACCGTGTAACACCATTAATTATTGTGTTATATAAACACAATTTTCAAGTGTCACAAGACCACAAGACTGCCAGTATAGAACGTTTATCACTCACAGCACTGAAACATGGTGGTCCATCTAATTTTCGATTATTAACTTTTTTTCACTGTTGCGGACTACACAAGAAAGGTTTTTGTAAAGGAACTTGCCCCTCCAGGGGGGCTCACGGTTCTTTCGTGAGTACGTGTGTGGCGAGCACGGGGCCCCGAGGTAATGCAGTCTTCCTTCCTTACTTCCCGGACTGCATTTCCTTTCCCCGTGCCCTCCTTTCTTATCCTCACTCCCTCCCCTTCCCACCGGGGGACTGATAACCTTAGTAATTTAGTCCCCCTATCCCAACCAAACAACCCAAAGGAACTAATTTTTAAAGTAATGGAAGTGTAACGCAGTTTTATATTGCACCGAGTCTTCCGACGGAACGCGTGGCGCAGTGGTTTAATCGCAGATCGCTGTGCTTGCGGTTCTCAATTCAAATCCCGCCACGGGCAGAAAAATATATTTCTTTGTATTCACTATTTCTATTATGTTCTCCATGTTTATTATGTTTGATGTACTTGTAAGATCCAGAAAATTCTTTCTATGTATAAATGATGGAGTACTCCAAGCAGGAGGCGGTGTGTACTGAGTGTACGCTTGTGTTAGCAATAAACGTGTTCTAAGCGTAAAGTGTTGTGCTCTATTAACGACCAGCCTTCTAATTCCGGACCACTTGCAGTTTTCATCGTGGCTCTATGTAGCTGCGTGGTCTAAGACGTAGCCCTCCCGCCGGAGGTTCGAGTACTCCCTCGGGCGTAGGTGTGTGTGTAGCTCTCAGCGTAAGTATAAGTAGTATGTAAGTCTAGGGACCGATGACTTAAGCATTTTGATCCCTTAGTTTTACGAAGCATTTGAATTTTTTTTTCTAGATAGGCAGACAAAGTGTATGTATTTATATATTACAAACTTCATAAAAAAAGAAAAACAATTTAGTGAATTCTCCTCAGATGGCCGCCTGTTAGCGAATCTCGCGTTATAGATATCACATTTTTAGTTCTTGTAAAAGAATGCAAAAGAAGAAACGGTCTGCAGCTTATACATTTCCCTCCAAATGCTACTGAAGTGTTACTTACACATTTTTTGATGCGGTCTGGTATGTCTTGCTATATGGATTGCCAAGACCGCTTATGTTGAAATTATTTTATTTTACTTCTTGACCAGTTTCGGCAGAACTCGGTACCATCCTCAGATGCTTTCACTTCATAAAACTGGGCGTCATCGTTGTCGCTGAGATGGAACTGTGCTCAAGTTATAAAACTGAAACTGGTCATAAAGGGAATAAAATAGTTTCAACGTAAGTGGTCTTGACAAGCCATATAAGAAGCTACTGAAGTGCTATCTCAGCTATTTTAGTAAATTGATGGAGTTGCAGTGGCGTAACTGGGACTTGGCGGGGGGAGGATAGATCTGCTTGTCGAGCAAAATTTTAGTCAGTTTCCAGACAGACTACCATCTACCACTCCAGTTGAAGAAACTAATTGACTCCCATCCAATGAAAGCTTATGGCAAAACACCCCAAGTTTCCAATCTTTACCTTTACCAGATTGCTTTTATAAGATTTCTTTCTTCTTCTGTTTTTTTCTATCTTTTTTTTTTTTTTCTTTTTTTTTTTTTTTTTTCTTTTCGGGTTCGGGGGGGGGTTCTATCCCCCTCATCCCCCCCCCCTTAGTTACGCCACTGTGGAGTTTATATATATATATATATATATATATATATATATATATATATATATATATATAAAGATTCTACCGGTCCATTCTGTAGGCAGCTGTTTCAAGGTTGTCGTTACTTTGAAGCTCAATCAACTCCATCTGTAAGCATAGCATAAGTGTGGTGCAGGCAAAACTGGGATTCGCCCATGAAAAGACTGTCGTTCCAATCCCGATTCTGCCTGCACCTTCACCACGGTCAGGTAAGAGCTCGGAAAGACCGTGTCGAAAGACTGTTGATACGGGCGCGGTTGGTAATGCATTTATCTGCCGCAGTGGTTTTCAACCTTTTCGAATGCGCGACGCCCTTGCAGTATTCCGGCAACCCCCTTCCAAAAATAAATGTTCTGGAAAACCCTATCCCGTCACCATTACGTACCCTAACAAAACTATTTTGGAGTCGAAAGGCAACGAATTTCTTTCCGTTGACACAACTTTCTTGTGAATTATTATACGTTGTTTTTGTGTATTTTTGGGAATAGAAGGCATTATACTTATTTTTACTTGATTAGCGATAGAAGTAGAAATGTTGCACAAGTGTGTGTCACCTTTCAGGTGTCAGTCAGAAACGAATTTTGCTCATTAAGAAAGGACCCAATGTAAGGATACTTTATCAGGAAGTAGATTCTCTTCCGAATTTCTTAGATATAATTATCATATTTTGTTCGTTTACTTATTGATTGGTACCCAAAAAGTTTTCAGGCTTTTAGGTTATTCATGATTAACACGCTGTCTTCATCTCTGATTATCAACCCGTAGGTTGGTTTGCAGCATTTCTCCATAGTGTCCTGTTGCTTTCCATTTGTTTAATGTCCCTGTAGCTATTACAGTTCATATTGTCCATCAGTTGTCTCATATACTCCGTCCTGGGTCTTCCTATAGAGATCACTCCCTCCACCAATCCCTCCAAGATGATTTTTAGCAATCCTTCATGCCTCAAGCATGACCAATCCATATAAATGTTCAAATGTTTGTAGACCTTATGGGACTTAACTACGGGGCCATCAGTCCCTAAACTTACAAACTACTTATGAACTAGCTAATACTAAGGACGACACAAATATCCATGCCCGAGGGGGGATTCGAACCCCCGACCGTAGTGGCCGTGCAGAACGTGACTGAAGCGCCGCAGTCCCCTCGGCCACCGCGGCCGGCACCAATCCATATATTGCGTCTTTTTATGCAGAGTTCTTCTTACAGACAACCCCTCACCAATTCTTTGCAAAATCTGTTCGTTTGTTACTTTATCGTCAACAATATACGGTAACACCACATCTTAAACGCGTCTACCTTTCGATGTTCTGGTTTTCCCATGGTCCAAGATTCACTTCCAAACAACATGACACTCTATACAAAAGTCTTCAACAACTTCTTCAAAAAGGATATTCATGTTGTTGGATGTGAGAAGTTTACGTTTCTTATTTAAGGCAATTTTTTCTTGACATATTCTACTTTGAATGTCTCGTTTATATTTAGAATCTGAAGTGATCTTGCTACCCAGGTATGTAAATTCATTGACGATCTCAAGGGGTGCACAATCGAACATAATAATTGCATGTGTTCCGTGCTTGTTTGCTGTTAAAATTTTAGTTTTGCTTCTGTTTATCATCATTCCATACTTGCTAAGCGTTGATTTCATTTCACTGAGCACAAATGTTAACTCTTCTTCACTGTACGCTGCCACTGCAAATTCGTCGGCAAATCGAAGCATGTCAATTCTTTCTTCTTGTATCACCACACATCCTTCCCTAACACGCTGTATTCACTATAAAATAGTGTGCTTTCTATTCAATCCAGAATTAATGTTAAACATTAATTACATACTTTTATAATAGAATAAATTTCACTTAGGTAAATGTTTCTCTGCTACGGAATCCCTAGTATTGAGACATGAACTGGTCTGCTTAAGTTTCAATTACTTCCTCCGGTGACCCCCGACCAAACTTTTGCGGCCCACCTGCCCATTGCCGGTTAAACAAGCTACCTGCCTATCACCAGTTTTGGCCAACAACGGCGGCAGCACTCGAAACTCACAACACATGGGATTGTATTTTCTGTCATCTCATCTTACTACAACATGCTAATCTCACGTAAAATTTGCTACGGTATCTCCTGTCCTAGATGCTGTCGTATTTTGGGATGGCTAGCAGTGCACGACAGACATTAAGAAAGTAAGTTCCTTCATATATATATATGAATTGCTGTTAGGTTAGTCTCGCTAGCACTCGAGAACGGCTGAACCGATTTGGCTAACTTTAGTCTTGAAATATTCGTGTAAGTCAAGGAAAGTTTTGAACGGCGATAAAATGTAAAAAAGTTGTCCGGAAAAAAGGAAAATCGTGAAAAACTGAAACAGCTTTTTCCAGTGAGCTACCAATACCGTTCGTCCAATTGCGATAAAAGTTTGTACATTTCATGTTGAAAGCAAAAGGAAAGTTAGCGTCAAATAAAAAATTTGGATAACTCGCCCGGAAAGTAGGAAAATTAAGAAAAACCCGAAAGCGATTTTTTTCTATGAATAAAAATCTATTGTCACTTGGTTGTAAGAGCATCACTTGAGTTCGGTTTGACAGGACAATGTTTGTATGAAATAAATGTTTTGGAATATCTACCGGAAAATTGGAGATAAACTGAAAGTGCGTTTTTCAATGTGTTTTTGATTGAATTCAACACTATAATTAACTATTTGTACAACAAAGAGGGGTAATTCTTCTTTTGTTTTATTCATTATGAACTAGAAATGTTTTCAGTAAAAAAAAAAAAAAAAAAAAAAAAAAAAAAAAAAAAAAAAAAAAAGGGACAGTTAAAGAGAAAGTCGCAAAATTCGAACCATGTCCTTTCTCAATGTGTTTCTAAATGTGCACAACACTATAAGTTGACAACCGTTCATCCGATTGCGATAAAATTTTGATCATTTGACGTTTAACGAAAGATGAACGTTCTTATGAACTAAATATTCGGTTAAGTTACCCAGAAAATTTGAAAATTCGCGAGAATGAATATCATTCGTCTGATTGCGATAAAATTTTGCATATTTGACGTTCAAAACAAAAGTAATGTTCCTATGAAATAAAAATTTGGAAAAGTTTCTCGCAAAATTGGAAAATTCAGAGATTTTTCTAAAATGTTCAAATGTTTGTGTAGTCTATGGGAGTTGACGACGGGGTCATCAGTCCCTAAACTTATAAACTACTTATGAACTACTTACGAACTAGGGCGGCACAAATATCCATGCCCGAGGGGGGATTCGAATCCCCGACCGTAGTGGCCGTGGAGACCGTGACTGGAGCGCCTCAGTCTCCTCGGCCACCGCGGCCGGCGAGAGTTCCTATGAAATACCAATACCATTCATCTGAGTGCGATAAAATTTTGCACTTTTGACGTTCAAAGCAAGAGTACATACATATTAGCAATTGCGAAGAATTACCGGGTCGACTAGATGATACGGTGAAATTCCTATCACTTTAAAATACATGTGATTTAAATTAATATGGTTTATATTAAGTGATACGAAGTTCACTGGGTCATCTTTTTTAATGTCCTAATACTGAGGCCATAGACTTTTCTAAGATAGTCTTTGAACGTGTTTATGGTTCTGTGGAAAGATCTTCTACCAGATTGATAATAGCCGTTTTCACGTCATGGTGCCGTCCATAGATTCTGGGGTGAAGTCGTGCACCCATCTCTCGTCGTTTGTGGTGATTCTGAACTTCTCGCCTGTATCGCAAGTAATCAAAGCAGACACCAGTTATAACAGAAAAATGACTACAGGGGGTTGTGCTTAAACCAGTCCTATATCATTTTCTCTACTCCTCCATGTTGCCATGGATGACGCACAACAGTTTGCGCAATGACAGTGTACGCGAGGGTTGTAGTGACTCCCCACTGCACTGTGTGAAGAGTAGAAACTCTAGAAGTTCACCAACCTGACGTCTTCTAGAGATGTCCCCACGCAGATGATAGCACACAGGTCGGAGTTCTTGAATGAGTCTGAAATTATTAAACTATTGGCGGGAACTCATCTAATTAAGAAATAAAACTGAGGTAGTTTGGTTGCCAACAGATTTATTTAAAGACTTCAGAAAACCAGAAAACTGCATAATAACATCCATTTGACAAACATTGTCCTAACTGAAAGTAAATACAAAGTTATTTCGCCTTGTTCTAATGCTTTATGACCGCCTACGTATGCAACATGTTACTCCTCCGAGTGCATGTACTGAAGTGAAGTGTGGCGGCTCGAAGCGAGGCTGCCTTCCCTCCACAACTCAGGGCATAGTTCAGCTTTGAGGGGTTTTTCTAAATTGAATTTGACATTGAAGAAATAAATAGTTTATTAAGTATTTACAAAAAATATGATTGGGTTTTGGCGCGTTACCCGCCAGTGCTACAGCCAATCAGCGTCCAGTGCCTGCTGCTCGGGGACTTCCCTAGAATTCGGGAGATTTGCCAGTGCTCTTTCCCATGAGAACCCGAACTATTGTACCACCTGTCGCGGTTCTCACCAGCTTTTACCATCTGTCGCCTACTGGTCCTAACCGGTTGCACTGAAGCAATACTTCGATCTCAATGTGATCGCTTTAAGCCAGAAATATTACACAGTTCTTATGATGTAGGGGTGAGATCCCCCAGTAGTCCCACATCTGACACGCTCCAAGTGGCTGCTACTTTTCCTTCTTCGACACTCTGTGCATACTTCAATGCATGCGTTCATATAGCATTTGTTTAATGCAGCTGGTGTACCATATTCTCTTTCACAAATAACCACGTCGTTTACTTTCGGAACGTCCCCCAAATGTAAGCGCCATTCTGAATCCTGCCTTATTACTTCGGTAATTATAAAAGATAAACAATGATATCAAAATTTTGTGTTTGTTCTACAGGTTTGTTTATTTTGTGAATCGGTTTTCGGTTTCTTAGACCTTCATCAGACATTTACTGAAGTTTAGTCGAAGTGCTTGCGTCGTCAACAAACCAGATGTTACATGCAGAAAAATAAATTATCTTCTTTGATGGAGCAGTTAGAGTGTAAACAGATATTTAAATCAAATCTGTAAATTAATAGTTCTGCAAAAGGGAACTAGATACCATACATCGAGGAACTGCAAACATAACGAATTCTTGACAACAATGATACAGTGAATAAAATAAAATTAAACAAGAATCTAAAGTTTGAAGGGTTGTTCAAAACACAAGGTGACACAATACCTAAGAAATATACGAGGCGCGTGCAGAAAGTAAGTTGTTTTGTTATATAAAACGAACGGATACAGATACAGAAAAAATATTGATTGTACAAAAATCTACAACTGTTAAACTACTTTTCTACATAGCTTCCGATATTATGTAGGCAATTGTCATAGCATGGCACAAGGTTTTGTGTGCCTTTTTCATAGAATGTTGCCGCCTGTGCATTCAACCATTTGGTAACATGTTCTTTCAGCTCGTCATCATTGTTGAAGTGTTGTCCACCAAGGACAGATTTTAGGTGTAAGAAGGGGGTTACTGTGAAAAGTTTTTTTGTCACGATAATACCTGATCTCACACACAGAATGTGACCAAATAATTCTACGGAAATTTCAATGGGACCTGTTTGATCATTCTTCATACAGCTCGGACCTTTCTCCTAGCGACTTTCATCTCTTCTTACACCTAAAATCTGTCCTTGGTGGCCAACACTTCAACGACGATAAAGAGCTGTTACCACATGGTTGAATACACAGACGGCAACCTTCTGTGAAGGATGCATGCAAAAACTTGTGGCACGCTATGACAAGTGCCTACAAAATTTCGACACTTATGTGGAAAAGTAGTTTAAGAGTTGTAGGATTTTGTGCAATAAAAATATCTTCTGTATCTGTGTACAATTTCATTTAATCACCAAACGGAACTTGCTTTCTGGACGCGCCTCATAGAATAAATATTAGAAACCTGGGATAGGGGGGTGGGGTAGGTGGGTATAGGTTGGTTGCATTGAAGATTTGTGAAGTTTAACAAATAGATGAATGCAAAAAAAGGCGACAATAAACATATTCAATTATGGTGATTACAGTTAAATAAAGAATTACTGTAAGGACAGAGTACAGAATAATTTGAAATATTAATACTAACAAAGAAAGACACAAAGCAGATGTGATACATTGGAAAGCTAGACTGGTAATAACGCAGAAAGAATATATATATTGGATGTACCGAATTTAAATTAGATTTATAATTTCTCATCAGTAAAGCAATTGTAAGACAAAAATACTGAAACCTATTACAAACATACGCTGACTCAATAACTGAGTAAGGTAAAATAAGAAGATACAAGAATTGGAGGAATGAAATGGAACAGGCCTGGTGAGTTGCATTGGATATTCTGAGGATTAGGGTAGGTTCAGAGGTGGTGATGTATTGAGGACTGGTTGATCATTTAATATTAAGCCTGGACTATGAGCCTGATGTTCGTTTATTTCTAAGGCCTCTAGTAGATTTAGTTTCTGACCTTTGTTAGCAAAGTGGAGTGAGTGGGTCTGTGGTTGGTATCTGTGGCCCTCAGTCAGAACATGCTCTGCAAACGTGGAGTCCTGATTTTGTAATCTCCAACTGCGTTCATGCTCTCTTATTTTCTTGACAACACACCGCTGCGACTGTTAAAACCTCTTTATTAAGGACACACGACCGGTTTCGCAAATTAAATTTGCATCATCAGATACTTATTTCATTCAGGTCATAAGCAATATGTTACATGAACTTTGAACTAGCTGATCCCCATCATTTATCAAGAGATGTAACCAACTTGCCTTTAAAACCATCTATAAAATCCCTTCTGTCCAAAAAGTGAGGCTTCGTCAAGTATGTATTAAAAACTGAATAAAATCCCATACCTCCAGAGGAGTGAGCTTGGAGAGGAGGCGATATTGTTGCCGGCATCAGACTGCTGCGGTGTGTTGTCAAGAAAATCAATCAATTCGACTGTGTTTGCCCTATGAATAAAGTATCAAGCTCTCTTAGCCTAGTTGCTACGTCCCTACCTGATTGGCCAATGTAAAATTTATCACAATCTGGGAAAATAAGTTTGCATACCCCACTATTGGCTAATAACTAACGCTTGTCTTTACTATTGAAAATAAACTGGGCAGTTGTGTTACTGGCATAGTAGGAAACTCTGTAGTTACAGGATTTCAGAGTTTTGGGTACATTCTGTTATACCTGTCCTAGATATAGAATAATACACCACTATTCTTAGCAGGGTTAGCCTTTCAATATTGACGCTATTTTGTGTGAAAGTGGAAGTGAAAGTGACAGTCGAAGTAAGAGGAGACAGTGTCAGTGTTAGAGAAAAAGATAACTGACAGTCAATTTGGGAGAGTGACAGTGACAGTAAACTAAATAAAAACAGATTGTAGCAATCTCAAGGGGACATGGGAGATGTACAGTAGATCAAAAAATGTTCAAATGTTTGTTAAGCTTATGGGAATTAACTACAGGGTCATCAGTCCCTAAACTTACAAACTACTTATCTACTACCTTATACTAAGGACGGCACAAATATCCATGCCCGAGGGGGGATTCGAACCCCCGACCGTAGTGGCCGTGCAGACCGTGACTGGAGCGCCTCAGTCCCCTTGGCTACCGCGGCCGACGTACAGTAGATGCTAGCAAGCAATTATGAAGGTTCTCTGCATGGAGAGACCGGGTAGTGATGTATGTTCCGCGTTGAAAGAGCGCGAATGTGTTAATAAGGCGGAATGTCGTCTGAGGCAGCCGGTTTCCCACTTTTACGTCAGACTCTTTTACACAGGAACATAGCCACCTTTTAGGACTTCGGAGGAACATTTTTCAGCTGGGTGATAAATGTGCGCACGATTTAGACGGTCCGTATATGAACCGAGTAAAGCGTTTCTGGAATACATTTACGCGCCTGCTTTGAATTACGAGAGGGCTGTGGAGGTAAACAGCGGTTTGAAAGTTGATGAGGCGCGCTTATTGCCGTATAATGCCGCAGCGTCTGTGTTTCACAGGCGTCTTGTATTCCAGCTGCTGTCGCCGCTGCAGGCCCAAGTTAAAAGGGCCCTGAAAGTAGCTGGCCGTGGCAGGAGGGGAAGAGTTGTAAGGGGTCGGCAGAGAGGTGGGGAAAAGAGGAGGGGGGGAGCTGGAGGGGGCGTGAGGAGGGGGGGGGGGAGCCCTGCAGGCGGCGCACTTGCCTCTGCGCCAGCAGTAGCACAGTCGTCTGTCAGTTGTTTCCCGGCACGTCGCGGGCACAGTTAGAGATCGTGCGCATGGTTATCAAGTGTTACTCTGCAAGTCTTTTCACTGATTCCTTGTACTCATTGTCTACATAGTCTTCATTAAGCTAAGACTTATTGTAACGTGTGTACGAATGTTACATTTCAACGAAATAAGAGGATGGGTGCTTATGCTATCTAACGTTAGGAGTAATTGTAGACTGACTATAAAATCCGTGCTATGTGCCAAAATGAACGTTTTGAGTAAAACGCAAAAAAACTCCTAAAATGAACAGTTTGTCTCTATGTGCAATTTTTTCGTCTTAATTTGTGTCTACCGTTAATCTTTAAAGACTTATTGCAGTTGAATTGACCATTCAATCTTTACCTTTATGAAAAAAAAAAAATATTTCCTTATCTATATCTATAAATGTGAATGTCTGTTCGGTGTACGTTTATCACGTCTGAACCACAAGACACACAGAGCTAAAAATTTGTACAGTTACTAATGACTACCCGGGGAAGGCTTTAGGCACGATTTTATGGCGATCGGATGGCTATATATATATATATATATATATATATATATATATATATATATATATATATATATATATTAATGTGAATGTCTGATCGGTGTACGCTTATCATGTTCAAACGACAAGACGCAGATACTTAAATATTTGTACAGTTACTAACTTATACCTGAAGAAGGTTTTAGGCACGGTTTTATAGCGATCTGATATTTAGTAATTTGAAGAATATAACGCGAAATGCGGAGCAACAATTACTCTTTGAAAATGGTTTTATTGGTTGCATTGTTGCTTGAGGGTTGATAATGATAAAATGGTGCAGTATATTGGGATGAAACGTTATCGGTGTATATAAAATTCTACGTGTGTGTGTGTTAATATTTCCCTCTGCAGCGAAAACTACAAAACGCAAACAAATGGTCTGTGTGTAACTGTTGTCAGAAGTCTCCCGTTGTACACCATAGCAGTTCCATGCCGATAGCTATAAGGGGGTGGAGGATATGGTGGTTGAAAGTCGTCATATTAAAAAAAATTCGGACTGAAGGCCAGCGATGACATTTGCGAGTCTATAGCAAGGAGGTTATGTACAGCGATGCCACAGACCATATCTTTGGTCTATGCATGCTACAATGTCTTCAGCTCTTTCTCTGTAAGGGTAAGCATACGAATAAGGAAATACAAGAATAAATAAATAAAGCAGTAAAAAAGAAATTTCTTTTAATACATCTCTTTAAAAAAATCGATTTGACGTTTCGCTAATTACATCAAGTGATCCATCTGTGAAACTGTTACAATCATTATTGTTGAATTTCGTGATTGGATTCTTCGAAACGAGTGCATTTTACCTGTGATTTCTTATATATCCTCTGATAAATGTAACATGTTTTTAGAAAAAGCAGATGGACAGAGAGAGAGAGTGGATAGGAAAAGTAACATCTTAAGGTTCGAATAAATAAATAAATATCTGGGCAAAGCCGGGTTTTCAGCTAGTAAAAAATAAGAATAGGGCTATGTGCAATGCCCTCTACTGTAAACACTGGGCTATTTCCAAAATTCGAGTAAATGGAAAGCTGTATTGGACTTTGTGGTCTGGATGAAGGTCAACAAAGGCGTCGTACATTCTCTGATAATTCAAATCTTGGCTTAAACACATAGGTGAACTTTTGGCCCTTGTGTAATGACTTTCCTCTTGGGGGAAAATTTCTGTGTGTTCAACTAAACGCTGTGCATCACTATCTGTGTACTTCCTCTCTTTGGTTTTATTTCCCCTGCGTTCAAAATACGTAATGCCACCACGCTTTTTCGATTTAACCAATGTTTCAACCCTACGCTTTGTGATGCCATGGATTTCCATAAATATTTGCTTGCACACTAGTTTATGATCACCTTTGCCATCAGCAATCGTATAAAATACACTGCCCTGCCTACTACTTTCTGTCGAATCTATGTACGACACATGTCGCCTACTTTTAATACTTGTGTTTCTCATTAGATACGAATTTTGCTTGACGTTATCTCCTAGTAAATAAAATTTATTGAAGATGTTTAGTTTTTGTTTAAGGCTATGCTTCTGCATAGATATGGGCATCGGCAAGAAACCTACATAAATGGAGGTCATTAGAAGTGTAAACACTGCGTCTAATAACCTGTTTTTCACTACTTTGCACTCAGAACAAGAACGCATATACAAACAACTGCGACATTAAAATCCGAAGGAATAGAACTTTGAGCTATTAATAAACGACAACCTAGGTCTATGATGTTATAGAGGTATTTAAACCTACCACAACGGGCGGAGGTTGTTTCTCAGGCACTGTCACATTCCGGCTGTTCTTGTAGGACTTCCCTTCTGCTCTAAGCTTATTTACCATTTTCATTGCAGAAAAAGCACAAAATGAATAGTTACTGCTTGCTACACGATGGAGCCTCAACTCAAACAGTCAATAACAAAGTTCACGTCCACCTCTGGCCACTGGCACATAGCCCAGATTTTACTTCACAATATGTGGCACATATGTCGTCGGGCATTCTTGTGAGAAACATTAGAACTACTTCCTCATCGAATAACAGATAGCCCACTTCTTACTGAGTAATGTTAGGCATGTAGCCCACATTTTCACAATAAAACAAAATTTTTCATTTTGGGCACTTACCACGGATTTTATTTTCAGTCTGTTGTTGTTGTTATGGTCTTCAGTCCGGAGACTGGTTTGATGCAGCCCTCCACCCTACCCTATCCCGAGCAAGCCTTTTCATCTCCTCATAAGAACGGCAACCCACATCCACTTGAATCTGCTTACTATACGAGTCTCTTGGTCTCCCTCTGCGATTTTTACCCCACACACTTCCCTCCAATGCTAAATTTACGATTCCCTGATGTCTAAGAATGTGTCCTACCACGCGATCCCTTCTTTTAGTCAGGGTATGCCAAAAATTCCATTTCTCACCAATTCGGTTCAGTACCTCTTCATTAGTTATGCGATCTACCCACCTAATCTTCAGCATTCTTCTGTAGCACCACATTTCGAAAGCCTCTATTCTCTTCCTGTCTGCACTGCTTATCGTCCATGTTTCACTCCCGTACAAGGCAACACTCCACACAAATGCCTTCAGAAAAGACTTCCTTACCATTAAATTAATATTCGATGTTAGCAAATTTCTCTTTTTCAAAAATGCTTTTCTTCCCATTGCCATTCTGCATTTTATATCCTCTGTACTGCGGCCATCACATGTTATTTTACTACCCAAGTAACAAAACTCATCTACCACCTTCATTGTTTCGTTACCTAATCTAATTCCTTCAGCATCGCCTGATTTTCTAAGACCGCATTCCATTATTTTTGTTTTGCTCTTGTTAATGTTCATTTTATACGCTCTCTTCAACACACTGTCCATTCCATTCAACTGCTCTTCCAGGTCCTTTGCTGTCTCTGACAGAATTACAATGTCATCAGCAAAACGCAATGTTTTTATTTCTTCCCCCTAAACTTTAATTCCTTCACCAAATTTTTCCTTGCTTTCCTTCACCGCCTGCTCGATGTACAAATTGAATAACATCGGAGAAAGGCTACAACCCTGTCTCACTCCCTTCCCAACTGATGCTTCCCTTTCATGCCCTTCTAGTCTAATAACTGCGGTCTGGTTTTTGTACAAGTTGTAAATAACTCGCCTTTCCTTGTATTTTACCCCTGCTGACTTCAGAATTTGAAACAGTGTATTCCAGTCAACATTGTCAAATGCTTTCTCCAAATCTACAAAAGCTAAAAATGTAGGTTTGCCTTTCCTTGATCTATCTTCTAAGATAGTCTACAATTTATGATTGAAGACGAAAGAAAGTAAGGGAGAATCACGCTAATGACAGACAGCTTTAATGGAACTCCGTACCTTAACGGCCTCAGTGAAACCATGTTTCATGTCCTCACTCCACGAGGAACAACAAGGAGGATCCGTCGTAGTTCGGTTATCTGGAATAGTGCACCACAAGCACTTCGTTTCTTTTCATCCAAATTCTGCTGATAAACTAAAAACGACCTCTGTCAGCAAGGAGGCTGCAGCACCTGCTGTCTCAGACTGTTTTCAGTGCTTTCACTTATAACGTCGGCGTGAAATCACTTTCACAGCTCGGCTAGCCTCTCGTTTCTACCTTTCTTTCTGCATTCGCGTCACGGTCTGCTTCGACTGACTTCGTTCCCACTCTGAGTGATGGCGATTTATTACGTCGTAATGAAACCACTTTCTCTACTTCACAAACCTCTTGCTGTGTGTCTTTTTTTCCCGGTATCGGTTACATTCAAACTGATTTATATTGCCTTTTTAACGACTGTGTATTATGATTCACTCCCGCCTCTAATGGAAGATTGTTAATTCCGTCTGCTATCTGAAAGTGAATATCATTTCGTGTAATACACCTACTACCAGTGGGAGGAGGTTTTACGCCAACGCTCTGAAAATATTCTAATTTAGCCAGGTGTATTACATTTTAAAACCTTAAAACCTTATTGAAAATATTGAGGTATTATTACGCGTATGCTAAATGATATTTTCAGCTTCTAAATTTTATTTAGACACCAGTAGACCATTAAAAAGTATGTAATTTCGATTAATAAATATTCAATTTTTTCGATTGTTTCTGAGCTTAGTTATACAGTACCTCCACCCCTACTTGCTAATACAAGATGCCAAACATAGGCTGGCATTGTGAGGGTTTAACGCAAATACTTGTAGGCAATTACGGAAGTGCAACAAAAAGATGCTGGATCTTGAATCCATTCTTGTCTCTAAGGGAGGGCAGTAGTGTAGCGTAATGAACAGCGACGAAACGAGACATTCTATAGAAGAAACATAATGGTTTTGAAATATGTGTGTCACTTTCGTGTGGAGTAAAAAGAAAAAAACCTCTTTTTGGTGTCTTGAAGATGTCAGATTTTCTACCTACAAAACAGTATAAGTGGGAAGTATTACTATTCTGCTTTCATCTAAAGATACCTACAACAGAAAGTTATTGTTTGGTAGTGGAAGCCTATGGAGAACATGTTCTGTAGGAAACAACGTGAGGAGATTGAATTCTACAATTTCAAGAAAAAAAAAAACTAACTTTACGTGCGCATCAAAATGCAGCCTGGTAGATGTAATATATCATGAACTGATGCAGCTTAGTGAAACGATGAGTGTTGGTTGAACGTTACGAAGCACACTTACCAAGTTTGAATTGCGTACTTACATAGAAAGACATGCTCCACGATGATGACAAACATCTTCAGAACCGACCAAATGAAACTCTGAAGGAAATTAGATGGGTTGTCTTGCCCCCCCCCCTCCCTCACATTGAGCAGACATTGCACCTTCCGGTTAGTAATTGTTTCTGTCCATGCAGCATCATCTTTCTGAAAACCACATTATAAAAATGCTCTCGAAAACACTCTGTATGTGTGGATCTCTCTGAAAAGAACCAGATCTTTTTTTTTCATCTCGGAATCTGTTTGTTACTCCAAAAATGAGAAAGGGTGTAGCTACCGAAGAACGCTACTTTCAGCAAATTATAACATTGTATTAAAAGAATAAGTGTTTTCTGTCCAACAGGCACAATAAATTATTTCAGGTACAGTAAAGAACGAAAATAGTACGCTACGTGGTTCCGTAGACACTCTGTTTGGTTGTTCGAATTATTTTCTACTAATTTTCATAATTGATTGAGCCTGGTACCGTAGATATACTGGACCGGAGCAAATCAGCAAATTACGCGAATTTCTCTCCTTCACACATGTTAACAATGTCTTCTTGCCACTAGATTCGCATTCAGATGCTACATTACCCGACAAAAAAGAATTAGTTGATGAAATTGTAAATAATATCTTTCAGAAAAATGTTAAGAGGTTCTCTACAAATGGATTCTCAAAAATTTTGATATTTTTGTACCTTAAGTGGCATAACTCCATCAATAAATATGGATATTGAATAGAAATCTGAAGTAAGCGTGTGTACATTGATGCGAGATGGAATTGGAAGAAATACAATAATGGTCTGCAAAAACTCTTGAATTCAGCTGCTAATGCTATTACGGCTTTGCAGATGTTGGTGATAAACATCTCAGTAAATTAGCTTACTACAGTATGTCAATTTTCGTTCACTTCTTTTGTAAATCATATTTTTGAGTAAATCATCCTGAATAAAAAAGTATTCACTAAAAAAAGCTTGTAATCAGAATAAAAGGTGTATTCCACCCAAAATCATCTTAAAGAAGCCGAAAGCCGGTTTCTGACCAATAAATAAGTTTTGCAGATCATCAGGAAGTTGTTCCTTTTTTATATTATCAATTAATTTAATTTAATACTTTTATTTAAAGATCTAACGATTTTTTCCATTAGCTTCACAATACAGATATTCACTTACGAAATTTGTTATTAATAACTCAAAGCCACGCGTGAGTGGGCGTGCGTTCTAAGGCGCCTTGCTGTAGATTGCGCGTCTGCTCTCTTTCGGAGGTTCTTGTCCTCCTTTGGGCATGGGCGTCTGCGTGTGTTTTGTCCTTAGCATAAGTTTCTTTAAGTAGTTTATAAGCCTAGGGAATGATGACCGCTGCAGTTTGATAACATAGCTTTACAAACATTTGAACATTTTGAATAACCCAAACCTTTTCAGACGTAATAGCAGTGTGCTTAACTACAACACTAGAAGAAATAATGATTTTTCACTATTTGAGGTTAAATCTAACTTTGGCACAGAAAGGGGTGAATGTGCTGCCAACAAGTCTTTACTCAGTTGCGAAACAGCATCAAAAGTATGACGAATACTCAATAGCCATTTAAAAAGAAATTAAAAGAACCTTTGACTGAGACATCATTTTGCTCAGTAGAAAAAGTTTAGATATTAATTAATATTTTTACAAAAATAGATGATAAAAGTAAGTAATAACAAAATAAATTTAATATCTTGTAGTTTCGTGTAAGGACACCTTTCACTGAAATATAGTATTCATGGTCTATGAAACAAGTATTAATCTAATCTAAACACATAAGGCACGAAGAAAACTTTGATACTCAAAATTCGCGTAGTTATTGATGTAATGAAAATATACATTACTGTTGTATTCTACTCGTTAAAAGCGATAATGTTATGTGATATTCAGCAGACTAAGATAAATAGTTATTATGTTTTGTTTTGAAGCTGACTACGCTTAAACCTTCCAACTCCGTTCATTCATTACTCGAAAATGTTACCGCAATTTCCTGTACATCCCAACCATGACAAAATTGTTTCACCTGGTGTGTAAGATGTATGAGACAGGTGAAAAATGTTATAATCCCCATTCCAAAGAAAGCAGGTGCAGACAGGTGTGAAAACTACAGAACCATCAGTTTAATAAGTCATGGTTGCAAAACATTAACAGGAATTATATACAGAAGGATTGAAAAGCTGGTAGAAGCCGAACTCGGGGAAGATGTAGGAACACGGGAGGCAATACTCACTTTACGGCTTATTCTAGAAGATAGATTAAGAAAAGGCAAACCTACATTTCTAGCTTTTGTAGATTTGGAGAAGGCTTTTGACTATGTTGATTGGAATAAACTGTTTCAAGTTCTGAAGCAAGCAGGAGTAAAATATAGGGAGCGTAAGGTTATTTACAACTTGTACAAAAACCAGACAGCGGTTGTCAGAGTTAAAGGGCATGAAAGGGATGCAGTGGTTGGAAAGGGAGTATCAAAATTTAGAATGCGTAACAATATACTCTAGTAATAATAATTTCGTTATTGAATGTTGCAGCAAATCACAAATAATGTGTCGCAACAACACTTTCGCAGTGAAAGTTAAAATTTTGAATAAAAAAAGATATTAATTAACTTGGCCCTATCTGACTTAGCATTGACTACAGCATCCAACTAGCACCTCTTACGATTCACAAACTGCACAACTTCACTAATAAATGTGTCAGAATTCATGTAGTGGTGATGGCGTGTTCGTGTTATAATCAAAATTGTAATAGCAGATAGACTCTGATTTCAATGATAATAGCTCCGTGGTGCAATGAGCTTCACAAATACTACAGTCAATGTTCCCAATAATTTTGACAATATTCTTGAAAGCATTCAAGTTTCTTATATAACTTTACGTGACCTATTTTTTTATTTTTTTTTTTATTTTTTTTTTTTTTAAATTGGTTCCAGGGCCTGGGTAGCGTACGCGTGCAACTGGCTGAGCAGTGCCTGGCATTTAATGTATTTCATAAAAATTACTTTCGTCAAGTCTGGTAAAACTACTATAATACTTTGAATACTGTTAGCCTGGTTACTTTCTATATGAATGAAACCAACTCTACTTTACGTGCAAACTCTCTAGCAAGTTAAAATCTTAGGCTTAATAATTGGTTGCATAACTTAGAACAGCACTGCACTTTAATTACTAGTCTCTGTGGTTGTAACACGTTTATCAATTCTTTAACTTGTCTAGCAATTTCTTTAAAACTAATCGTAATTATTTTGAAAAATTATTGAACTTGTTAGTCAATGTGCAGGCTTGCATAATCAACATAATATAATAATGGTGATAATGGGGTGACTACAACTACTTACAAAATTAAGACTGGTTTCAAAATAAGTCATATATAATTGAACCAAAATTCTGATTGGGTTGACACTACATATACATGCATACAAAATAAAATGTTACAATAGTACTCATCTGTTTTCGTCGTCTTCGTCGTGAAGTCCATACAAGACAGATATGATTACAATAGATACTCTTACTGCTGGTTCAAAATATTTTTATCGACAACTCTTTGTTCAGCTCGTCTGGCTGAAATCTCCATGCATTGATATCTCCTCGATACACCTTCTAATCTCAGTAATTACAACAACGATCACACTCGATGACAATAGACTTGATAACCAACAATTACTTTTCTTGCACACATGAAAAAACATTACTCTGATCACTTTCGAGTATAAATAAACTTGTTTCGCACTTCCTTCAATACATTAAACAGTACGTCTCTCAGGCTTATTGCAATTGCATTAAACTTGCGCCACACTGCGCCTACCGTGCCTCTGCACCATCAACAAAACATTTATGTGTTTACTATAGCGAGTCCGCTCCGCGACTGCTTCAGCAGCGCGACACTCACAGCTACTACTTCTGTACCAAAGACAGTCTTTACAACAGGTTCAACATTTTCTCTGGCGCATTGCTAACTTACAGCATAAGAACGTCCGTGCATTCATGCGGGTTTACACATATAGTACATGTTTACACTAAATGATCCAATATAGAAAATGACGTTACATAAGAAATATATCTAGCATACAAGAAATGAAAAATACATGAAATAAACAAATTTAAGACAATATATACATTACGTTAAATCAAACTGTAAGATACAGCGACAGGTGTACTCTTACAGTAGCCTTTCTCCATTGTTATTCAATTTGTACATTGAGAAAGCTATAAAGGATAGCAAGGAGAAATTTGGAGGAGGAATTAAAGTTCACGGTGAAGAATTAAAAACATTGCGTTTTGCCGACGACATAGTAATTCTGTCAGAGACAGCAAAGGACCTGGAAGAGCAATTGAACGGATTGGACAGTGTGCTGAAGGGTGCATATAAGATGAACATTAACAAGACCAAAACTAGGGTAATGGAGTGCAGTGTAAGAAAATCAGGTCATGCTGAAGGAGTTAGGTTGGGTGCCGAAGCAATAAAGGAGGTAGATGAGTTTTGTCGCTTGTGCAGTAAAATGACAAATGATGGTCGCAGTACAGAGGATATAAAATGCAGAATGATAATGGGTAGAAAGGCGTTCTTGAAAAAGACAAATTTGTTAACATCGAATATTGATTTAAGCCTAAGGAAGTCCTTTCTGAAGGCATTTGTATGGAGTGTTTCCTTGTATGGGAGTGAGACATGGACGATAAACAGTGCGGACAGGAAGAGGATTGAGGCTTTTGAAATGTGGTGCTACAGAAGAATGCTGAAGATTAGGTGGGTGGATCGCGTAACTAATGACGTGGTACTGAACAGAATTGGGGAGAAAAGAAATTTCTGGCATACATTGACTAAACGAAGGGATAGATTGGTAGGACACATTCTTAGACATCAAGGAATTGTGAATTTAGCGTTGGAGGGAAGTGTGTGGGGTAAAAACCGCAGAGGATGACCAAGAGATGGCTACAGTAAGCAGATACAAACAGATGTAGGTTGCCGTTCTTTTGTGGAGATGAAGATGCTTGCTCAGGATAGGGTATTGTGGAGAGCTGCATCAAACCAGTCTTCGGACTGAAGACCACAACAACAACAACGGTAAAACAGTATATGCAAAGAGGTTTTCGTGTTTAACTTCTTAACTATTCTCTCTGTTCGCAACATACTTTGCAGGCAATGTGTACAGCTATCACTGAATCCACCTAAAAAATTATACCGATGTAAGACACATAGTTTAGGAGATATGACGCCATAAACAAATGGAGCACAAATTACCCTATAATTGTCAAAAGTTTTATTATGTGAGTAGTTAACGACTACCAAACAGCTTTAAACGCAGTTCCGAACCATTTATAAGCTTTTTTCTGATTATATGCTTAAAGTGAAACCCGCTTCTCTCTAGAAGCTACATATTTTGCCTTTTCCGTGCGCTTTCGCTTCAGTTCATTAAAGTTATTGTGTGCTCGCGTTTTTATTTGATTCATATTCGCGTTAAATATCTGGTTAGTGTATTATTCCGCTGTGTGAATCGCGTCGCGACAGTCGTCTGTCTTTATTTTCTGATTAGAAGCGACATATAGTATTTTGATTTTCGTCTGCACTTTCTCGTCTCAATTTGTAAATTTATACTGTGCTCTCGTGCGTATTTGATTCAGATCCGCGTTTTAACAAACAGTGTAGTTTTCCTTTGAACTGATTGGGACTGTAATTTTTTGTTTTTATTGGGACTGTAATTTTTTGTTTTTTATCATGAATAGGGACTGTGACTGCTGTGTGCTGATGCAGTCTGAGCTGGTGACACTTCGCTCCCAGCTTCAAGCTGTGTTAACCTCGGTTGCACAGTTGGAAGCTGCGATCGAGGGGCGTCGTTGTTGTTGGCCGGTAGTGGGGACCGAACGGACTCCCGTCGTCTCCACCGATCGGCCTGCGGCAGCGACATGCCCTGAAACTGCTAGCAGTGAGGCAGACATCCCACCCGTGGTTGCGTGGGAGGTTGCTCCAGTGCGTGGCAGGAGGCGCAAGACATTCCGGGGGACCGATCGTGAGGCCTCCCCGGTTCGTCTTGCGAACAGGTTTGAGGCGCTATCTGCTCTGGACGACGTTCCTGAGTCGGATGGTGTCTCTCACCCTGTCACCACCCAGCCTGCAAGATCCGGGCTTTCACAGAGGGTGGGTTTACTTGCAGTTGGGAGCTCCAACGTTAGGCAGGTGATGGAGCCCCTTAGAGAGATGGCTTCTAAGGAGGGGAAGAAGACCAACGTGCAGTCCGTGTGCATACCGGGTGGAGTCATTCCAGATGTGGAACGGGTCCTTCCGGATGCCATGAAGGGTACGGGGTGCAGCCAACTACAGGTGGTGGCTCACGTCGGTACCAATGATGTGTGTCGTTTTGGATCTGAAGAGATCCTCTCAGGTTTCGAGCGGCTAACTGAAGTGGTAAAGACTGCCAGTCTTGCTTGCAAGATGAAAGCAGAGCTCACCTGGACCTCTGGTACAGAGCCGAGTGGAGGTTCTGAATCAGGCTCAGACGGTTCTGCGACCGTGTAGGCTGCAGATTCCTTGACTTGCGCCATCGGGTAGTGGGTTTGCGGGTTCCGCTGAATAGGTCAGGAGTCCACTACACGCAGGAAGCGGCTACACGGGTAGCGGGGGCTGTGTGGCGTAGACTGGGCGGTTTTTTAGGATAAAGAGCTTCGGGGAAATAGAAAATGGGCAATCTCAAAGGGTGCAGGTGGATGACAGGAGAAATATAGATCCGGAAACTATCGGTATAACAGTTGTAAATTGTCGTAGCTGTGTCGGGAAAGTACCAGAACTGCAAGCGTTAATAGAAAGCACCGAAACACATATCATCATAGGCAGCGAAAGTTGGCTCAAGCCGGAAATAAGTTCAGAAGAAGTATTTGCAAAAGATCTAACGGTGTTCAGAAAGGATAGATTAAACAAAATAGGAGGGGGCGTGTTTGTTGCCGTCAAAAGTAGTATTTCATGTAGCGAAGTTGAAGCTGCTAGTTCGTGCGAGCTATTATGGGTAGAGGTTGTACCCGAAAATCGTAAGAAGTTAATAATCGGTTCCTTTTACCGGCCTCCCGACTCTGACGATACAATAGCAGAAAGGTTCAAAGAAAACCTGAGTCTAATTACAAAAACGTACCCGACTCACACGATAATAGTAGGTGGTGATTTTAATTTACCCTCGATCTGTTGGAGAAATTATATTTTCAAATCAGCTGGTAGGCATAAAACTTCGTCCGAAATTGTACTCAACGCATTCTCTGAGAATTACTTCGAACAATTAGTTCATGAGCCAACTAGAATTGTAAATGGATGTGAAAACAGACTTGATGTCTTAGCAACAAATAATCCTGAGCTCATAACGAGCATCAAAACGGATACACGTATTAGTGAACACAGAGCTGTCGTAGCGAAACTGAATATCGAAAGTCCCAAAGTTACCAAAAATAAACGCAAAGTATATTTGTTCAGGATACAAAACAGGTCAGGAGACTGTTGCAGAAGCAAAGGAAAAGGCATATTAAATTTAAACGAACACAAAATCCCCAGGATTGGCGATCGTACTCAGAAGCTCGAAATTTAGCGAGGATTTCAATGCGAGATGCCTACAATATTTATCACAACGAAACTCTTTCTCGAAATGTGACTGAAAACCCAAAGAGATTTTGGTCGTACGTTAAATATACTCGGGGCAAATCACAAACAATACCTTCACTACGTGATAGTAATGGCGATCCTGTCGATGACAGTGCTACTAAAGCAGAGTTACTAAATATAGCTTTTAGACACTCATTCACCAAAGAAGACGAAACCAATATTCCAGATTTCGAATTACGAACAGATGCCGTAATAACTAACGTAGAAGTAGATATCATCGGAGTAGTGCAGCAACTAAAATCACTTAACAAGAAAAAGTCTTCTGATCCGGATTTCTGTCTGATTATGCTGAAGCGATAGCTCCTTACTTAACAGTCATATACAACCGCTCTCTCATAGAAGAATCTGTACCAAAAGATTGGAAAGTTGCCCAGGTCACACCTATATTCAAGAAAGGCAGTAGGAGTAACCCACTAAACTACAGGCCTATTTATTGACGTCAATTTGCAGCAGGATTTTGGAACATACCCTGTATTCAAATATTATGAATTATCTCGAACAGAAAGATCTATTGACCCAGGGTCAACACGGATTTAGAAAATATCGTTCATGCGAAACACAACTAGCTCTTTATTCACACGAAGTGATGGGTGCTATCGACAAAGGTTCGCAAATCGATTCCGTATTTCTTGATTTCCTGAAAGCTTTTGACACCGTACCTCACAAACGGCTTTTAATCAAATTGCGTGGTTATGGTATATCACCCCCAAATTTTCGAGTGGATAGGGGATTTCTTGTCAGAGAGGACACAGTTCGTAGTAATCGATGGTAAGGCATCGACTAAAACAGAGGTGATGTCGGGCGTTCCACGGGGTAGTGTTATTGGTCCTCTGCTGTTCCTTATTTACATAAACGATTTAGGGGAAAATCTAAGTAGCTCTCTTAGGTTGTTTGCAGATGACGCCGTCATTTACCGTCTAGTAAAATCATCTGAAGATCAAAACCAACTGCAGAACGATCTGTGTTAAGATATCAGTATGGTGTAAAAATTGGCAATTGACTCTAAATAATGAGAAGTGTGAAGTCGTCCACATGAGTACGAAAAGAAATTCGTTAAACTTTGTTTACAAGATAAATCCATCAAATGTGAAAGCCGTAAACTAGACAAAATACCTAGGAATTATTATTACTTCAGACTTAAACTGGAAAGAACACGTAGATAAAATCGTGGGAACTGCGTGACTGCGTTTTATTGGCGGAACCCTTAAAACATGCAACAGAACTAAAAAAGAAACTGCATACACTACGCTTGTCCGTCCATTTTTGGAGTATTGCAGCCCAATGTGGTATCCTTATCAGGTGGGTTTGACGGAGGACATCGAAAGAGTCAAAAGAAGGGCAGCTCGTTTCGTACTGTCACGATACAGGGGAGACAGCGTTACGGAAATGATACAGGATCTGGGATGGGAATCATTACAACAACAGCGCTTATCGCTGCGGCGTGGGCTACTTGCGAAACTGCAATCGCCAACATTCTCCTCCGAATGCGAAAATATATTGTTGACTCCCACTTACATAGGTAGAAATGATCATCAGAATAAAATACGAGAAATCAGAGCTCGAACAGAGAGATTCAGGTGTTCTTTCTTCCCGCGCGCTATTCGAAACTGGAATGGGAGATAAACAGTATAATTGTGGTTTGATGAACCCTCTGCCAGGCACTTAAATGTGATTTGCAGAGTATCCCATGTAGATGTAGATGTAAAATCAAATACTGAACAAAATAACTTATTTGTGGAGTAATCAGATATTCGAATTAATTCCACACATGGGAAATCGATTCTTCATGTGTGTCAGCAAAGCGAACTCGACTGCACAGGAAATCAAATATAAAAAAAACTCAAATTACACTAAAACAAACAATTTTTAACCTTGTTTCAAAAACTTTATTGGTGCTGTCCGTCCTAGGTTTCGGGTTATAAGCCCATTTTAAAGTACTTGTTACTGATCCCAAAGATGATAAACAACCAAATGTAAATATGTCATAAACTCCGACTATCGATTTTTGACTTAACATACAGATTATCTTTATGACATTTTTGACAATGTTACAATGGATTACCAAATACAACAGCACAACGCTTACAACAACATGAATAAATATACATTGGAATGAAATTATGCCTAAGAGTAGAATTTGAAGTCATATCACCCATGATTCAAAAAGGGGGAATAACCGAATTGAGTCTGCTCATTCAATAATAGCTGTAGGGATACATACATCTCTTTTAATTTCTTTCTAATATTTCTAACCGAGTCAGCTTTGCACCCTTTTCTTGTTTGTGTAGTATTTCTACGTCTATAATCTATTTGTAGTTTGCATTTAAGCAGTGTTCCACAAAAGATGAATCTGGAGTTCTCAATCTCCAGCTCCTGTGGTGTTTCTTGAGTATAGCGCAATTATTCCTCCCTTTTGGATTATGGGTGATATGACTTCAAATTCTACACTTCGGCATAGTTTCATTCAAATGTATATTTATTCATGTTGCTGTAAGTCTTGTGCTGTAGTTTTTGGTAATACATTGTAACTTTGTCATAATTGTCACAATGATAATCCGTATGTCTAAGTCAAGAATCGATAGTCGGATTTTATGAGATGTTTACCTTTCATTGTTTATCATCTTTGGGAACAGTAATCAGTTAAGTACTCGAAAATGGGATTTTAACCCGCACAGCACCAATAAAGTCTGTGAAACAAGTTTAAAAAGTTTTTGTTTTAGTGTAATTCAATGTTTCACTAAGAACCAACAGTTGAATCAATTAAAAACTCAATTTTTCCACCGATCCAAATGGGTGTCGTTCCTGAAGCAAGTGTGTTACTAATGACTACAAATGTAGAAATCCATGAGCGACCGTCTCGATTCAGATATTCTGTTTCCCTAAATCGTTTCAGCCATATGGCGGTAATGTTCCTTTCAAAAGGCACAACAAATTTTCTACATCCTCCTTGGTTGATTCCTAGCTTGCGATTAGTCGCTAATTATCGCAGCCAACTGCGTAGATGTAATTTATTCTTCTGGAGGCTCTCATTCTGGGAGGGGGACGGGGAGGGGGGTAGGTGTTAGTACTCTAGAATCTAGAACTCTAATACCATTCAGGCCAGTATTCAACTTATCTATAAATGTTTCACTGTTTAGAAGTGGAATACAGGTTGCGTTGTTATGCCCCAGACCTCAACATGAGACGGACGCTAAACCGTAATCTCCTTTCCTCCTCTTCCGCCCTGTTCGTTCCTGTCATGATGTGGTATTACCCCACATTATTGCCTATTTTATTTCGGGATTTATTTCATTGCATTTTCGTTTCTTTCCTGCCTTCTGCAGTCCAGACAGTTTTGTTTCGGATAGCTGGCCGCATACGGAAGCGAGTCGAGCTGGTTCATACCGGCCGTGACATACGGTATGGTGCAGTGCCGTGGGAAGCATTCGTTCGCTGCGGCAGTCAGGGCGGTTCTTCCCGGTAGGGATGGCGGTTATTGCTGAAACAACCGGTTTTCGGTTATATCGGTTCTTTTCATCTCCAGTTTAACCGCACTGTAAAAATTGCTCAAGATATCCGGTTTTTAAATAACCAGTTTTCGTATTTTTTTTTTTTTTTTTTTTTTAATTTTTATTTTTACTATTATTTTTACGGCTATTATTTCCAGTAGAGATCGACTGAAACATATTTTGCAGCCGAAACAGAAAACGTAATCGAATTTTCGGTTCTTCTAGTTTCGGCCGAAACCGAAACTTACGAAATTTAGTTAAAATTTAGGTAGATTTCAAATGTTTGTACAGCTTATGGGACTTAACTACGGGGTCACCAGTCCCTAAACTTACAAACTACTTATGAACTACTTACGAACTAGGACGGCACAAATATCCATGCCCGAGGGAGGATTCGAACCCCCGACCCTACTGGCCGTGCAGATCGTGACTGAAGCGCCTCAGTCCCCTCGGCCACCGCGGCCGGCTAGGTAGGTTTACGTTATACGACAAATTACTAGTCTTTCCATATTTTGCAAGATCCCCTCCCAATACTACGTCTTCTTGAGTGTGTGTAAGCCTAGCCAG
Source organism: Locusta migratoria (assembly GCA_026315105.1). Lineage (NCBI taxonomy): Eukaryota > Metazoa > Arthropoda > Insecta > Orthoptera > Acrididae > Locusta > Locusta migratoria. The sequence goes on from CM048749.1 coordinate 209,463,382, forward strand.
CAGTCTGTAGAAGCATACAGATTTACTGACTAGTATTTCCAGCCGGCAGTTGCGAATATTGAGCCAACCACTCCGTAAGTTGGACTTGTGAGCCAGCGCATACGAATATCTCGTTATAAGTTACAGTCAATAAATGAACTTCAATCAGTGCTGCAGGAGTATTTCGAAAAATGAAGTCACAGCTCCGACTAACAGTATGATTGTTGTCAGTGTAAATTTACGCAAATTGAACAAGGAAAGCTGTGTACCACATAATAAAAGAATGTTCATATGGATGTGAGTTCTTATGAGCCCTAACTGCTTAGGTCATCGGTCCATAGACTTAAAAACTACTTAATGTAACTTTAACTTACGCTAAGGACATCATACACACCCATGACCGAGGGAGGACTCGAACCTCCGACTGGAGCAGCCGCGCAGTCCGTAACAGGGAGCTTCAGACCGCGAGGCACCACATGATCAATGTTACCTACACCCATATTGGTTATTAAAAAAAAATCACATTCATAACAATATGACAATACATTAAAAGTTATTATTCCAAGCTTACATAATAGGTATATGAAACGAATTTACCTTCTGTTCCAAGAAACACTTCGTATGCTTTCTCCTTAAATGACACAGCATGTTTGTAGTACCTCCACCCGTTTTCAGCCTTTTAAAGCAAATGGAGCACTGTACCTCACTGCTACCGTACTTTGTGATGGTGCCATTTAAGACACAAACGATGTCTGGCGACAACAGCAAGGAACTGCCGCAGACCAGACAGAGGCAAGTCTTGTACACTGCCGGTGCACGCGCGTCGTCTAATAGGCCACGCCACACGGCAACAGGTGCATCGATGCCTCAATAGCCGGCCGTGGTGGACGAGGGGACTGAGGCGCTCCAGTCACGGTCTGCACGGCCACTACGGTCGGGGGTTCGAATCCCCCCTCGGGCATGGATATTTGTGCCGTCTTTAGTATAAGGTAGTTCATAAGTAGTTTGTAAGTTTAGGGACTGATGACCCCGTAGTTAAGTCCCATAAGCTTAACAAACATTTGAACATTTGATTTGATGCCTCAATAGCTGCATCAAGTTCTTATGCCACGCGTTTGTTCCGCGTTTCTGACTGCCGGGATTGTTCTTAAATTATCACTGATCGCTTTTCTTAGTTACTGCGATGACCTAATATTTCACAGCAGTGGAAATTTTAGGAAAAGTCCTAACTATTAGGGTGTACTAGTTTTAATTTTTTTTAATTATTTACAAAAAACATATTTTGAACCACTACTACAGGAAGTAGTCATACCGGTTTTTTATCCGGTTCTTGGCAATAACTAAAAAAACTGGTTACAACTGACACCAAGTAAATACCGAAAAAACCGGTCATTCACAACTAAAATACCGGTATCGGTTTTAACCGGTCGGTTTTTCCCGTCCCTACTTCCCGGCCGCTGTCGAGGCGGGAACCGCGTGCTTTTCATTTCATTATTTTGGCGATAATATTTTCTGAGACACAACTCCAACCTACCGAAGAATTACGATCATGTCTTATTAGGTTAATTACAATTTCAGATTCATTTAAAAGTGCAGCTTTACCATGAACTAGAAATTATAGAAAGTGATTTGTTATTGGCTGATACAAATCAGCCAATCGGGTGAAAGCTTCTAACATCTAGGCGCCAAGTCAGAGCGTGGACTCTGTCTGCGACAGGTCACAGGACGGTCAACACGTATGTGAAAGGCTAGGGTCATAAAGTGTATAATTAGGCGTAATTATCCGCCAGATAAAGTGATTTTAATGAGAATTATCTGCTCTACAGTGACGAGCAGTGCGTGTGAAGTTTTGGTGTTGATATTGTGTGAATTAGACGAGCTACGGCTCCGAGGATAGTCTGCAAAGGAAAAGAAGTTAATATTGTCATTGCGACACAGTTGATAAATTTAATAATTAACAGATTCAATATTGAAAAGGTGCTCAACAGATCTGATTACCGGGATATTTCAGAAGTTTCTAAATCTGGTTCCAACGTAGTTAGTCACACTAAAGTTAATAAACAAAATTGTTCAGAAAGGCCGCTTTCATTTCAAGTAGGCAGAAACATTTTCTCTTGTGATATTAATTTCCAGCAACACACGACGAGATTTACATTCCGTCAGAGTCCACGACCGGCGGAGGAAACATCCAATGGGACTTAATCGAGACTGTATAATCAGGTAAGCAAGCCTGAATTGTGTTTGAACGAGGTAGGAGGAGAGGGCGCACACCGCAGAGAGTTGAAAACTGTTCTTGATATTGACATTTATTTAGTGTGTGTGTGTGTGTGTGTGTGTGTGTGTGTGTCCACGTGTAACCCCACTCGGCAAATTAATTCCGAGCTATGGCGGCACTTTCCCGTAGCTGGCATCCAGCAAAAAACTGTACTCACATTTCATAATTGCCCAATGAGAAATTGTTTCAAAGATGCAAGAAGAAAAGTGAGCTCTGTACTGTTTGTGCTCTGACAATTTTAGTGAGCGTTGATTTTAGGATAGTATTTCGTTGTTTTCTTAGCAAAAGAGGCAACGCAAGACAAATTGAGTAATATTAATACGAGGAACTTCAATGAGTAATGCAACACGTATTTTCTCGGTCAATTTTGGTTGAAAACATTTCGAATTTTCAGAATGATATTTTCACTGTGCGGCGAAGTGTGCGCTGATATGAAATTCCTGGCAGATTAAAATTGTGTACCGGACCGGGATCCTAACCTGAGACCTTTGCCTTTCGCGGGCAAGCGCTCTACTGTCTGAGCACTCCAAGCACGCTTCATGGCCCGTCGTCACACCTTTACTTCCGCCAGTAGCTCGCCACCTACTTTCCAAACTTCATATTTCGAATCCCGGTACACAGTTTAAATCCGCCAGGAAGCTTCATATCAGCGCACACTCCACTACAGAGTGAAAATATTATTCTGGAAACATTTTCACAATATCCTTTCTTTCAGGAGTTCTAGTCCTGCAACGTTCTCAGGAGAATGTCTATGAAGTTTGGCGAGGGTCGGTCGCAGTGGCCGAGCGGTCTGCGGCGCGTCAGTCACGGCCTGCACGGCCGCTGCGGTCGGGTATTCGAATCTCCCTCGGGCATGGGTATTTGTGTTGTCCTTAGCGTAAGTTAGTTAAGTAATTAGTGTGTAAGTCTAGCGACTGATGACCATGAAGTTTGCTCGCATAAGACCTCACACACATTTGAACATTAGGAGGCGAGGTACTGCCCAGGTCGGACCGTGAAAGGTGCCGGGATAGTTCAGTAGGTGTGGCTCTTGCCTGCAAAAGGCAAAGATTCCAGTTTCGGATCCGGTTCCGGCACACAATTGTAATCTGCCAGGAAGTTTCATTTAGAATGTGGTTTGGGACATCTTTGAATAATCCTGCTTCATCTTCAATATTCAGGAAAGGCAATAGGAGTGATCCATAAAATTACAGGCCAACATCATTGACGTCGGTTTGCAGCAGGATTTTTACACCATATACTTTCCTCAAATATTAAGCGCTACCTTGAAGGGAACGACCTATTAACAAGCAGTCTACACGGATTCAGAAAGTATCGTTCTTGTGAAAGACAGCTAGCTCTTTATTCACATGATGTAATGAGTGCCATCGACAAGGGATGTCAAATAGATTCGATGTTCCTAGATTTACTGATGCCTATTTACACTGTACCTAACAAGCGTCTTCTAATCAGACTGCGTACTTATGGAATATCGCCACAGTTATGTGATTGGATTCGTGATTCCCTGTCAGAAAGCACACAATACGTTGTAATTGACGAAAAGTCTTCCAGCTGAACAGATGTGATATCTGGCGTTCCACAGGAAGGTGTTGTAGGGTCCCGACTGTTCTTTATTTTTCTAAACTATTTAGGGAACAATCTGATAGCTCTCTTAGACTGTACGCGGATGATGCTGTAATTTACCGATTAGTAAAGTCACCAGACGCTCAAAAGCAACTGCAAAATGATTTAATTAGCACGGTGCAAAAATTGGAAATTAACCTTTAATGATGAGAAGTGTGAAGTCATCCATTTGAGCATTAAAAGAAATCCGTTAAAGTTCATTTAAGAATCTACAGGTCGTAAATTCAACTAAATACCTAGGAGTAACAATTACGAACAACGTAAATTGTAAAGAACGCACAGAAAATATTGTAGGGAAGACGAACACTTAGAAAATGCAACAGTTCTGCTAAAGAGACTGCCTACACTACACTTGTGCGGTCTAGTTTGGAATATTGCTGCTCATTGTGGGATCTACACCAGGTGGGACTCACAGACGATCTAGAGAAAGTTCAGAGAAGGGCAGCGCGTTTTGTATTATCGTGATATAGGGGAGAGAGTGTCGCGAAAATGTTCAAATCTTTCTTAAGCTTATTGGACTTGACTGCGGGGTCATCAGTCCCTAAACCTACAAACTACTTATAAACTAGCTAATACTAAAGACGGCACAAACATCCATGCCCGAGAGACGGTTCAAACCCCCACGAGGAACGGCCTCGCGCAACATAACACCTCAGTGCGCTCGGCCACTCCGCCGCGGCGAGTGTGTTACGGAAATGATGTACGAGTTGGGGTGGAAATAATTAAAAGAAAGGCGTAGCCGGCCTCTGTGGCTGAGGGGACTGAGGCGCTGCAGTCACGGTCTGCACGGCCACTACGGTCGGGGGTTCGAATCCCCCCTCGGGCATGGATATTTGTGCCGTCAGTAGTATTAGTTACTTCATAAGTAGTTTGTAAGTTTAGGGACTGATGACCCGTAGTTAAGTCCCATAAGCTCTACAAACATTTGAACTTTTTTTTTTTTTTAAGGCCTAATTCGTTGCGACGAAATCTTTTTGCTAAATGTCTTGCACCAATTTTCTCTTCCGAATGCGAACATATTTTTGTAAGCACCCACCTACATAGGGATGCATGATCATCATAATAGAATAAGAGAAATCTGATTGAAAAAGGCAAGATTCAGGTGTTACTTTTCCCTCGTGCTATTAGCGAATGGAGATGTATAGAAATAGAAAAGCGGTTCGATGAACCCTCCCTCTGCTATGCACTTCAATATTACTTGCAGGGCATTTATGTAGATGTAGATCTTGTATAGTTTCATTAAATACAATAGGTGGCAGCGCAGTAGGTAAGCTTGAAAATGGCGTTTGTAACGGAGGTGCGTCCCAAACAGACGGCAACCATTAAGTGTCCTTTGCTGGAAACCAGAGCATGACAGATATTATTAGGGGCTTGCATAACGTGTGCGGAGACATGGCAGTGTACAAAAACACCGCGACTGTTTGGGAGCGGCGTCTGTTGTCATCAGAACTAGGTCGAGCAAACCCTCCCACTACCGCGTTTATTGGTGTCTCTTCTGTCGGTCATGCCCGAAATAACAGACACCATATCAATAACTGTTTATTTCTCCCAACAGGCAATTGACAATCTCTGTGCGGAGGCACAAATACGCTCAATGCCTTGCGGAAATACAGTTTGCCTGCCAGCAAGAGGAACTACCATCGTAGTGTGTGAGAAGTTGAGAACTTGTGTAGGGCGGAAAGCATTTATGTATAGAGTAGCTGGATGCCGGCGCGACCTTTCAGTGCCAGAACGCAACGATAAAAAACGAACAAAAACTCACACACGTTCGCAACGAAACGAACTACCCGAAGGGAGAAAAAGAAGGGATAAAAAGTGGATAAGGCGACTGCTAGCCCGAAGCGTGATATCTGGGTTCGAATCTCAGTCCAGCATAAATTTTCAGCTTCGCCATTGAATTTATTGTTATGTCCCGCAACGGTCTAGATGTCTGAATATTTGGAATTCCTAACTCCCTCGTGCCGGCTAGCCGCGCACATCTGTGACTTCTGAAGTGCTGCCACGTGTGATCACTCGAATCGACGTTTTTGTATTTTACTTCGGCTGAATTGCTCTCCTTTATTTTATTGCCGTTATCATTATTCAATGTAAAAAAAAATTGTTAACTAAAAGCTGATTGGTTACAAATAGGGTTATTTATAACTTTATTACCGGTTTCGGGCGCAGCCCATCATCAGGTACACTGTGAGGGAAACATACAATCAGGAGCACAAAAAGGATATATGCATAAAAAGGTGCATGATATACATCTACATACATACTCCGCAATTCACCGTAAGGTGCGTGGCGGAGTGTACACTGTACCACTACTAGGCATTTCCTTTCCTATTCCACTCCCAAATTGAACGAAGAAAAAAAGAATGCCTATATACCTCCTTACGGGCCCTAATTTCTTTTATCTTGTCTTTGTGATTTTTACGCGAAATATAAGTAGGCGGCAGCAAGATCGTACTAAACTCAGCTTCAAATTCCGGCCCTCTAAATTTACTTAACAGAATTCACGAAAACAACGTCGTCTTTCTTCCAGCGATCCCCAATTGAGTTGCCGGAGCATTTCCGTGACACTCGCGCATTGGTCGAACCTACCAGTAACAAACCTAGCTGCTCGCCTCTGAACCGCCTCTATGTCTTCCTCAAACCGATCTGCTGCGGGTCCCAAATACTTGAGCAATACTCAAGACGTGGTCGTACAAGCGTTTTATACGCGGTCTTCTTTACAGGTGAAGTACATCTTCCCAAAATTCTCCCAATAAACCGAAGTCGGCTGTCTGCCTTACTCACAAGTGTCCTTACATGCTCGTTCCATTTCATATCACTCTGCAATGTTACGCCTAGATATTTGAACGACGCGACAGCATCAAGAAGCTCACTACTAATGCTGTATTCGAACATTGTAGGATTGTTTTTTCTACTCATGAGCATCACCTTACATTTTTTTATATTGAGAGCTAGCTGCCATTCTTCGCACCAACTAGAAATTTTGTCTAAGTCAACCTGTATGCTATTACAGTCAGTTACAGACGACACCCTCCCATACACCACAGCATCATCAGCAAACAGCCGCAAATTACAACTTACTCTGTCCATCAGATCATTTATATAGATAGTAAATAATAGCGGTCCTATCACACTCCCCTGGGGCACGCCTGACGATACACTCATCTCTGATGAACACTCGCCGTCGAGAACAACGTACTGCGTTCTATTACTTAGGAAGTCTTCCAGGCAGTCACAAATCTGTGAACCTATTCCATAAGCTCGAATCTTCGTTAGCAGTCTGCAATGTGGCACCGTGTCGAACGCCTTTTTGAAGTCGAGAAAAACACAATCCGCCTGTTGCCCTTCGTCCATGGCTCGCAAGATGTCATGTGAGAAAAGGGCAACCTGAGTTTCACATGAACGATATACAATGTTAACATACAGCGCAGTACACAAGAAGAATAACATGAACAGTACAAACCTTCGGCATACAAGAAAGAAAAGTGAACACAGTAAAAACAATTACGTGAATGAGCACGTCAATATGCTCATGACAAAGTAAACATTGGCGCCACCAGATGGCGTACTGTGCATGGTGATTAATACTATAATATTAAAAAAGAATGAATTAAAAATGCTCGAATGACAAGGGATTTTTTAAAACCAGATTGACATAGAGGCTTTACCCATGTTATCTTTATTGTTCATGTTGTGGCGTAAAGTTAGCGCCACACGCCAGACGTAGAGAACGATCGTGGAGAAGGCAGTGATCGACCGAAAACTAATCACAATCACAAGCAAGCGCCGCGCATCCTGGAGGGAGTAACCGAAGATGCGCGCCCTCTACAAGCGGCTGTATCTAGGCCGACATACGTCTGGACGCCCGTCAGTTACTAGCCAGCTACGAAGACAGAACTAGGACAATACTAAGAACGCGGCTACGAACTTAGCTGTCATTAGGTCACAGTTCAGCTAGTATCATACGTACGACGCCACGAGAAGCAAGAAGAGAGAAGAAACAGACATATCTTCTAAAGTTGAGTATTATCATTATCCGTCAATAAAACTTTTATTATTAATATCAATAGTTGTTTCAGTAAACATCGATTCCTGCACCAGTTCCTTTACTAACGACTAGATCGGAACGAGGGTACAAAAAGGCGACGAGGTCACAACAGTTCACACCTCTAGCTTTTTAACTTCTTAAATTCTTCCGGTCGCTGAAGACCTAGCTATCGAGCGCCCAAGACTCGTTATCGATCCATCCATCCATCCATCCATCCAATTCGACGTTTTCGAACGTCTCCTTTTCCGTGGCAACGTAAAGCCTCACACAAGTCTGCGTTTCGAAGGGGAGCTCACAAAACGTCCTGCTTGGCGCAGTGATGGATGGCACTCGCGGGAATCACTTCGTGGGTGCTGTGTAAGATACTGATGGAGCAAGACAGGCCTCCCTTTTAGGTAGGCGCATCGCCGTAACGGAGATTAAGTTAAAAAATAGTATTTATAGCAAAAAATATTGGGGAACAGTATGATACATTTGAATCCTAAATAAAACCGAACGAATTTAAGGGGAAAAAATGCGAAACAATAATAAATTTCGATGCACATACGTTCTCTCAGTATATCCAAGATATTGAATAGAAGGCGAGGCACTAGATTAAAATTCGTGCTGCGACCGGGATTTGAAACTGGAATTTCCTGCATAGCAGGCAGTCGCTTTATCCACTCGGCCACCGTGGCATTACGAATGGCACGAATGCCTGGAATATGCTAAGAATGTCTCGTCGAACCACAAACTTCAATTGATACGAGTTACATATCGGAGCATCGAGGTAGAATTGGTGTGTGTGTTGTGGAGACAGACATGCTTAGCATATTCCATGCATTTGCTTTGTCCATGACGACACGGTGGCTGAACGGATAAAGCGATTGTATAGTAAGCAGGTGGTGCCGGGTTCGCATCCCGGCCACAGTACAAAATTTAATTCAGTGGCTTGCCTTCTAATCAGTATCTTAGAAAAAAAAGTACTTTTCTTAGTGAGCGCCCCATCATGAATCGGAACTTCATTTACCGAAAGCAGGAAGCCAAGAGTCGCATAATCGGGGAAAACAACTATCTGTTAACACGATAGGGAGATATAAGCAAGTAAGAAGCCTGTTACTTTCAACTAGTATCCTTCACTCAAAGACTTGGTTACGTCTGCGGTTGTTAATATATGAAAAACTTCACAAGTACGTGGGACAGGATGCTCGGGATTTCCACAGGTTATCTCAGGTTATCGTCGCCACATTGCCACTATATATTCTCGTCTGGTTCCCTCGCTTGCGTGATTAGGACACAATCCAACAAAGACCTCGTCAAAACGCCTTTTTCATCCATAAAATAGAACTTTTGTTTTACCTATTCAAATGTTTGTAATTGTATGGGACCAAACTACGTTGGTCATCAGTCCCTAGACTTACAAACTGTTTAAACTAAGTTAAACTAACCTAAGGACAACACCTACATCCATGCCCGAGGGAGGATTCGAACCTCCGACGCTGAAGCCGCGCCATCCGTAACGTGGCGCTCCAGACCGCTCGACTACTCCCACGCAGCTGTGTTTTACCCACATGAATTTTGAAACAATGTATACATGAAAATAACTTGGTTGTTGTAATTTGAGAGTCCGCAGACGTGTTTTCAGCATCGGTTTTAGAAGTAATATTAACATCTACATTTGGTTACTTGTGAAGTTACATATTATTAAGACATTTTGAACACTGTATTAACATTATTGCAATTGACAGTAATAGTATGTTTGCAGAACTATTTAATTTTAGGGCTTACATCGTATGTCATTCAACATTGCGTACTACTAATACTAATTACAACAATTGTTGCCGTCAGTTTTTAATTTAATTTTAGGCTATATACAGTCGCCCTCCTGAAGCCCCTGACAGTCCTAATATACGGTCAATGAACCTATATTTGACATCAAAACGGAGCATCACTCAGTATTGGTCTCCGTAAATATGTCCTATGAACGACATTATCTTATCTACTGCCGCCTACTTCCATATCACGAATGCATTAACAAGTGCTAACGGCACATGCTATTGCTGCGACCACTAGAAACACTGGAAGACCCCGAAGAAGGATGGCTTGATGATAGGAAACTGATGACCGCATCACGATGGCAACAGGTGACTCAAAATGACAAATAATGAAAACAATCGAAGAGTGGACTGAGATAGGTCATAGAAGTTATCGAAAACAGGTTCCAGGTGACAAAAGTTTAGAAATTCTTAGTAAATACCACAAATTTCCATTTTCAAGACAGAAGAAACTAAGACATTATAGAAATTTGGTTAATTTAAAACGTTCGCCTCGGTTGCACAGCGGCAGAGAGCCAGACTGAATCCCAAGAGCGCAGGTTAGATCCCCGCGAGGTCCTGGAATTTTTATGTGTCACTTACCACGTCTAAGGCAGTGATGCTGATGTGAAAAATGTCCAGTAGTAGCGAAGTTCGAAACCCTAGATTTAAATTAGATTAGATTAGTTTTTCGTTCCGTAGATCCATTTTGAGGAGATCCTCGTGGACGTGGAACATGTCAAGAAACAAAATTTACAAGCTTAATAATAGATAATACTAATAATATAAATACAGATACATACATTTTAAGTATATTTTTGAGCTGATAATATAATAATACTAATGTAGTACGAATACCGATACATGCACCATTGGGTACAATTCAGAATTTCACTAATGGAGTAGAAGGAGTTGGCCACTAGAAAATATTTTAGGCTCCTCTTAAACTGATCTTTATTTCTATCAAAATTTTTTATACTTGATGGTAAATTATTGAAAATGTGTGTTCCTGAGTAGTGGACCTCTTTTTGAACTAAAGTAAGCGCTTTTAAGTCCTTGTGCAGATCATTTTTGTTCTTAGTAATTTAGGTAACTGAGCTGTTTGTTGGGAAAAGGGCTATATTATTCATTAAGAAATAAATATACTGAGAGGCAGTAGTTAATATACCCAGTTCTTTAAAGAGGCATCTACAAAATGTTCAAATGTTTGTTAAGCTTATGGGACTCAACTACGGGGTCATCAGTCCCTAAACTTACAAACTACTTATTAACTAGCTTATCCTAAGGACGGCACAAATATCCATGCCCGGGGGGATTCGAACCCCCGACCGTAGTGGCCGTGCAGACCGTGACTGAAGCGCCTCAGTCCCCTCGGCCACCGCGGCCGGCAGGCATCTACAGTACGTCCGTAAATTTACTCCACAAATAATATGTATTACACGCTTTTGGACTCTGAAGACTTTTGACCGACTTGAAGAGTTACCCCAAAATATTACACCATATGACATTATGGAATGAAAGTAAGCAAAGTATGCAAGCTTTTTTTATTTTTATGTCTCCTATGTCTGATAACACTCGTATTAAAATACAGATTTGTTGAGTCGTTTCTGCAGTTCTGTGGTGTGCTCCTCCCAGCTGAATTTATTATCAAGCTGTAATCCCAGGAATTTAATACTGTCAACTTCTTCTATCTGCTCTTCTTCATACTTAATGCATATGCTGGCGGGAAATCTCTTACATATTCTGAACTGCATGTAGTGAGCCTATTCAAAGTTTAATGACAATGAGTAGGCTTTAAACCATTTATTAATGTTCATGAAAATATAATTAGCAGACCTTTCTATAACTAAGTTTGACGTACTTTTTATTGCAATACTTGTATCATCTGCTAACAAAACGAACTCTGCTTCTGGTAGTGTAACTGATGAGAGTTCATTAATGTACACAAGAAAAAGCAATGGCCCCAAACTGTAGGTCCTAACTATAACTGGCTGGGTAAGTCAGTTCAAAGGTCGAAGGGAGGCAACGGCATACCACCTCCATACCTAGTAACGCACTTTGCTGTTCAAACCAATCTTCGGATTGTTTACTGCATTATCTCAGACCAGATGTTTGTAGACCTAAGGACCGTAGTGCTAAGGTCATCGGTCCACCGACTAAAAAACTGTTTAAAGTAACTTACGCTAAGGATAACCCACCCACTCATGCCCCATGGAGGACTCGAACCTTCGATGAGAGTGGCAGCGATATATGTGACATGGCACCTCAGAACGCGCGGCACTCCCCGCTACTCTGTTAATTTGCAAACATTACGAGTTCCTTGGTAGAAGACGTCCTCCTGTTTCAAGGTACAATAAAGCGCATGGTCGACCAAGAAGGGCTTAGCCAAAACGATATGCAACTAGATTTAAGAATACACTGTATTTTACTCAGCGTAAAAATATAGCTGAAAATTTCGTTGTTGGAAGTAAAAATTCCTTTTCCTTCCTGAAATTTATTTATTTAACTCAGACGTTTCGCCTCCTTTTTTTTTCTTCAAGTGATAATTGGTTCTAGATATGTTCAAATGTTTGTTAAGCTTAAGGGACATAATTGCGGGGACATCAGTCCCTAAACTTACAAAATACTTAAGAACTAACTTATACTAAAGACGTCACAATCATCCATGTCCGATGTGGGTTCAAATATAACTTTTCAATTTTTACTTGTAGTATTTATACATTATAAATTGTTCACGTCTTTTGAGAAGTAAATAAGTGCTTACTTACTACTTATTGTCTTCCGACTTTGGGTTTTGCTGTCCTTCCATACGGTCACATTTCTTCCATTTATGAAGACAAAGAAGTGACATTTTTGTGTGTCTTCCATAAGTTTATTTTAATTCAGTTACTGATTTACGGCTTACTAGAACATCTTCAGACATTACTTTTGAGCCTGTTGACGACCTTGTAAACCTATAAGTGGTAAACGAATTGAATTGCCGCGCGGGAGTAGCCGAGCTGTCTGGAGCGCTCTCGCGTTGGAGGTTCGAATCCTCCCTCGGGCATGGACGTGTGTGTTGTCTCTAGTATAAGTTAGTTCATAAGTAGTTTTAAGTTTAGGGACTGATGACCTCGCGGTCCCATAAGCTTTACAAACGAATTAAACTAGTGGACTATACACAAAACTGCGATTTTAATTCGGTATGATGATGCTCCACGAACAATCGACGAAAGAATCAAAGCAGGATCCTCAAGAGAATCACATAAATGGAAGAACTGAGCGGCTATCGTCTGTGAGCGTATGGGTAGATTCAGCAAAACCCGAACTCGTCAGACGGTATACTGTAAATTACCACTTATTTATTATAAAAAGACGTCAACTGTTTATAATTTATAAAAACTACAACTTAAGACAAGAATATAAATTCTCGAACCCACTGATGATGCCTTGAACTAAGAAAAGGCGAAACGCTTCCGAGCAAAATAAATAAATTACAACAAGAAAGTTGCATTGTCTTTTTAAAAACGAATTATTCGGCGCTTGTTATAACTGAAGAATTACACGTTCCAGATAGTTGCAATACATTGAGGTGACCAAAGCCCTGCAGTAGAGAAATGCACGGCTACACATAGCGCCAGTATCGCCCACACAAGGAGTAAAAGGGCGATGCGTTGTGAGAGCTGTCATTTATTCTCTGGGCATTCATGTGAAGCGTTTACGTAGTTCAGACTGAAACTTTCACTATGCAGCGGAGTGTCCGCTGATATCAAAATTCGTGGCAGACTAAAATTGTGTGCCGGAACCGGGATTCGAACCTGGGCCCTTTGCCTTTGGAAAATAGGAGGCGGGATACTGGACAAGCGCTCTACCTTTCTTTCTTTTATTTTTCTCCAGGGGTACTTGTGTTGTTTACGGTCGCTGATCGCATTTGTTTGTTGTGTTCTTGGCTCAGCTTTATTATTATTATTACAGAGGACGTTGAGGCCTCTGACCGGGAGCGCTGAGGCAAGGCGCCCGGCAAACCTGGGTCGGACCTTTGATTTACGCGGGCAAGCGCTTTACAGTCTGAACTATCCCAGCACGCTTGACGGTCCGTCTTCACAACTTTACTTCTGCCCAACGAGCGTAAATTTCATAGAGTGGCTAACACACGAGTTACAGCGCTTTTTGCGGCAACCTGTGTAAGACCCGTCGGCACACGGAACGAGGGAATAACATTAACGTGGGCGGGAACGGAAAGTACGACGCAACGAGGCACAGCTTCGTCGGCACAGGGCACAAGCTGCTTAACGTGACTTGGGCAGATGCAAATTCATGTTCATGATTGTTCCTAAAACAATTACTGTTAACTATATGTTTCGCAGCTCGTTTAGACCATGTACTTGCATTAAAATTAACACAAATATTTTCGCAGTGGCACTGTCGTTGTTAAAACAAACCTCAGCTGACTATTATACTTCGAAATAGAACTGTAATATAACAGGTTCGTGATATTTCATTACCGCATTTTTAGGAAATTTACAACCACGCTCGTAAATTCGCAGCTTCCAAAAAGTCTGACGGAACATGACGTACATCTGTATTCAACAGTCAATATTTAAGACGTGGAACTGTAAATAGGTAAAATCTCGACTGGGTGTGACATTCTAACCCCCGAAGGGGAACGGCTTCGCACCTTGTAGCAAGGCGACTCAATGCGCTCGGCCACTCCGCCGCGGCTATATCGGACGGACTCGAGACGTGGCTTAGTAAGATAAGTCTCGATTTCAGTTACCAAGAGCTGATGGAGGGGTTCGAGTGTAATGGAGACCCCACGAAGTCGTAGAACCAAATTGCCGGCCGCGGTGGCCGAGGGGACTGAGGCGCTCCAGTCACGGTCTGCACGGCCACTACAGTCGGGGGTTCGAATCCCCAGTCGGGCATGGATATTTGTGCCGTCCTTAGTCGTAGTTAGTTCATAAGTAGTTTGTAAGTTTAGGGACTGATGACCCCGTAGTTAAGTCCCATAACCTATACAAACGTTTGAACATTTGAGAACCAAATTGTCAACAAGGCACAGTGCAAGCTGGTGGTGCCGCCATAGTTGGTGGACTGTTTTGGCATGGACTGGACTGAGTCCATTATTCAACTGAACCGACTGTTCACTGGAAATTGCTGTGGAGGGCTGCTTGGGCAGCATCTGCAGCTATTCATCGACTTTGCGATCCGCCTTTGGCTGAAGAACAATCTGGACAATTCCAGTGAACGATTTGGCCACTTTCATCGCCCGCCATCTACGCCATTGAACATTTATGGGACGTTATCAAGAGGTGGGTTCGTACAGAAAATGCCACCCCTGCAAGACACTCGTAATTATGGACGACTTTAGAAGCAGAGGCAGCGTTACTCTGTGTTCCTTGTGGGGCTCTTCATCGACTTGAGACTATGGCACGTAGAGTTGCTGCCAGTCACCCGGCAAAAGGAGGTCCGACACGATTTCACGTGATTTCCTGCACGTCTGTTACATCAGTGTACCTCATACTTACATATGCAGAACTCTTAATATTTACAGTGCACCAGTAGCAAACTCTTGTTTCTCGACAACAAAACAGTAAAACATGTCTGAAGGTACTAATGACGGTACCTACTTCGCATTCCTTCGAGTGATTAAAACATCAAACAGGTAACATCCTACCCTCCAGGTGCAACACTATCCCGTACAGTGAAATGTGGCCCGCGTTGGCCTAGTGCATCATAAATATTGAAACTTCATCATGATGTATCCTCAAATGTGTATCTGTGTGTGTGTGTGTGTGTGTGTGTGTGTGTGTGCGTGTGTGTGTGGGTGTGTGTGTGTGTGTATAAGAGAGAGAGAGAGAGAGAGAGAGAGAGAGAGAGAGAGAGAGAGAGAGAGAGAGAGAGAGGTAGAGAGAGAGAGAACGCTTCCGTCTTTCGCATCAGGAGTCATGAATTATAAATGTTTCACTCTGTGGAAATGGCGAACAAAAATACTCGCTCTCAATAAGAACTGCACTCCCACCTCACGGTTGTCGGCTTCCTACAGTGAAAACACGGCAAGAGAGCTCGTATCTACTACTGCACAAAAGCAGTAAAATAATTGACTTTATTATATTTGTACAGATAATTTTGAATATGGAGAACTACAGCTGGCATATTAATACATTTTTCTTGGAACTGAAATAGCAGTCATATACACCAAGAGATGCAACATATAGGATAAGTGAACCATTAATAGCTACTGTCCGAGTAATCAACATATACCTGTTAAATGCGTATTTTTAAATGTACTGTTGAATGGTTCAGTCATCTAGAAATAAAAATTTATGTCCCATTGACGATACATCGTACGACTGAATGTCGATAACAGGATCTAGGCACATTTTACACTGCCGATCACAGGTGCGAAATTCGTATCTCATAAATGTAATTATTCTAAATTGAACTGATAATTGTTACAAAGACTTGCACATATCCACGCGAATTCAGATGGCTTTATGTGTCTAGTCACAATAAGTTATAACCAGTATTGTAGTATTAAATAGGATTTACTCATGATATTTCATGTGAACCCCCTTAAGATGTGGATAGCTGGTCCAGTTACCCTAAACGTTGCTAATCCGGTCGTGTAGTCTGGAGGACTTTATTAAATACTGCTGCAGTGGACCACAGTCGCCGCGGCGAAGTGGCCGCGCGGTCTAAGCCGCCTTCGAACCTCCCTCAGGCATGGGTGTGTATGTTGTCCTTACATTAGTTTAAGTAGTTTGAATACCTAGCGACTGATAACCACATAAGTAAAGTCTCATAGATTTACAAACAATTGAATTCGGTCACAGTCTTTCATTCAGAAAACCTTCATATTTCCCCCCAGGGGGCTCACGGTTCTTTCGCGAGTACGTGCGTGGCGAGCACGGGGCCCCGAGCTAATGCAGTCTTCCTTCCTTCTTTACTTCCCGGACTGCATTTCCTTTCCCCCTCCCCTCCTTTCCTATCCTCACTTCTTGCCCTCCCCACCGGGGCACTGATAACCTCAGTAGTTTAGTCCCCTTATCCCTATCAAACAACCCAACCCAACCTTCATATTTGATCTAGCTATTCTACTTCACTGATTGAAAGTCCAAGATAATATTAACTTGGCACTTTCGAGAGCGAGAACATTGAATGGATTAAATTGAATTGCTGCCAACTGTAGTGGTATAAAAGCTTAAGAGTAAGCAGACGCTCATTATAAGACTCAGAAGCACTTACCATCCAGACTTGGCAAATGTCAAATATTTAAATTTCGCAATTTGTTTATGAAACTCTTGAGGACATGAAACAGAAATCGGACTATACGGGGCTTCCACAATCCGACGCATCTCACAATACCTGAGAACAAAAGCACTCAGCCGTACCATCATTTTCTGGGAGCCATTCGTGCCACCCTCTACCTTCCTGTAACTTAACTATGGATAAAGCCAGAAGCCTGAATTTCCAGTGATTAAGATGACATACAGTAACTGCCTATACTTCTAGGTTTACCACTATTTATACCTTGCAGTTGCCATTCGAAAATTTTTATTGACTTTATCTGTTGGTATTGGAAGGAGGCGATCCAATATTATGAAAGGTTCGAAAAAGGACAAAGCCAAGATCGCTAGTATATAATTTTATTTCGACGATCGGTTTCGATGGTCTCTGCCATCATTTTCAGGTCTAATTTTTTTTTAAATTAAATATACAAAGCCGCCATCCTATGATGTCAACAGTTGTTGTATAAAATAATTTAAATTTCATAGATGCACTATGTTATTGTAGTTGAAGTTTACAGTTCACATATCAATATCAGCGACAGTAGGATACTCTACGCACTTTAAATTATTTTATACAATAGCTGTTGACATCACAATGTGACGGCTTTAAACCCTCACACATTTAGACCAGAAGATAATGTCAGAGACCATAAGATTAATCTTTTTGGAACCTATCGAAAAAAAATAATTTTTTCATGCACTCACTCATCGATTATAGAAATTGTATTTTAACCCTTCAAGCTGGTAGTTACGGCACGCCTGCCGAGCTTACTGATGGTAGTTTAGGCTCCTGGCGCCGTAATACAGCGTTGCGTTGAAATTGCTCTAGCGCGGAAATTATTTCTTAAAAAAAAAAAAAAAAAAAAAAAAAAAAAAAGAAAAAGAAATTTTAAGGAGTTGTTAACAATGTATTTTTATTTCGTTAAAAACAAACTCTTTCAACTCGCTCGTCCTATCTGCCGTTTCTTCCCTTTTTTACGGTGTTTCGTCCAAAACGACCGTGTCGTTGTCGTCATCAGTATCCAAATCACTCCCGCTGTCATTTATAACATCTAATTTAGCCATCGGTTAACTCAGAAACGCAACAATTTATTCCGACGTAAGACCGCGCAAACTGCTTGGCTTCATCGTATCGCGACGAGAGCTACCTTCAGACTGAAGATGTAACTCGTGATTTCATCAGAGTCGCCCACTTCCTGACAAAGATCTCCCTCACATGTCAACACAGATATGTCTACAGTTGGCTGACAAAGTAATACTGCCCACCAGCAACAGAGGGCAGAGAAATTCATTTTCACCTGCGACACTGCATCTGGCGACTACGGGGTCGGGATGCCGCCAGTGTGGACAGTCAAGAGCGCGCGAGTACGTACTCGGGATCCCGGCTTGAGGGTTTACCTATATATCATCGGCCGTTCATAAATGCCTTCTTTAGCTCCTCGAGACTGGTATTTTCGCAGTGTCTGCAAAATTCGCTGTGGTAAATGTGCTATGCACGCTACTAGGTTTCGCGTTACAGGTTCCAGGAAAAGCCAGTCTGCCACAGTAGTCGACTGGAGCTCTAACAGCTCTGTTATTCCAGAAGGAAACTTTCACTGTGCAGCGGAGTGTGCGCTGATATGAAACTTCCTGGCAGATTAAATTTGTGTGCCGGAACTGGTACCCGAACCTGGGATCTTTGCCTTTCGCGAGCAAGCGCTCTACCACTGAGCTATCCCGACACGACTCACGGTTCGTCCTCATAACTTTACTTCTGCCAGTACCTCGCCTCCTACTTATTATCTGCACTCTCGTCAGGCTGCGGACCATACTCATTGTTTTGAGTCCATTGTATTTGTGCGTGTGATGAATTCTGCCACATATAATATTGCTAGAGACTAGAGAGACGCAATTTTGATTCCAGTTTCCCCGTTGACTAGTCGATACTAATAGTCACTGCGTCTACAGCAACCGCTATGACGAGCTGTGCAGCGATCGTAAGTAACGTTTGAAATTTTCTGTTGGCAAACTTTGTTGATGCCAGCACATCATTATTAGAAAATGTTCCTTTCGTTGTTTTAGTGCGTTCATGTCAAGAATAATTTTCTTAAATGTGTACACTACTCTGATAAAATTTTGAGGCATCGATGATGGAGGATAGGTAACAACTCACTGTAAAGAAGCTCGCTGAGCTGCTGACAGGCAAGAAAATAAATAATCACATACCTTACACACAACTCAAATTTTCACCCATGGCCTTCGTCAGAAAGAGAAACATACATTCAAACAATCACTCAGGCAACTATACACACACAACCACCGTGTCCGGACACTCCAGCGCCACAAGCATCTAGACCAGAGGTCGGCAACTGGCGGTGTATGGTGTAAAAATTGGCAATTGACTCTAAATAATGAGAAGTGTGAAGTCGTCCACATGAGTACGAAAAGAAATACGATAACATTTGTTTACAAGATAAATCAATCGAATGTGAACGCCGTAAACTCCACAAAATATCTAGGAATTAAACTGGAAAGAACGCGTAGATAATGTCGTGGGAAAGGCAAACCAGAGACTGCGTTTTATTGGCAGTACCCTTAAAACATGCAACAGAACTACAAAAGAAACTGCATACACTACGCTTGTCCGTCCATTTTTAGAGTATTGCTGCCCAGTGTGGGATCCTTATCAGGTGGGTTTGGCGGAGGACATCGAAAGAGTACAAAGAAGGGCAGCTCGTTTCGTATTGTCACGATATAGGGGAGACAGCGTTACGGAAATTATACAGGATCTGGGATGGGAATCATTACAACAACGGCGCTTATCGCTGCGGCGTGGGCTACTTGCGAAACTACAATCGCCAACATTCTCCTCCGAATGCGAAAATATATTGTTGATTCCCACTTACATAGGTAGAAATGATCATCAGAATAAAATACGAGAATTCAGAGCTCGAACTGAGAGATTCAGGTGTTCTTTCTTCCCGCGCGCTATTCAAGAATGGAATGGGAGATAAATGGTACAACGGTGGTTCGATGAACCCTCTGCCAGGCACTTAAATGTGATTTGAAGAGTATCCCATGTAGATGTAGATGTAGACCGCGGTAGGCCAAAAACTGGATCGCCAAAAATACAGGGTGCGTCAAAAAAATGTATACACACTTTGAACTGTCATAGAAAATTTATTTCCCGTTTTACAAGGTTAAATATCTGTGAGAAAGTAATGTTATATTTCTTCAATAGGTGGCAGCAGTGGCAAGGAAGTAACTTCAACATGGCGGACGTGCGTTTGATCTCTGAAGCGCGGAAACAGGTAATTATGTGGAACTGGAAGTTTGAGAATGTAGCTGCGGTTGGAAGACAGTGGAGAAGTGAGTATGGTACAGAACCACCTTCTAGGTTAACAATTACACGTCTACGAGACAAATTCGAAATTCATGGAAGAGTGTGTGATGTGCATAAAGGCCTATCAGGGCGACGTCGTACACTTACAAGTGATGATTCCACAACTGCGGTCTTGGAACTGTTTCAGCGTTCGCCTCAAAAATCTTCAAGGCAAGCGGCACGTGAGAGTAATGTAAGTGCTAGTAGTGTGCTACGCATTCTGAAGAAAGGCAGGTTTCGTGTGTACATTCCAAGGCTGGTGCAACAGCTAAGTGACGACGATCCAGATCGAAGGTTAGAATTTTGTGAATGGGTTCAGGAGATGGTGAGAAGTGAACCGGAATGTATGGGTAGCGTAATTTGATCAAATGAAGCCCAATTCAAACTCAATGGAAGTGTCAATAGGCACAATTGTATGTATTGGGCTGAAGATAATCCTCACATTACAGTTGAAAAGGCTGTAAATTTGCCTGTTGTAAATGTGTGGTGTGGTTTGTCTGCAAGGGGACTCATTGGGCCTTTCCGCTTTGAAGGTACTGTCACTGGAGAAACGTACCTAACAATGCTTTCTGACTCCATATTCTCTGCCATTCGTGCATTATAAGGTAATAATGAGTTACATTTCCAACAAGATGGCGCCCGGCCGCACTATCATACCTGGATCACAATGTGCCGGGCCAGTGGGTAGGACGCAGGGGACCAATCGAGTTTCCTGCACGCTCTCCACACCTCACGCCGCTGGATTTGTTCTTATGGGGCACAGTAAAAGATGAGGTGTACAAATGTAAACCACGTTACCTGGACACACTTTGGAATGAGATTCAAGCAGTGTGCGCAGAAATCTCATTGGACACTTTGTTCCGATGTAAAGAATCAGTGGTGACTCGTACTCAGAAATGTATTGATGCTGAAGGCCACCAGTTTGAACATTAATCACATTTTCAAAGTACATTTATTTTTCAAATTGGATTTTAAGCTTTCCATTTCCAGAAATTTAACATTGTACAACGGGAAATAAATTTTCTATGACGCTTCAAAGTGTGTATACTTTTTTTGACGCACCCTGTATTTTGAAACTATAAGTTACATTCCAAATTATTGAAAAAGAAAAAGAAAGCATTTTTCTTTGGGTAACAATTCGTATAATTTTCTAGAATTTTACAGCTATCTGCTGAATAATTAGAACCCTTAATGATAATTACAGGTAGATTGAATAAATGGTCGTCATGATGTGGGACGCTGGAGGTAAGCTGACAAGCAGCGGCAAAAGGGAGCCAGCTGGCCGATGATCCGCATAAAACGAATGCACCGCGAGAACAAGGAAATTCCATAAATAGACTTCATACTCTGATATCTCTATTTAAGCGGTCAGGGCATATCCATTTAAACACCGTTTTTGTGCTCTTAAAAATCACCTTCTACATCTACAACCATACTTCGCAAGCCACAAGACGGTGTGTGGCGGAGGATACCTTGAGTACCACTGTCGATTCTCCCTCCTATTCCATTCACGTATTGTTCGCGGAAAGAAAGATTGTCGGTATGCCTCTGTGTGGGCTCTAATCTCTCTAAATTTGTCTTCATGATCTCTACGCGATATATACGTAGCAGGGAGCAATATACTGCTAGACTCCTCGGTAAAGGTATTTTCTCGTAACTTCGACAAAAGCCCGTACCGAGCGACAGATCGTCTCTCCTGCAGAGTCTTCCACTGGAGTTTATCGATCATCTCCGTAACGCTTTCTCGATTACCAAATGATCCTGTAACGAAGCACGCTGCTCTCCGTTGGATCTTTTCTACTTCTTCTGTCAAACCTTTTGAGGTTTCTCCAGCAGCAGAATGGACGGATGTGGCTTCGAAGTCGTTCCACCTTTCAAAGCCTTTACTCCAAATGCAGATAACAGACTGGCAGGACGACATTTCCTTGCAAACATATAAAAAGGAATCCACTGACGAATTATGCAGTGAACATGTCCCGGAAAAATATGAAAATTGTAAAACATTAGGCATCTACCTGGCTACAATGTTTGGCTCCACATACATTTGTCAAATTTCATTAAAAAACACTAATTTGTTGATGAATAAGTATCGCTCAAGATTAACGGCAACCCACTTATGAGACACTATTCACGTAAGCTGCTCCGCATGTGAACCTAACTTTAGGAAACTGGCTGAAAACCGCATATGTAATTTTTACATTGATTTTTTAACACAAATACCTACAGTTTATGAATTTCGAAATTTTTAGTGAAAATTAAGCAAAAATTAGTATGTTTAATGTATGACCTGTTACTGGATTTTTCAGTAGAAGTTTGAGTACACATTTTATGTACCGGTAATACTTTTTGTGTGTGAAAATAAAAATAAATAAATAGCAAATTACATAAGTTTTACGGAATTATAATACATGTTTATTTCACATCTCTTGTATTTCATTTTAATTTGAGATTGAAAATAAAATAAAAATTGATATAGAATATGTGATTTTACTTCTGGACCTCGATAAAAATTATCAAATGGATCCGGACCCCATCCCAGATTGCTTGTCGACCTCTGATCTAGACTGCGAGTGAGGTGGGGAGTGGAGAGGAAATGATACTGGGTAAAGGTAGAGATGGAAAATTCCGTGTTGTGTGATGGATTGTAAAGGCTCTGATCGGCGGGAATTTGAATTGCGACAATGGATACAGTGAAGATAAGGAATGGGAAAGGATAAAAGGGAGGTGTAGAGGAGTGTGGGGGTTTGAAATGATGAAAATAAGGATTTATCTGTACTTGCATATGAATGCCTGTATCAGTATTTTTTTAGCTCACCTCCAAACTGGACCATGCCTAGTAAAGCACCGTAGTGCTCAAATAAATCTTCGGATTGTTGAGTGCTTTACCTTCAAGCATGAAACATGTCTGTACAAATTCAATAATAGTGTTTTGCCTGTCTTGTATCGATATTCGTATGTAATATGTTATTTGAATTTCTTTTAGTAACTACGTCTATGGCTTACTCTGTTGTGTAACATCTCTGTCAACGATTATGTATGTGAGTAGTAGGTGAACAGAAAGAGACCAATAAAGCACCAATAAATGCAACTGGAGCTGGAGTTTCATTAGAACATTAAAAAAAGAAAGAGAGTCGGTGTGTAGCTCTGGTATTGAACGGACGTGCTTTGGTTAGCTGCTTTTGTACAAGCTGAAAGAATAATTTTGAAATCTGATTTTCACAGACACAATTCTGTCTTTATAAGATTTTGTATCATTCATATATGTATCAGTCTGAGAAGATTTTGTTGTTCTTGAATCATAAAGTAATGTAATCATTATTGTTAATAATAATTGAGAAAGTTGGACCTCTTTACCTGTTTCACTTTTGTAGTTAGAAAGCTAACCCACTTCCTTCCATTAAAAGTAACTGGCTATTAAAATCAAAGCATAATATTGATTAAGCTGAGTTTGATTAACGTATTTCTTTATTGATGTGACGTTTAATAATAATAGTGATTGTTGTGCAATACTACACAGATGAACAAGTTTCTGCAATCAGTCAGTTAGCGAAATAAATTCTTGCAGCTGCATTATTAGAAAGTGTTTTGTGTTTTTCCAGATTTCTCTAACAGTCAAATTTATACTGTAGTCAGTGAGCCTTATGCAGCCTACGTATTGTTCTTGCTGTGTTCAAAATATCCGTTGCGCTCTCAATCAGTCTAACCCATTCCTAATTAACTGTGCAGGTATTAATGTTAGGGCCATAACTAAACAGAATTATAGTGTTAATGAATAAAAAAAGTGTTCATCTAATCTTTAATCAGCTTGATTGGAAGGTTAGTTATTGTGAGTGTTAACTACCAGCTGATGACAATTATAAATGCTGAATTTAACACCAGATTAGTTTTGAATGAGTAGCTTTTGAAACAGACTGCCTATAGCTGGCTCACTATTGCCAAATCCTTTAAGCGACCATGTTTCTCCAATCAATAGAACAGCCTTACCTACATCCCACCAAACAACATACCAGTTTTAAGCAGTGTATACAGGGTGTTACAAAAAGGTACGGCCAAACTTTCAGGAAACATTTCTCACACACAAAGAAAGAAAATATGTTATGTGGACATGTGTCCGGAAACGCTTAATTTCCATGTTAGTTCTCTTCAAATCACATTAATCATGGAATGGAAACACACAGCAACAGAACGTACCAGCGTGACTTCAAACACTTTGTTACAGGAAATGTTCGAAATGTCCTCCGTTAGCGGGGATACATGCATCCACCCTCCGTCGCATGGAATCCCTGATGCGCTGATGCAGCCCTGGACAATGGCGTATTGTATCACAGCCGTCCACAATACGAGCACGAAGAGTCTCTATATTTGGTACCGGGGTTGCGTAGACAAACAGCTTTCAAATGCCCCCATAAATGGAAGTCAAGAGGGTTGAGGTCAGGAGAGCATGGAGGCCATGGAATTGGTCCGCCTCTACCAATCCATCGGTCAACGAATCTGTTGTTGAGAAGCGTACGAACATGTCGACTATGTGCAGGAGCTCCATCGTGCATGAACCACATGTTGTGTCGTACTTGTAAAGGCACATGTTCTAGCAGTACAGGTAGAGTATCCCGTATGAAATCATGATAACCTGCTCCAGTGAGCGTAAAGAGAAATACTATAATGAGCTCTAACATGGAAATTAAGCGTTTCCGGACACATGTCCACATAACATATTTTCTTTCTTTGTGTGTGAGGAATGTATCCTGAAAGTTTGGCCGCACCTTTTTGTAACACCCTGTATAATTAGAAAGAAAGTTTGCCATAGATGTCTACAAAACAATGTTTGAACTGAGCCATTACGCGAGATTAAAGGAAGTGAATTTTGTTACTTTGTAAACACCGTATTTCAATCACAGGTAATAACAGTGTAGGTAGACGTTTTGCCTTCGCTGTATTTGGGAGTGGAACAGGAAAGTTTGTAATCCTACGGGAGTAAAACGGTAAGTTCATCTTTCCCTACACTTACACACTAATTTCTGCTAAGAACACCACACACCCCCTTTGCCCGAGGGAGGACTCGAACCTCCGACTCGAGCAGCCGCACAAACCGTAAAACACGGCCATTCCCGCGCGGCAGCAGGAAAGGCAATGACTGGCTTGTGCAGATGCAGAATTTCATAGTGAAACTGAAGTTTCGACGCCTTTCACCACCAATGGTACTGGCTCGTGCAATTAAACTTTGGTGCACTTTTTCTCAGTAGGCCTACTGCAGCGAAACTGTATCGCAAGTAAACTTGCGCCACTGTTGCTGTGCAACCTTGTTTTCTGCAAGTCCCCACGTGCTGTAGATTTTCAGTAAGTGGCGCATGCAGGGACTCTGAAAATTGATATGTAATCAGCTATAAACGAGCTCCTTCGCTTAAGCCCTTCCTATACAAGACGTGCAACACGCACAAGGAAGTCGTTGTCAGCTGTAGCGCCCCTTGCGATAGACCATCGAACTACAAAGAAGCGTTCAAACGGTACGCATTTGCTGAGTCGTCTGCTTCACGCGTCTACTTCGTTTGTTGTCAACTTACAGCAAATAAATCGCCGCGTTAACATCACTTTGCGAAACTGTATAATATATTGTGATGATTAAAACATATATTTGTGTTTTAGACTGCCACTGTGAAACTGTATTTGTTTACGTGCAATTCAAATGTTCAAATGTTTGTTAAGCTTATGGGACTTAACTACGGGGACATCAGTCCCTAAACTTACAAACTACTTATCAATTACCTTATTCTAAAGACGGCACAAATATCCATGCCCGAGGGGGGATTCGAACCCCCGACCGTAGTGGCCGTGCAGACCGTGACTGGAGCGCCTCAGTCTCCTCGGCCACCGCGGCCGGCTTCGTGCAATTCATGCGTAACTACGTCCCTCACATGTGTTAACGTCCTCATTATAAATTGTGATTACATACTTCCAGCCCCTGTGGTTTGAAGCGCCTACGTATATGATGAACAAGCTCAGGTGTCTATACATAGACCTTTCACTTTGATTAAGCTTCAAATAATGCTCACCAAAAACAAATATTTCATCTGTTAACTACAGCATGTTTCAGGAAAAATAGCAAATATTTTAGAACATGGTAATAAAGACGATTTGCAGTTAAAATTTCATATAACGTGTGTCCAATTTTCATTGGGTACAGAGATACAGCTCTTGGTATGTACAACAAACTGATTTGGATATTTTGACTGATTCTTTCGTCGGTTCTTGGTAGTTCACCATATAGACTTTTATTTAAATATCCGCTTTTTGACTTAGTTTAAAGTCTGAATATGTCCTAGTAAGTCGAAAACCGGGTAACTAAGTGGAAATGAACGTGTAGAAGATAGTAAATAAAGAACAGTCTAGAATGCACTAATTTATTTCATTCTACTAGTTTCGGTCTTATGTAGACCATCTTCAGGAATTTGTCTCCTTTGATGTTGTGGAGCTGGCAGGTAGCTGGGAGCCTTCCAGTGTGACACAGTGACACACTGGAAGGCTCCCAGCTACCTGCCAGCTCCACAACATCAAAGGAGACAAATTTCTGAAGATGGTCTACATAAGACCGAAACTAGTAGAATGAAATAAATTAGTGCATTCTAGACTGTTCTTTATTTACAAATTTAAATAGAGTGCTGTTTACCCAATAATATAGAAACAAAAATGTTTCCAAAAATATGTGTGTAGAAGATACACAAAATTCTATTTTTAAGTAAGTGTGATGTTGTACTACCAAGAACCGACGGATAAATCAGTGAAAATTTCTTGATATACATTTTCTCTACGTTTGTTTGGATTTCATATTAACAGCTATATCTCTGTATTCAATAAAAATTGTACACATGTTACATTAAACTTTTAATGCAATTCCTCTATAGCATCAGCTCCTAAAATACGACTGAGTCGAAAAACTTCGTTCCTCTGAGCAGGAGACAAGTACACATTCTCAAACAAATTCCCGACTTGGCTTCGTTTGTCAGCTGGGTTCCCCATTTGGTCACCTGCGCATGCGCGAAGCACTTCCATACGCGTGAGAATAGGCTCCGTCCTATACCGCCTACTAGCGATCGTATGCGTGCATCTTGTGCAAGTGGACGCGTCTACACTGTACGCGGACGGCGTGACCGGTGTATCATGGGCAATCTCATGAGCTCTCACTTCCCGTGTGGAAAGGAACTTTAGTTTTAACTTCGTTAAAGAACGGACCGCTTCGCCGGTTCCCTGCGCTCTTGGCATTCCGGCTGCGGCAGTGGCTGAGAAGAGAACGATGTGAGAGGTCTGTGGGAAGGCAGTGGAGGGGCGGGATTAGGCCGGTGGTGGGGGGACTGGAGGGGCGTCAGGGAGGGAAGGATGCCGCCAACGAGTCGCCAGTTACAGCTGTCGGCACTCGGCAGTTCCCTTTCGGTCTTCGTCGTACTGAGGTACTAACTGACGCTACACAACTGTACAACATATCTTTGCTTTACAAAGTTGTCCGGGTGAGCTTAGTGACACGCTAGGCAAGCGTCTGCCTGACGTCATCAGGAGCTGAATGCGATACATCGACCTGTCGACACGAGTCCTTATTTCGACACGCAGAAATTGTCTCCGGCCAATGAGAACTCGCTAGCTGTCAGCCAGTGAGCTACTCCATAATACTGACAAACATATGCCAGCAGACGACGATGTTCTGAGTATCCTGTATACATTTGGAAAAGAAATTAAGTTATCCTCTTAGTATCACTGTTAACCACATACCCTATAATCGTGACATACTCACAAATAAATTGCCAAATATTGGTGACAAGTAAGGAATATCAATAAAACCACACTCTCGAAAATCTCCACGTATTCGAAACTAAGCAGAAAATACTGTGGGCAAACAAGCAATATTACGAGATATTAGAAAATAAACAGCCAAATGTTTCTGACTAGCGAATAGTGTGAATGTCACTAATACTTATTTCATTTAGGCCTACCAGCAATTTAAGTGTTTCCCATACGTTTGTCACTTACCATTTTCTCGGAAATCGAAACATATTTGGAACAAAGGTCACATATTTTTGTGTAGGAAAAACAGAAATATCATTGCTAGTCTTATGACTTGCAGCAGTTTCATTTTCCATTTTTTAGTCACACACAAATTTCCAAATCGATGACACCTATTCCTGACACAGCAGTTTGTTACAATTAACATCGAGTACTGTGTAACATACTACTGTTATATGAATAAGAAAATCCCACAACATGTTACTAATAAGTACTACTACAATGTGATACAAACAATAAAAATAAAAAAATATATTTTTTTTTTACGGTGGGAGAGATTTGAATCCTATACCTCCGAACTGGTGATCTACTGTTCTATACACTACACTACAGGAGCAACGTGCCTCAATCGTCTATAGTAGACCTTAGTAGGCGCTTTTATTGTTAATTAGTGTTTTTATTTAAATAACAAATTGGTCCGGGTACGATTTTGTTATATATCTTTGATGCGCTGTTAGCCTAAAACACCTTACTGCGAGTTATAAAACCAAAACTTCGAGATATACGGCAAATCAAGATGGCCTCTGTTGACAATGAAAGAACAAGTCGAAATCTCTTAGGTTAGGTATAGGTTAAACAAGAATTTTTTTTTTAAATTACGTGAGAGCGCGTAGCATCTGAATCTCCGGTTAAGAAATACACAGCATCACATTGGCCGGAGACAATTTCTACGTGTCGAAATAAGGACACGTTTGTTCTATAGCTACAAAGATCGATTTTGGGAAGTTGGAGGCGGGATGTGTCGGAAGTAAGGCCGTGAAGACGGGCCATGAAGCGTGCAGTTAGTTCAGTTGGTAGAGCGATTGACCGCGAAAGGCAAAGGTCTCGACTTAGAATGCAGATCCAGCATTACACTCTTAATCTGCCAGGAAGTTTCATACCAGCGCACACTTCGGTACAGAGTAAAGGCCAGTGCACACTGTCCGTCACGTCACGGCACCGTCACGTCAAGTTGTATTCACACTGTCCGTCAGTGTCCGTCACGTCATTTCGCCCATCTCAATACGCGATGTTGAAAGTGAGGTGATGAGTGGCGATCTGTTATGTAGAAAGTCACAGTTTTTTAATACTAGAATTGAGGGAACAACAACGCTAAATGTTATTGACGGCCAAAGAAAACTTTACAGTCTATGGTTTTGGCCAACTTACTGGGAACTGAAACAACATTTCAAAACATCGACATCTATTTTCAAGCGAAAAAATAAACATATGGAAACAACAAACAATACTTATAAGAGCCTAAATAGCGCCTGCTTACTTTATCCGTTACGATTTGTCCCCTGACATTTTTAATACCGTCGTGAACAACTGAATTTTTGTCTTTCATTAGAACTGAATTTTTCATTTAAAATGATATTTAATGAAAAATGCGTAATCAAATTACAGTCTTATTCAAATAAACAGTTTGCTTCAGTCTTTTGTTACAATGTTACGTACCATAAAAGATTTTTTGGTTTCAGATATCCGATCTCGATTTTAGGGGGACTCAATTGATAAAAATATTTAAGTCATCATGAAACATTTGAGATATACCGCTAAAACGAAATATAACAAGAAAATAAAGATGAATAAGTCACATTTGCATACAAACAGTTCAACGTCGACTGCAACATGGCCGGCCGCGGAGGCCGAGCGTTCTGCAGCGTGTCAGTCACGGTCTGCACGGCCACTACGGTCGGGGGTTCGAATCCCCCATCGGGCATGGATATTTGTGCCGTCCTTAGTGTTAGCTAGTTCATAAGTAGTTTGTAAGTTTAGGGACTGATGACCCCGTAGTTTAGTCTGATAAGCTATACAAACATTTGAACATTTGACTGCAACATGTAATTCGCGCGACGAAAATAGGTTAACTTCCGATGTTAGCAGACAGCCGTTCCGTCAAGACATTCTTCTCGAGAAAGCTTGACGTGACGTGACGGTCCGGTGACGGACAGTGTGAATGCCGCCATTACAAATACATTGCGGAACGTTCTGACGGACGGTTAGGTGACATGACGTGACGGGCAGTGTGAATTGGCCTCAAGAATATGCTTCTGCACACAGAATAAACAACTGAGTTTTTCTGCTTCATTAGTGCTGATTTTTTCATTCTAAATGTTAAAAAAGGTAAAGCAGTCAACAACCCGAAGATTGGTTTGAACACCACAGTGCTTTACTAGGCAGGGTCCTATTCGGAGGTTGTATGCCGTTGCCTTCCGCTTACCTTCGAACTGACTTAACCAGCCAGTTATAGGGGACCTACAATTCAACGTGGGTTCCGAACCACCGTGCTACTCGATATTTTTCACAACAACAACAACACTGCTAGAGGTGAAAGAAGTGTAAAGTGACAGATAAATATCGTAGAACCTAGCGGGGATCGAACCTGCAACCTTCGGATTTATAGTCTAGAACTCTGCCACTGTGCTCCCGAGACGCACATTGAATGAAAGTTGCTTCACCAACTTGCAATCTTACCCTTAAGCACTGTTTGCATCAGCTTTTCCTCTTACTCTGTTCTAAAACCTAAACCATTTTTTGGTTTCAGATATCCGATCTCGCGTTTGAAAGAACGCTTAATGGAAAAAAGTCTTAGTCATCATTAAACATTAGCAATTTACCGCTAAACCAAAGCATAATAATAATAAAATGAAGATTAAAAATAATTATGTACCTGTCGCTGATAGTCACATAAAACAGACGCAAGTGGGGATGAAAATAAAAGGGGACACTAGCTTTCGGAACTAGTGTTCTTCATGAGGTAGGAGAGGAGGGAAGAAAAAGGGAACAGAAAGGAAAGAATATTGGCCATGAGGCGTGGGTGGCTGATATGCGGAAGTCAGTTATATTGTATCATTACTGCCAAGGCGGATTACAGCGTCGCCATTTTGTGGACCTTGGTTCTCGATTTCGGTTTCAGCTAGAATCATTGGATGGATAGTTTTTAGTTTACCTCGCAGTAGTGCGCATTTGTATTACTGTAAAAAGCTTACAAATTGTGCCATTCGTTTTTATTCCTTCGGCAGAAGACGTCAGCTGGGCTGAAACTAATGCTCAGTTACGGCGCTTTTTATATGCATCGTTCGGATTTTATTTTATGCGCAAAAAACCTGTTCCTAACGGTAGTGTTTGAAGCGCGCCACTTCTACATTTTATACGAGTCTGTGCAAACTTGGCATTAGACTAAATAAATGCACAAAATCAAACGGGTTTTTGTCATCGAATAATCATTACGCATTGTCGAGATATCACGATTTAAATTTCAGCTAAATTTATCAGGTGCTGTGACTCGTTGAACTTCCAGGCAATTGATAATATTTTGGCAGTTAATTGATTTTTCGTTGTTTAATTTCTGAATGCCAGTAAGCTTTGAAACATGCACAGTAAGATATGTTATGAATAAAACACACAAGATAACTGTGTGCTATATCTCATAGTTATCTTGTGTGTTTCTTTCATAATGTATAAAATATTCTGTCACGAACCGACGGAGCAGTCAATGAACACAGTAAAATAATCTTAAAGACTGTGTGTGTGGTTGTTTAATTTTTCGTGAAGAAATTTTGAAGATATTCTAATTCACATTCCCTATTTAGAACAGTTAATCAAATTTTAAATCAAATGTTTGTAAATCTAAGCGGAAAAACTGCTGAGGTCATCGGTCCGTAGACAGACAAACTGCGTAAACTAATTTATGCTAAGAACTACATGCACAACCCTCATGTCTGAGCGAGGATTCGAACCTCCGACAGGAGCGGCCACACAATCCATTAATTACGCCGCAGGTTCCGCGTTCATTTCCGCGCGACAACAGCTAATGACGAATGACAGAGCAGTAGATGAGCATCAGAATGAAAAAAAAAAAAAAAAAAAAAAAAAAATCCTTCAATCGCAGCATAAAAGAAGGCGAAATGGTCAAAGCTGTACAAGAGGAGAATCAGCTTCTTTACTTTGACTACCAGCTTCAAAAACATTTAAACAAACAAATCTTGACATACTGGTGTTTTCTTGGCAGTTAACCCTAATTCCCCAACGCTGTGAGTTCTCGAATGGAGTGCATCTGTAATATGAAAGTATCCCTCAGTGTAGATGCGTGCATCTGGAGTCATATTCCACTACAGGAGAAATGCCCCTATTGGATGGCATTCTGTCATATGCCACATCACAGAACATGTTCATGAATTTGGAGTGCAAGTTCGACAGGAGGAACAGTGATGTGTTATTAAATATACGAGGGGATGTTCAAATGAATAGGTACGAAACGACACTGTGGGTATCATTGAAGTCTTTATTCAAAAGTAATCAGCTGAGGTCTGAGCACAGCTATCCCACTGTTTAACGAGCTGAAGGATTCCCTGTTATCAGAATTGCTGTGGCTGTGAAACGAGCCAGTCGTCTACTGAGTCCTTCAGTTCGTCGTTCGAGTTGAAGCGCTTGCCTTTGGGATTATATTTATTTATTTATTTCATCGGAACAAATTGGTGAAAATCAGAGAGCGACATGTCCGGGCTGTAGGGCGAATGCTCAAGCTGTTCCCACTTGAAGTTGGCCAGTACACTTGGTGTGACCCTGGAGACGTGTGGACGCCGTTATCATGGAGCAGAATCACTCCCTCCGTGAGCAGCCCAGGCCGTTTTCTAACATTACACGTTCTTTCCGTGCTCGAAGAATTCGATGAGTATCGACCACGGACTACGAAAAAGGCGATGAGCATCACCTTGCCTTCTGAGGGCATAGCGTTGCCGAGGGGACTGAGGCGCTTCAGTCACGGTCTGCACGGCCACTACGGTCGGGGGTTCGAATCCCCCAATGGGGATGGATATTTGTGCCGTCCTTAGTTGTAGCTAGTTCATAAGTAGTTTGTAAGTTTAGGGACTGATGACCCCGTAGTTAAGTCCCTTAAGCTTAACAAACAACAAACATAGTGTTGAATTCTTTTTTCCCTTTTTGGGCGGGGGGTGGGGGAAACGGGGACCGACGACGCATGCTTCGCATCGCTAAATGTCGCACTATGTTATCCCAAAGCTCCATATTCAAATTTCAACAGGTTCGGTTTATAATGAGTATAACCCATAAAATTCCGCTTGTTTGGAAATATGCAAATTACGATACCACATTTGATCGTAGTATAGGGTGATACAAAAAGGTACGGCCGAACTTTCAGGAAACATTCCTTACACACAAAGAAAGAAAATATGTTACGTGGACGTGTCCGGAAACGCTTAATTCCCATGTTAAAGCTCATTTTATTACTTCTCTTCAAATCACATCAATCATGGAAAGGAAACACACAGCAACAGAACCTACCAGCGTGACTTCAAACACTTTGTTACAGGAAATGTTCAAAATGTCCTCCGTTAGCGATACATGCATCCACCCTCCGTCGCATGGAATCCCTGATGCGCTGATGCAGCCCTGGAGAATGGCGTATTGTATCACAGCCGTCCACAATACGATCACGAAGAGTCTGTACATTTGGTACCGGGGTTGCGTAGACAAGAGCTTTCAACTGCCCCCATAAATGAAAGTCAAGGGGGTTGAGGTCAGGAGAGCGTGGAGGCCATGGAATTGGTCCGCCTCTATCAATCCATCGGTCACCGAATCTGTTGTTGAGAAGCGTACGAACACGTCGACTGAAATGTGCAGGAGCTCCATCGTGCATGAACCACATGTTGTGTCGTACTTGTAAAGGCACATGATCTAGCAGCACAGGTAGAGTATCCCGTATGAAATCATGATAACGTGCTCCAGTGAGCGTAGGTGGAAGAACATGAGGCGCAATCAAGACATCACCAACAATTCCTGCCCAAACGTTCACAGAAAATCTGTGTTGATGACGTGAATCGAGGAAGCACAGTATATACTAACGAAACAATTGGGTATTTTGATAATTGTCTGCACGAATTATTTAAATTTACATCTAAAGAGAAATACTAAAATGAGCTCTAACACGGAGATTAAGCGTTTCCGGACACGTGTCCACATAACATTTTCTTTCTTTGTGTGTGAGGAATATTTCCTAAAAGTTTTTCCGTACCTTTTTGTAACACGCTGTATATATTGGAACCAAAACGAAGGGACTCGAGGTAGGCTGCTTGGCCTTTGCCTACGACATTGCCATTCTGTGAGGCAACATAGACACTGCTAGGGTTCAAATCGAACTTTTAAAAGAAATCGTTGAACAAACTGGTCTGCAAATATCATTTGAGAAAACGGAAGTCATGACTAACATTAAAGACGCCCAACCCAAACTTCGTACTAAAGATGGAGTCATCGCCCGGGTGGTCTGAGTCAAGTACCTACGTGAGATCTTAATGAAAAATGGACTGGACAAGGAGGAGCTTACAGAACGGATACGCAAACTAGAAACAGCCTACCAAACATCCCGCACGATCTACAACAAGAAATGCCTTCATCAAAACACTAAGATACGTCACTACGAAACAGTTTTGAACCCAGTACTTCTGTATGCAGTTGAAAACTTATCCTTAAATGCTGATAAAGGACTCCTCGAAGAACTGGAGAAAAAAGAGCGCAAAATCATAAGAGGAATCCTAGTCTCCAAGTAAAAAAATGGCACCCATCAAAACAGATCCAACAAGAAAGTATACAGCAAAATAATAATAATAATAATAATAATAAACCAAGCGAGGTGAAGCAGTGGTAACACACTGGACTCGCATTCGGAAGGACGGTGGTTCAAATACACCTCCGGCCATCGAGATTTAGGTTTTCCGTGATTTCCCGAAATCACTCCAGGCAAATGCCGGGATGGTTCCTTTCAAAAGACACGGTCGCTTTCCTTTCCCCATCCTTCCCCCAACAACCCGAGCGTAAGCACCGCCTCTAATGACCATGCTGTCGACGGGGCGTTAAACACCAACCTTCCTTCCTCAAAAAAAAAAAAAAAAAAAAAAAAAAAAAAAAAAAAAAAAAAAATACAGATACAATACGTAAAAGACGGGCACGATTTTACGGTGTCCTTAAACGAATGGACGGCAATAGGTTAATCAAAAATATAGTTCTCCTTTTTTATTCAAAACCAAAATCTACAATCCCGTGGTTTAAAAACACCAAAGAAGACCTCCAGATCTAGATATCAGACCCGAAGATGCCTTTGACGGAATTTTTTCCGAAAGAAGACAGTGACAAACAGAATAACCCGAGACCAGCATCCGAAAAAGAAGACACGGTGTCCCTTGGACAGAGCAGCGCAAGCAGGCCCACTCACAACGAATGAGGAAAGTCTGGGCCCAGAGAAAAGCCAGGCTCAGTGCTAAGTGTAGCAGGACTTAACGTGGTCCTAGTTGGCCTCAAAGAATAAATTATTTTTCAAAAGAGATAGATTGGCTGGCCACTACTTTACTTCGTGTTGTACGCCGATAGTGAGCTGAGCGAATGAATGGCCACAGACGAACTGTTCGCCTGAGGGACACCCAATATCCTGTGGCAGAACATGCCCTCTAGCATGACGCCAGGGACCTTGGCACGTGTTACACCACACGTGCGATTTGGATACTACCAACTAATACCAGTCCCTCAGAGCTACGGAGGTGGGAACTTGCCCTCCAACATATCCTCCCGCCACCCTCCTGGCCTATATCTACGCTAACCCCTCCTCTTCCTCAGCTCACCTATTCATTACCCCTTCCTTACCCCTCCTTCTCTCTCTCTCTCTCTCTCTCTCTCTGTGTGTGTGTGTGTGTGTGTGTGTGTGTGTGTGTGTGCGTGTGTGTCTGTGTATGTGTGTCCATCTTTCCCTGTTAATCAAAAACGCTTTAGACAACCCGCTTCCTACACCTCTCAGCATCATTCAGTTCACTCCTCTTTACTGCTTGATCTTTCCTCTTTGGCTTGGCTCAGTACTAACTCGCAGTATCTCTGACTTCCACACTCCTCAAACACCATCCTCATGACCTAGGTCGTGAATTACCTTTCCCTTCCGTTCCCATCCTTTTTTCTTCCCTTCTCTCCCTCCTGTGTGTTCCGAAAGCTTGTCCTTTTTCGTCCCTTTTTTTATTTTCCTTCATTTGTGTCATTATCGGCGGTACAACACAAAGGTAAGTACTGGCCAGCCAATCTATCTCTTTTGAAAAATAATTTATCATCTCTGAGGACAATTTCCACTTGTTGCGTGTTCAGTTAAAGTCATGACTTCCCCCACTCCCCCCCCCCCCCCACCTTGCTTACTTCCACTCTCTCACTCATTCTCCCACGATACACGATAGCCCCACCCCCTTATCCTCATCTTACCATTCTCCCACCACCTCTACCTGTAACCAGTATAAAAATTTTGAACGCCCTTGTAAAACAAAATAGTTGTCATAACGCAATCGAACCGGGTCCAGAACGCGACAACGAGGTAGACCTCTTCACTCACGTACCATTCTGTTAAATACGAATTTCATTCGTCATTTAGTCAAATCATTGTAAAAATATCAGGCAGTACATACTTAGTTTAGATTCTAAAGATGATCCAAACGAATCGAAACATGTAATGCAACAGTTGACGGACAAGAAAAGATAATAATTACATAAGGAACACGTTATTGGGGCGATCTAGAATTGTTTAATGAGAGATGGTCTACGTCAGAGGCATTTCAGAATCAAAGTTCAATACTGACGTAGACCTTGAGAAAGGTGGGTTCAGACGTTTTATTATTGACGTGTAAATTTTATTTAGATGACACATCAATGCGGATATACATCAGTTTGCAATGTTAAAAATTGTTGTAATAACAGTGAAGTCAAGTAAAAACTTAATACAGGTCTGAAAATGGCGTCTAGCGCGCCGAAACAGGCTATGTAATTAAACGAAGAAAGCCATCTTGGCTGAAAACCTATTATTAAAGATAATTTTTTTAAACATTGATTTCATAAATGTGCTAAAGATGTCCAGCCTCAAACAGACTTCCTTCATTTCAGTTATTATTCTGTTTGTATTTCATGGATAAGTTATTTTCTAGTCTCACAATGCCTACACTTTCATTTCGTGTTCCCCTTAAATCAAAATCTGCACAAAGTAAAGAGGTAAACACTTTGCACCGAGCGAGGTGGCGCAGTGGTAACGCACTGGACTCGTATTCGGAAGGATGGTGGTTCAAATCCACCTCCGGCCATCCAGATTTAGGTTTTCCGTGATATTCCTAAATCACTCCAGGCAAATGCCGGGATGGTTCCTTTCAAAAGGGCACGGTCGATTTCCGTACCCCATCCTTACCCAAAATTCGAGGGTAAGCTCCGTCTCTAATGACCACGCTGTCGATGGGACGTTAAGCCCTAAGATTCCTTCCTCCCCTTCGTAAAAACTTTGCTATGCAGTTTATTGTGACTTACAAACAGAGAATGAGTAACAAGGTAGTAATTATTTGAATTTCCAGTTCAAATATGGCAGTGTTAATCCAGTTGATGGAAAGTTATACGGCCGCGGTGGAGTAGCCGGGCGGTCTAAAGCGCCTTGCTGCGGAGCGCGCGGTTACTCTCCGTGGAGGTTCGAGTCCTCCCTGGGGCATGGGTGTGTGTGTTCGTCCTTAGGTTAGTTTACCTAGGTTTAAGTAGTTTGTAAGCTACGGACTGATGACCACGCAGTTTGGTCCGGTAGATTTAAAAACATTTGAATATTTGATTTTTGAAAGTTATACACTACACCAAAGTTATACCCTACGTTATACTCTACGTCAAAGAAGTATAGCTTTACTTCAAATTTTTACTTCCAGCGACATATAGGGGCATAAAATCTCTAAACATTACAAGAGACTTGGCGTTGTAAGCTGCGACTTATATAAATATGTCGTAAACAAGCTTACATAAAGTAACAAGCCTACTGGTACAGAGCAAATAAAAGAATGCGCAATACGCAGCAGTTACCGCATTTTATAAAATTCTCTTTCGCGAGTATATCATACAAACTTAATGGTTTTTCCTCCGCCAGAGTTGTGAAACGTAAAATTTTTCAGATTCACAAGAAATTCATTCTCAGTTTTAAGTCCTTTTATTTATTTTGCTCGCTGTTCACCTTGTTTCAACTCGATGCGCAGTTTTAATTAGCGGAGTTGCAATGGGTCGTGAATTTAAAATAAACAAACGTCTCGGTATTACACTTGTCAAACGACGGCGAGAAATAACAGAGTATAAGTTGGGCAGCATTCGAACTTTTACTACCACCCGCCTTGTTACAACTTTATGGAAGAAATTTGTTATTAGTACATGTTGAAGCTATGGCACGTTGTAAGGTATGTATAATACCAATACGTAATAACTGAATAATGTATTATTTTATTTAGCAGTAGGTAATGTAGACCGAGCATGAGATGAAGAAATTTAATTTTCGCTGATAGATTAAAAAAAACGCAGTAACGTTCATCAGGGATTTCTCAAAATTTTTCGTCCCTGTGAGTTGTGCTAACGCGTCATGTTGTCGTGTCGTAGTAACACTACGTAGTTTAAATAATAAAAAGACTAAACTTTATCTGCACGGCCACTACGGTCGGGGGTTCGAATCCCCCCTCGGGCATGGATATTTGTGCCGTCATTAGGATAAGCTAGTTGATAAGTAGTTTGTAAGTTTAGGGACTGATGACCCCGTAGTTAAGTCCCATAAACTATACAAACAAACAAACAACAAACAAAACTTTAATCTCTACTTCCCTTAAATGTACAATCAGCTACAAAAAAAATTAATTGCGTTTATAGTACGCCAACTATCTATCTTAAGAAAAGCATTGAGCGTTCTTGAAGTTCTTACACGTCACACATACTCGAGATATTTTAAAAATTTGTCTTCTTGCTTTCAATCAATTAATTCTTTAAAAATTGCATTATACTATCTTAGTTTAGTTTTATGAGAAGAATTGTTTTATCTCTAAACTGCAACTTGAAAAAATGTCAAAAATTTCCCCCTGGAATTCGCAACTTCGTTTTTAATTTGTTACCACAATCTATGAGCTCGAATGATTAATAAGATCAATTGTTAGTAATCGATCTAAAATGCTTCTATAAAATTCTGTTGGAAGCAAGAAGTCTAACATTTTCGTCAGGATATCAATCAGCTTCGTGCTTCATAACACAACAATAAATGTCTCTTCCAATAATAATTGTCTTCAGAATGGAACGTTCACTCTGCAGCGGAGTGTGCGCTGATATGAAACTTTCTGGCAGATTAAAATTGTGTGCCGGAACCGGGACTCGAAACTGGGATCTTTGCCTTTCGCGGGCAAGCGCACTACCGACTGTGCTATCCTGACACGACTCACGATGCTGCCTCACAACTTTACTTCCGCCAGTACCTCGCCTCCTACTTTCCAAACTTCACAGAAGCTCTACTGCGAACCATGCAAGACTAGCACTCCTGGAAGAAAGGATATGGTGGAGACATGGCTTAGCCACAGCCTAGGGATGTTTCCAGAATGAAACTTTCACTCTGCAGCGGAGTGTGCGCTGATATGAAACTTCCTGGCAGATTAAAATTGTGTGCCGGAACCGGGACTCAAACCTGGGACTTTTGCCTTTCGCGGGCAAGCGCTCTACAACTGAGCTATCCCGACACGACTCACGGTGCCGCCCCACAACTTCAGTTCTGCCAGTACCTCGCCTCCTACTTTCCAGACTTCACAGAAGTTCTCTTGCGAAACTTGCAAGACTAGCACTCCAGGAAGAAATGATATGGTTTTCATTCTGGAAACATCCCTTAGGCCGTGGCTAAGCAATGTCTCCACCATATCATTTCTTACTCGAGTGCTAGTATTGCATGTTTCGCAGGAGAGCTTCTGTGAAGTCTGGAAAGTAGGAGGCGAGGTACTGGCAGAACTGAAGTAGTGGGGCGGCACCGTGAGTCGTGTCAGGATAGCTCAGTGGTAGAGTGCTTGCCTCCGAAAGACGAAGGTCCTAGGTTGGAGTCCCGGTTCCGGTACACAATTTTAATCTGTCAGCAAGTTTCAAGTTTCAACAAGTCCAGCAGTTCAGTACAGCCACTCTGGCGTGCTGGCTGACGCTCACACCGCTCCAGTTGAGCGACCGTATATCGCTTCACGATGGCACACTATCGCGTTTCGTGACAAATTTATTTTTAAGCAATTTTTATCATGTACAGACAGGTGAGCAGCCAAGTACGTAACATCGTATTTCATACGACTGTTACAGCCTTAGGAAAGTTGCCGTTTTAGTACGAAATTTAAATTGACAAATTTATATTTCATTGTGATTTTATTTAAATATTAAACTTCAAAACACACAGAATATCAGTTCGTATTGTTTTCCTTTCTACTAAAGGATCAATGTCTGATACCATTATTCCAGAAATGCTAATTCGAAGACAAACTCTTAAGTTGAAAGCCGCCAGTGAGCTTCTATATGTGAATTTAGTACTTTGCGTAAAAAAAAAGCAACATGTACATGCATATCTAAACATCAACATAATAGTAGTTGTAAATTTACATAGTAAAACTTAGGTCTAAGAAATTCATTTTGCAATGAAACTAATTATACCAATTTCACGCTGTAGGTGAGACAAGTTTACCCACTGTGAACACAACGCGAAAATCAGCGAGAAGGCACAACCGTATGCAAGCTGAAGAGCAATATAATAATATGATCTTATTACAGAATAGTTCGATGAGCGTTCCTACTGAAAACAAAAATATATTTTCACAGTGAAAATGTTTGGAAAATTATTGAGACGTTTATTTCACTGCTATCATATAATGATGACTTTCTTCCATCATACCTCTTAAGAGTATTTTATTTATAACACTAGGCATATCAAGACTCCTTTGCACAGAATAACTATATTAGACATACGGAACAGAAATGTTAACGCAATGAACACTTTGTAGTTCCACAACCATCATGCTACTTTCAACTCTTTAAAACAGCTACTTTTCAATTAACGGAAGACTCCAACCTAAAGCTTCAATTAAAAAATATAGACTGTTTCACATAGTTTGAGTTATTAGTCTTAGATCCCAAAACGATTTGTCTGTATTCGAATCTTCTTCTTTATGTATAAAACAGTGTGTCCGTGTGTTTGTTTGTGAGTACGTACTGCACACAAATCTACAGTTTTGTTCCAGTCTTTATGAAATTTTTCACAGATGACCTTCAGACCCAGAGGAGGGTCGCGGTAGGTGTAATAATCGCGTGCAACACATAGTTCAGCATAAACAATGACACCTGCGAAAAAATGCTGCATCACGCGACAATGTTGCACGTTTACTACTAAACCACTGCACCAATTTCAACCAAATTTGGTACACATATTCCTCACCGTGAGGTAATAAGTGCTGTATGGGCAAGAACCAAATACGACACATGATTGAGGATATATAACGTCATAAACAATAGCATTTCCAAGAAACTGCGACATAATACGACGAGACTTTCAAAATACACTATATGAGAATAAGAGTATTAGCGACTTGCAACAAACTTTAAACGTAATTTCAAACCTTTATTAAACTTTTTCTCGCTTACATTTCCGCTATTCATGGAGTAAAACTACAGCATTCGGTTGACATTATGGTTTTCTAATCTCCACAATACATATCGTACATGGAGGAAATTTTACAGACACTATACACATATGCAACTGATTGTTCCTTCGAAATTGTATCACAGTACAACACATAGTTCAAGGGATATGTAGACATAAACAGTAATGTTCATGGAAAACCACCTTATCATCAGGTTTCAATAGATTACTTCTTAATTACTAACCATACTACATATCTACCTGATCAGTTATAGAGTTGTACAACACATAATTCAATAAGTATGTCTCATCATGCATCACGTTTCAATCCATTTCTTATGTAGTACTAAGACACTCCCGTATTCTGTCGAACTAAGAAAATGTCTGAAAGCTGACTGTGCTGTTGACAAGCGCAGGTGGCTACAAGCGAAAGCAATGAACTTCTATAGAGCTATAAGGAAAGGAAGAGAATGAGTAGCCAATATTTCAGGTAAATATACCTTTCAACTTGAAGAGACTACAGGTTCCTGTGAGACTTTCACTTTCTATTATGATTAATAAATCACAGAGCACTCTATTAAATACTGCGGAGTGGATTTGATATCTCCTCACACGGATAATTTTATGTCGCTAGCTCAGGGTGAGATTACCAAAGAGTTTATTCATGCTAGATCCTGGACAAGTAACAAGAAATATTGCTTATAGTCAAATTTTTAATTACAGAAATCTTTATTTGCTTATAATTTTGTACATTATGCAGGACAGCCTTATTTCTTATATATTCTATCATAAATATAACATGTTTTTAGAAAAAAATGGGGATGGACAAAGAGAAGGAATAAGAAATGTACTCAAGGCAGGGGCAAAAAAAAAAAAAAAAAAAAAAAAAAAAAAGTAAATGTTTCTTAAACTTATGTGAATTAACTGCGGGGTCATCAGTCCCAAAACTTACAAACTAACTTATACTAAGGACAACACAAACATCCATGTCCCACGGAGGATTCGAACGTCCGACGGGGAACGGCCGCGCGCATCGAAGCATAGCACCTCAATGGTTTCGGCCACTCCGCCGCGACTGCGTTGCCCTTAGCATAAGTTAGTTTAAGTAGTTTGTCAGTCTAGGGACTGACGACTACTGCAGTTTGGTCACATAGCTTTACAAACTTTTGATTTTAAAAAATCAATCAATCAGACTAACTTAAGGCTTTAATAAATAAATAAAAATCCGGGTAACTCCGGGTTTTCAGCTAGCTACAAATCTGTCTACGAAATATTTGAAATACTGACTGTGTAACGTACTGTGCCTCACCAGAAGACGCCAAACATACAGTATTTCCTGATTTCTATGGCCGTCAAACGAAACCATTTTACTCCGAACTTGGCATAAACTCAAACAGGGAGAAACAAGTAGCATGACTTCCAGCAAAACTGACGAAACAATTGGCAGCCAGTTGTTCCATACCAATTACTTTACATGTTTACTGTGTAAATATATATTATGGAATACACTGAACTCTTGTTCAGTTCAATTATATAACTCATAAGAAATATGCAGCGGCTCTCACTCCTCTAGAAGTGCGTGATTGGATTTTTATTCAGAAGTGGCTACCCTGGTGTTGAAATCACAAGAAGCCTCATACAAGCAAGCAGGGAAAACCTTACTGCGTAAGTAAATTTTAATGGGTGTAAATATTTGTAATAATTCAGTGCCACTTTTTATCATCAGTATTAACCAACCAATCCGAATGAAATTCTTGCAGGAAGTAGTCTTGATGTGTTTGCATACCTCTATGCATTAAAACTATCGAACATGTAATTTGTATAATTTATCGTCACATTTAAGTACCAATAATTAAAGAAATTTTAAGGTTCAGATTTAAAATAAACACAAAAGCACGTGATTAATATTTCTCACTAGTCGTCCCGGCAATTCTTCGGAATTGCTAATATGTATGTACTCTTGCTTGAACGTCAAATGTGCAAAGTTTTATCGCAATCAGGCGAATGATATTGATATCCAATTGAAAAAAGCTCTTTCAGTTTCTCGCGAATTTTCTGGGTAAGTTTCCCAAATTTTTAGTTTTTTCGTTGAACGTCAAATGACAAAATTTTATCACAATCGGATGAACGGTTCTCTAATTATAGTGTGAAGTACATTTAGAAACACATTGAAAAATTAATTTGGTTCGAATTTTGCGACTTTTCTTTTTAACTGTCCCTCTTTTCTTTACTCAAAACTTTCCCGAGACCATAATGAACAAAACAAAAAAAGAATTACTCCTCTCCGTCGTGACAATTTATTTTTATTCGTAGAAAAAATCGCTTTCGGTTTTTCCTATTTTTTCCTACTTTCCAGGCGACTTTTCCAGATTTTTATTTGATGCTAATCCTCCTCTTGCTATCAACATGAAAAGTACAAAATTTTATCGCAATTGGACGAGCGGTATTGAGAGCTCACTGGAAAAAGCTGTTTCAGTTTTTCCCGATTTTCCTCTTTTCCGGACAACTTTTCCATATTTTATCACCGTTTAAACCTTCCATGAACTTGCACGAATATTTCAAGAGTAATATTAGCCAAATCGGTTCAGCCGTTCTCGAGTATTAGTGAGACTAACGAACAGCAATTCATATATATATAAGATGAAAGCACAGAACCGTTGAACTGTCTTGTGAATATACCTACACAATCTTCCGTGTGCAAACTGTTGCGTGAGAACCAAAAGCTAGATTACTGGTATACCATTAAGAGCATATTAAAAATTCATAGCTCGAAAAACATTGAAGTTATGTT
The DNA here is from genome assembly GCA_026315105.1 of Locusta migratoria. Classification (NCBI taxonomy): domain Eukaryota; kingdom Metazoa; phylum Arthropoda; class Insecta; order Orthoptera; family Acrididae; genus Locusta; species Locusta migratoria. Next base: position 209,508,010 of record CM048749.1, read on the forward strand.
CTTAAAACAATCTAGGTTATTGCTACATATTTATATAATAGACACCGTTTCAAAATTTCGTTGCTATTGGCACAGTAGAAGAAGAGTTAAAGTTTTGGGCGGAGTTTCCCTTTAAACTCTTCGCTTTATATCTATATCTATAAATGGGAATGTCTGTTCGGTGTACGTTTATTACGTCTGAACCACAAGGCACGAAGAGCTAAAAATTTGTACATCTACTAATGTTTAGCCGGGGAAGGCTCTAGGCAAGGTTTTATGGCGATCGGATAGCTATTTATCTATATGTATTAATGTGATTATCTGTTCGGTGTAGGCTTATCACGTCCGAACGACAAGACGCAGAGACTTAAATATTTGTACAGATACTAATTTATACCTGAGGAAGGTTTTAGGCACGGTTTTATAGCGATCTGATAGATATTTAGTAATTTGAAGAATATAACGCGAAATGCGGAACAAGAATTACTCTTTTAAAATTATATTTACTCTTTGAAAATGGTTTTATTGGTTGCACTGTTGCTTGAGGGTTGATAATGATAAAAGGTTGGAGTATATTGGGATGGAAAGTTATCGGCGTATATAAAATTCTACGTGTGTGTGTGTGTTAATATTTCGCTCTGCAGCGAAAACTGCAGAACGCAAACGAATGGTCTGTGTGTAATTGTTGTCCGAATTCTCCCGTTGTACACCATAGCAGTTCCATGCCGATAGCTATAAGGGGGTGGAAGATATGGCGGTTGAAAGTCGTCAAATTGTAAAAAAATTCGGACTGAACGCCAGCGATGTCATTTGCGACTCTGTAGCAAGGAGGTTACATACAGCAAAACGTGATGCCACAGATCATATCTTTGGTCTATGAATGCTACAACGTCTTCAGCTCTTTGCCTGTAAGGATAAGCATACGAATAAGGAAATATAAGAATAAATAAATAAAGCAGTGAAGAAGAGATTTCTTTTAATACATCTCCTTAAAAAATCGATTTGACGTTTCGCGCATTACATCAAGTGATCGATCTGTGATATTATTACAATTATTATTGTTGAATTTCGTGATACGATTCTTGGAAACGAATGCTATTGTAAATCATTAAGCACTTAACATAATTTTATTTTTTATATGAATGTTGATATAAATGTTTGTTTCTAATTCATAACCAATCTCATAGCACACTATTGAAAGATAGCTTATCTATCATAATCAACCAACACGCGAGCGGTGCCGCGGTTTTAAGCTAATTCTGAATATAAGTCTACGACGAATTATGATCAATCGCCTGAGGACGGCACATTGTTTGCCTTTCTCCTGCGTTTGCATTCGGCCGTGCTGTGCTACGTAACGACGTCGGACCGTTCCATTTTACCGTGAGCTCTCACAGCGTAGGCGGCGAGCGAGCCCGAAGCTACCTGCCGTGGTCTGGCTGGTGTACCCTACTTGTGGAACAGACTGTCCACTACCTGCAGTGTACGGGGCTCCGGGCAAGTGTCAACAAATTCCCTCTTCAGTCAAGTGTCACTCCGGGCAACTGTCACAAACTCAGATATGATAGCTTCACATGTCAAAACGAAGGATATCGACACCTTGCCAACAAGTCTTTCCTGGCGCCATTTTAAGAGTACTGGAAGTCTACCGGCTGCTGGTGCCACCCAGTGTAGAAACACGGAACTAAAACACGTTGCGTATGTTACCATAGTCCGTCTACGATAGTGTGATGCAGGCCTGAACATACTAGCGTGAATCACAAGAAATAAAGCGTACATAACCAGAACTGCACACTTGTGCGTGAAGGGCGTGAAAGGGATATAACATTCACAAATGTGAATATTGTGTTCAGTCTGACATCATTACTAATCTTTTGCAGTAATGTGATCATTTTCAATAAGTGTTGTAACAAAAAAATAAATAATAATAATAATAAATAAAAACTAAAAAAAGTAAAGGGAATTTCTTTTGGAGGACCAGTCAAAGGGCTTACGATACATGGACTAGCTTTTGCAGACGATATTGCGCTACTGTCCCCGAATATACCAGGTGCAATTAAACAAATAGAAATCTTAGCAAAGCATGCAGCTAAATTTGGTACACAGATATCACAAGAAAAAACTAAATTCATGTCTAACAAATTTAAGGAAGTCAACAAATTGCACACAATTATCGGATGCATGGAAAGGATCAAACACTTAAACTATTTGTGAGAAACAATAACGGATACTGGCATAAAAAAGGAGCTGTCAAACTTCGAGTAGCTAAACTCAGGAGGGCGCAAATTTTAACAGTGAAGCTGTACAACAAAAAATGCTTATCTCGAAATGCGAAGTTATTACACTACAAGACAGTGACAAGAACAGAAGTACAATATGCAGCAGAAACACTCTCGCTCAAGAACAAAGGACTAGTAGATGAGCTCGAGAGGAAGAAAAGGGTAATTTTGAGGACACAAAAAAATTGGCGAAACATACGTAAAGATGAGCAATGAGAAGGTCTATCAATTTATTAAACCAGTTACAACGGAAATGAGAAAGAGAAGGCTTATGTTCTTCGGTCATCTGGTGAAAATGGATGACAGCAGATTAACGAAGAAAATCTTCAATTTAATTCAATAGCGGAAAACACCCAACTGTTGGTTGCAAGGAATAAAGAAAGACCTTTTTGAATTTGGACTCACAGAAATGGACGCGATGAATAGGGACAGTTACAGAAAGGCAGTAACTGAATTTGAGGTTTCTCGGGGGGCCACAGAAAGACCAACAGGAAACTGACAGCTGAACATCTGGCAAAAAAGGGAACAGGTAGAAGAGCAGCCCTAGAGACGAGTAAGAAGAAACTGAATATGAAATACAATTTGTAACGCGGTCCTTAGTTGACCAATTCGTGTAAATAAATAAATAAAAATAAATAAATAAAAAGAAAAAGAAAAAAGTCTAATAATTGTCTTATGGACCTAGTATATTCTAGTATGTAGCAGTAAGTGTATGTCCTTTATAATGTAAATATTCTTAAAATATTGTTTTCTCTGAGCAATTGCACAAAGGTACATAAACATTTTCGCTCTCATTTTGTATTTATTATGTATCTTGTTCCGACATGTTCTACATCCAACAGGATCTCCTCAATTTGGATCTGCTGGAACGAAAAGTACATCTAATCTATCAGTTTAAATTATACAATTATTCATTATTTGAATATAAATATATAATTAACAATTATTACCTCCGAAATTGAGCTGAAGGGCGTCGCAACCAATCTTGTCCCACTACACTTGATCCATTTCGTACAGGCGCATTTTTTTCGTGACCTTCACTCACTAAGCAGAATTCATTTTGTTTGCAGATGATGCAAGTATTGCAATAAATAGCATGTCGAACATAGTTATAGAATGGTCTGCTAATGAAACTTTCATTAACATTAATAAATGGTTTAATGCCAAATCATTGACATTAAAAAGACCACCTCATGCAGTTCAGAACATGTAAGACATTCCCATCCAGTATATGCATAAAGTATGAAGACGAGCAGATAGAAGAAATTGACAGTGTAAAATTCAAGGGATTACAGCTGGATAATAAATTCAGTTTGGAGGAGCACACCACAGAACTGCAGAAACGACTCAACAAATCTGTATTTGCAGTACGAGTGTTATCAGACATAGGAGACATAAAAATAAATAAGCTTGCGTACTTTTCTTACTTTCATTCCAGAATGTCATATGGTATAATCTTTTGGAGTAACTCTACAAGTCAAGCAAAAGTTTTCAGAGTCAAAAAGCGTGTAATACGTATTATTTGTGGTGTAAATTCACGGACATCCTGCAGAAGCCCCTTCAAAGAACTGGGTATATTAGCTATTGCCTCTCAGTATATTTATTACTTAATGAAATTTGTCATAAATAATATATACCTTTTCCCAACAAACAGCTCAGTTCATACCTACAACAATAAGAACAAAAATGATCTACACAAGGACTTAAAAGAACTTTAGTTCAAAAAGGGGTCCACTACTCAGGAACGCATATTTTCAATAATTTACCAACAACTATAAAAATATATCTACAGATAAAGATCATTTTAAGAGGAGCCTAAAAGAATTTCTAGTAGTCAACTCCTTCTACTCCACTGACGTATTCTTAAATAGAACCAAATGATGCATGTCTCTGTTTTCATACTAATAGTGTTATTATATTATCAACTACTTAAAAAATAATAAACAATAGAAGACATGTTCCACATCCACGAGGATCACCTCATAACGGATCTATGTAACGAACCAACTAATCTATTCTAATCTATGCTATAAATTTATCAAATTGAAAAATGCTTCTGTCCGAACACAAAATGTCAACATGATCCTCCTCAAAAAGACTGACAGAAAAGGGCGGAAACTGCTGGCTTAGTCCTCATTTCGCCTTCTTCAGAAACGAAATTTTATCATGCAAACATATTCGCTCTGTTTTTATCACAGAACGTAGTAAAACTTTCATCCATCTCTTCGTATCGAAATTTCCGTTCAAAGTACTTCCCTAGCACGGCCGCAGTGTGCCTCTGTCTCTCCATGACACTTTCTGCTGCTCGTTTCTCCCCCACTGTCTCTGTCTTCATGTAATATTCTCTCCATCTTCATTAGCACTGTCCTCCTTTACCACTATCTCTGTTTCTCTAAAAAAAAAAAAAAATAAAAAAAAAAAAAAAATAAAAATGTTCAAATCAAAAAATGTTCAAATGTTTGTGAATCTATGGGACTCATCAGTTTGGTTATTAGTCCCTATCTTACAAACTACTTAAACTAAGTTAAACTAAACTAAGTACAACACAAACACACACACACACACAGAGAGAGAGAGAGGGATGCCTCAGAGGGGACTCGAACTCCCAACGGCGAAAGGCCACCCGCACCGGAGCATGGCGCCTCAGTGCGTACGGCTATTCCGCCGCGAACCCTGTTTCTATGCCATTGTTTTTGTACATCTCTTTTTCTCTCACATTGTCACTTTCCCTGTAAGTTGAGCCATTTGCTATTGTTATTTACGTAGATATTTCTGGTCCATTGTGCAAAAACGGCTAAAAACTGTTGGTTTTTTTCTCTTTTCATCTACATCTACATCTACATAGATACTCTGCAAATCACATTTAAGTGCCTGGCAGAGGGTTCATTAACCACTTTCATAACTTTTCTCTACCGTTCCATTCTCTAATAGCGCGGGAAGAAAGAACACCTAAATCGTTCCGTTCTCGTTCTGATTTCTCTTATTTTATTGGGATGGTCATGTCTCCCTAAGTAGGTGGGTGCTAGCAATATATCTTCACATTCATAAGTAAAAGTCGGTGATTGAAACTTCGCAAACAGATCACGTCGCAATGAATAACGTCTTTCTTTTAATGATTTCCACCCCAATTCGTGCAACAGTTCCGTGACGCTTCCCCCCCCCCCCCCCCCCGTAACGCGATAAAACAAAACGAGCTGCCCTTCTCTGAACCTTCTCAATATCTTCCGTCAGTCCCACCTGGTGAGGGTCCCACGAGGGGCAACAGTACTCCAGGAGAGGACGCACAAGTGTGATGTAGGCAGTCTCTTTGGTGCAGCTGGTGCATCTTCGAAGCGTTCTGCCAATGAAACGTAACCTTTGACTCGCCTTCCCCACAATATTTTCTGTGTGTTCTCTCCAGTCTAAGTTGTTCGTAATTGTAACTCCTAGGTATTTGGTAGAATTTACGACCTTAAGGTTTGACTGATTTATCGCGTAATTGAAGTTCAGTGGATTTCTTTTAGTGGTCACGTGTATTACTTCACAGTTTTCTTTATTTAGTGTCAATTGCCAATTTTCGCACCAAGTAGAAATTTTGTCTAAATCGCTTTGCAGTTGCTTTTGATCCTCTGTTGACTTCACTAACCGATAAACGACAGCATCATCCGCGAACAGTCTAAGGGAGCTATTCAGATTGTCCTCTAAATCGTTTATAAACACGAGGAAGAGTAGGAGACCTATAACGCTTCCCTGTGGAACGCCAGATATCACTTCTGTTTTACTCGATGACATACCGTCAATTACAACGAACTGTGTTCTTTCTGATAGGAAATCGTGAATCCAATCGCACAATTGGGAAGATATTCCATAAGCACGCAATTTCACATAATCATATATCTTATTTCTCACCCATGTTTTTTATGGGTACACCATATGTCCCGTATTACTTATCCAAAATTAATGATTGATGTATCATTTTCAAGGTTTCTTTCTCCACCATTGACGAAAAACAAACAGATACTTTAAAGTTATTGCTTTCAGAGAAAACTTTATTTAAAAAAAATAGATTGTACTGTTCATACTAAGTTGATAACCAGTGAACGATCGTAAATGGGACATGTATTTATGATTGTTCCCATCAGCCACCGCACTTAGCATTAACTTAGTTTGTGCGGCCGATATAAAATCTATATAAAATATTTGTTTACAATATAAATCAATCAAACGTGAAGACCGTAAGCTCCACAAAATATCTAGGAATTACTCTTACTTCAGACTTAAACTGGAAAGAACATGTAGATAATGTCGTGGGAAAGGCGAACCAGAGACTGCGTTTTTTGGAAGAACCCTTAAAAGATGCAACAGAACTACTAAAAACATTGCATACACTACGCTTGTCCGTCCTTTTTGCAGTATTGCCGCTCAGTGTAGGATCCTTATCAGGTGGGTTTGACGGAGGACATCGAAAGAGTTCAAAGAAGGGCAGCTCGTTATGTATTGTTACGACACAGAGGAGACAGCGTCACGGAAATGATACAGGACCTGGGATAGGAATCATTACAACAACGGCGCTTATCTCTGCGGCGTGGTCTACTTACGAAACTCCAATCACCAAAATCTCCCCGAATGCGAAAATATATTGTTGACTCCTACCTGCATAGGTAGAAATGATCATCAGAATAAAATACGAGAAATCAGAACTCGAACGGAGAGATTCAGATGTTCTTTCTTCCTGCGCGCTATTCGAGAGTGGAATGGGAGATGAATAGTATAAAGGTGGTTGGATGAACCCTCTGTCAGGCACTTAGTAGATGTAGCAGGTGCCAGCTTTTGACAATCTGTTTAACTAACATGAACGACAGCTCTTGTAATTGTGTAGATTCTTTATACAAGTCAAAAACCTTATTTGATGCCAGGATAGTTTATAACACGATATCTGTTATACACGTAGATGTAACGACGAAAAATACACACACAATTTAATTTAACTAACAGGTACGACATCTCTTGCAGTTTTTAGATTCTTTACGCAAGCGTAGTTTATCAAGATAATTTCTGTTTCACAAGTCGATGCACACCAGCTGTTGGAATTGTTCACTTTGTTCAAATAAGCGTTGTGTGCTGTAGGAATGAACTGAATTACCTCAACGTTCATATGTACTTGCATCTGCCTTTTCTCCATTACTATCTTACCGAACTGTGACTGATAAGGATAGAGTGGGAATTATTCGCACCGTTCAACTAGTTATGGTAAATTTGAATACGTGGATCTCCGTAACGGATAAAGATATAAAAAAAGACAGAATTAGAACATAAAGGGCACAAGTGAAAATTCCTGGAAAAAATGAGGTAGGTGTTTCTGAAGCATGCTGAGATATGTAAATTTGTTGGGGCAAAGGGATACACGTGGTTCTTCACAGGGGTTGAAAGAAAAACTTGTTACAAAACCTCGCAAGGCAGTGAGCTTGTTACACCTTGCCTCTCAGCAGATCACGTGAAACTTCTGTTATCGTGTTCGCTGTATGATCATGTTGTAATAGTTTATTGTAAAACTATCGTTTACGCATTTTGCAGGTATCGAAATGAATGTTAAGTTTAAGATACCAGGATGAGCGGCGAAAGCAAGTAACTTTTTCCTACTCTCTCCGTTTGATGAAAGGAATTTTCTACTTATTACAAGTTAAGGACTATAAATACTATTTTAAGATAATAAAGTGTGTTTTCTGCCAGAGTTTGTGCGTTTCTGTACTGGTTTATTTGTGGTTGGTTGTGCTTTTCGGCGCATCTGATGTTTTTGTGTAAGACAGTTGCGAGGAATAGCTGAAACTTCCAACACTTCCACACGTGAAAGCTCTTCAGGCAAGAGGTTGAGGACAATAAATCGTATGTTTCTTAATTCACAATACGATTATTTTGGACGCAAGGGAATACATGTGCATACCTACTTTTACGATTGGTGATATAAAACACATCATTTATAGAAATCTATTATTCTGACCTGCTAACGGAAAATGCTACAAAGATTTTAATTTCAAATACTGATAAAAAGATTAAAATTTCATTCTTTAATTTCGAGACTACTATGCAGCCTTGTCAGTTTTCTCAAAACTGTTAGAAGTGTTCTTAGACTCTTTTTCTTCTGACCCTCCTATGTTATATATTTACTGTAGATATTCAGCGACGGAAGATTTTTCAATGAAAAAAGTTATCTGCAGCAGGAGAAATAAGTCCCAGCTTGGAAAGGCCACAGTAAGTGGAACTTGATGGCAGCAAAATTAGACGCTACCCTGGAGGTAAGAGAAGATAGTAGACTTCGCATTATGAGAAGATTTATCGTGTCGGTTTGCTGCGGCGTTTCCTAATGTCTTTCAGATAAACGTCTCAGGTACCGGTGTAGCCTTCGTCGTAATGGCGCTTTCCTGTACATGAAAGCTACGGCAGCAAAAGATCTCGGGTTGCTACCCAACGTGACCGGTAGGTCGTTTGCCGTATTTAATTGTTTGTGTATAACTTTCATATTTTAGATTATGCTGACTCGCTGGAACTAACATTAGTACAGTTACAGATTTCTGCACTAGAACACACACTAAACCATGGTTTCCGCCTAAATGTTCGGTAAATTAACTGCTGAGTTATCTTCAGTCAGTGCTGGCGTTCTTCCTCTTAAGTAGTCCAGATAAAAGATCTACAGCTACATACACATATTTAAGATTAGATTAAATGTACTTTTCGTTCCAATTGATCCGAACTGAGAAAATCCTCTTGGATTTAGAACATGTCAGAACAGAATACACAAAAGGAGAGCATATGTGTTAACGTACCTTCCACAGATCCCAAATGTAATTGCCCTTGTGGCTGTGTAATTGGTCAGGAAAATAAATTATCTTAACTCTCGGGCGGCAGCGCCATTTATTATAACTTCAGCAGCAGCGTGGTTTCCGAAATTCGTTCACCAAAGAAGACGAAGCGAACACTCCAGTATTCAATCCAAGAACAGATGCCAGCATGCGAAACTTAGAAGTAGATGTTCCTGGAGTAGTAAAACAATTTAAGTCACTAAACAATAACAAATCTTCCGGGCCAGATTGTATATCAACTAGATTCCTCTCAGAGTATGCTGATGCAATTGCTCCGTACTTAGCTATAATTTACAACCGATCACTCAGCCAAATATCTGTACCCAAAGACTGGAAACTTGCCCAAATTACTCCAATATTCAAGAAAGGCAATAGGAGTGATCCCCAAAATTACAGGCCTATCTCATTGACGTCGATTTGCAGTAGGATTTTGGAACATATACTTTGTTCGTATATTATGAACTACCTCGAAGAGAACGACCTATTAACCAATAGACAACACGGATTCAGAAAGTATCGCTCTTGCGAAACACAGCTTGCCCTTTATTCACATGAAGTGTTAAGTGCCATCGACAAGGGATCTCAAATCGATTCCATATTTCTGGATTTCCGGAAGGCTTTCGATACTGTACCCCACAAGCGGCTTCTAATGAAATTGCGTGCTTATGGAATATCTTCCCAGTTGTGCGATTGGATTCACGATTTCCTATCAGAAAGAACACAGTTCGTTGTAATTGACGGTAAGTCATCGAGTAAAACAGAAGTGATATCTGGCGTTCCACAGGGAAGTGTTATAGGTCCCCTACTCTTCCTCGTGTTTATAAACGATTTAGGAGACAATCTGAATAGCTCCCTTAGACTGTTCGCGGATGATGCTATCGTTTATCGGTTAGTGAAGTCAACAGAGGTTCAAAAGCAACTGCAAAGCGATTTAGACAAAATTTCTACTTGGTGCGAAAATTGGCAATTGACACTAAATAAAGAAAAGTGTGAAGTAATACACATGACCACTAAAAAAAAATCCACTGAACGTCAATTACGCGATAAATCAGTCAAACCTTAAGGTCGTAAATTCTACCAAATACCTAGGAGTTACAATTACGAACAACTTTGACTGGAGAGAACACACAGAAAATATTGTGGGGAAGGCGAATCAAAGTTTACGTTTCATTGGCAGAACGCTTCGAAGATGCACCGGCTCCACCAAAGAGACTGCCTACATCACACTTGTGCGTCCTCTCCTGGAATACTGTTGCCCCTTGTGGGACCCTCACCAGGTGGGACTGACGGAAGACATTGAGAAGGTTCAGAGAAGGGCAGCTCGTTTTGTTTTATCACGTTACGGGGGGAAAGCGTCACGGAAATGTTGCACGAATTGGGGTGGAAATCATTAAAAGAAAGACGTTATTCATTGCGACGTGATCTGTTTGCGAAGTTTCAATCACCGACGTTTAGTTCTGAATGTGAAAATATTTTGCTAGCACCCACCTACTTAGGGAGACATGACCATCCCAATAAAATAAGAGAAATCAGATCGAAAACGGAACGATTTAGGTGTTCTTTCTTCCCGCGCGCTATTAGAGAATGGAACGGTAGAGAAAAGTTATGAAAGTGGTTAATGAACCCTCTGCCAGGCACTTAAATGTGTTATGCAGAGTATAGATGTAGATGTAAATGTAGATTTGCTACCACTGTGTATTCCGAGTTACAAACCTAGTATATAGCTACTAAGTGATCGTAATGACAAAAATAGTTTAGTTTCCAGGTAGAAATATCACATTTGTAAATATCTGATTTAGTATATCAATTACCTTCGGTGTGTAAATATAACGAATATAACATTATTCCGAAAGCGGACAATAATCATGTATAATAGACCCAGCAGTACAATCATTTCCTCTTTCGTTACTTCCCTGTAGTTGCTGTGTCTTGAGTAATTAGTGTCAGCTTTTTTATGTGTTATGTGGACTTTAGTTCACATAATTACCTCATCAATCACATTGTCATCTGCCATGAATGAGAGAGCTTGCGTCTCCGACCTCACGCCCCTTGCGTTCCCTTTTGAACCAGGGAAGATTTTTGTATTCTTTTTCAGTGTTTTGGAGTGCTGCTTGTATGGCGGTTTACTCCACAGAGTGGTACCGTCTACAGTATCAGAGTCACTGCATCTGAAATCATGTTGGGATAAGAACTAGGATTTACATTTGAATAATAGTATCCGATTCATGACCTGATGAGGAATCTAGACGAAAATCACTAAGATCGTCAATAGTTGTCGAAAGAAGTCTGTTTCCTCATCTGATAGACCCTTACCACGTCTACGAGACCTGAAGATTAAATTATGTAGTAGAAAAATACTCATGTTCTCGTTGTGTAAGGCTTAAAAAGGGTTAAAAATGAGGTCGACGGAAAATGCTTATCAGGAGAAACTAGAGAACAATTTATCGAGAGCTAAACTTCTATTTACGAAATAAATTTAGAATTCTGAGAATTCTTATATCTATGGTAAAATTTATAAAATAAATATTTACTAGAAACTGCCACAAATCCATCTGAAAGTAAAACCAGACGTAACACAAAACAATTCATATCTACTTACATGACAGGCAGCACGGTGCAAATCTGCTACCAGTGATGCACTCCATAACAAAACTTTTTTTGGGTGGACACAGCCGCACACTAGGAGCTCAGAACCGTCACTGACATCATTGTTAAGGCTAAATTGAGGAATAACTGAAGCGGAAATACGGTATCTCCATTATTACTACAACAGTGAGCATATATATATAATGTATGTTATTGTATTTAATATTCACAAGTGTGAATATTGTGTTCAGTCTGACTTCAGTACAAATTTTGTGCAGTAATATGATTATATAAGCACACACGTCGCGCAGCAGTAGCTCTACGCTGTAAGTCAACCGGCTTCTTAATAGAAGCGACTTATTTTCATTTCTCTTAGAGTTCATCAAACTTTAGTGTGGTCAAGTGTTTATTAATTGAGAATTTCGCTTAGTCGACAGATCAGTGTATATATTTTGATTTATTAGCTCACGCATATATTTTTCAGATTCGCCTCAATAAACAGTTTAGTGTTTGGTATATATTTTTCTAAGCTCGCTGTTTATCAAACTTTCGTGTCCTCGATCGTATATTTAGTCCGCTTCGCTTCAAAGGAACAGTTTAGTGTCCACTGTCCCACAGTTTGGTGTATCCTCCCACAGTTTAAAATCACGACAATCGTACTTATTTGGAACATACATAGGATTTTAGAATGGCTAGGAACTGTGACTGCTGCGAACGGGTGCAGGCCGAGTTGGTGACTCTTCCCTCGCAGCTTCAGGCGGCGTTGGCTTCGCTGGCAACGCTTGAGACTGCGGTGGGTGGGCGCCGCTGTTGTGGGCCGCTCGCGGGGGTGCAGCAGACGCCCTGTGCGTCTGTTGTGCCCTCCGATCGGCCTGCGGCTGTGGCCAGCCCGCTCACTGCCCGCGAGGAGGTAGCCCCCCAATCCGTGGTGGATTGGGAGGTCTCCTCAGCGCGTGTCAAGCGGCGTAAGACTTCCCGGGGGACCGAAGTGGAGGCCTGCCCGGTTAGTCTTACGAACAGATTCGAGGCGCTGTCTTTGGCAGAGGATGTTCCTTACGCATATGGTGTCGCTTGTCCTGCATTCGCCCATCTGCCTGCAAGATCCGGGTACTCACAGAGGGTGGGTTTGTTAGTACTTGGGAGCCCCTTAGGGATATGGCAGCTAGAGAGGGGAAGAAGTCCAATGTGCACTCTGTGTGCAGTCATTACAGATATAGAACGGGTCCTTCCGGATGCCATGAAGAGCACAGGGTACAGCTAGCTGCAGGTGGTGGCTCATGTCGGGACCAATGATGTGTGTCGCTTTGGATCGGAAGAGATCCTGTCTGGTTTTGAGCGGCTATAAGAAGTGGTAAAGACTGCCAGTCTTGCTTGCAAGATGAAAGCGGAACTCACCATCTGCAGCATAGTGGACAGGACTGACTGCGGACCTTTGGTTCAGAGCCGAGTGAAGGGTCTGAATCAGGGTCTCAGTCGGTTCTACAACCGTGTGGGCTGCAGATTCCTCGACTTGCGCTAAAGGATGGTGGGTTTCCGGGTTCCTCTAAATAGGTCAGGAATCCACTATACTCAGGAAGAAGCTACACGGGTAGCGGGGGCTGTGTGGCGTGGACTGGGCGGTATTTTTGGGTTAGACGGCCTCTGGAATACACAAAATAGATTTCAGTCTAAAAGTGTGCAGGTCAGACACAGGAAGAATTCAGATCTAGGAACCATTGGTGTAACAGTTGTAAATTGTTGTAGCTGTATTGGGAAAGTTCCAGAGCTCCAAGCGCTGATAGAAAATACTGAGGCACAAATCGTTATAGGTTCTGAAAGCTGGCTGACGCCAGAGATAAGTTCAGCCAAAATTTTTACAAAGGGCCATATGGTCTTCAGAAAGGATACATTAAATACAAAAGGGCGTGGCGTGTTTATTGTTGTTACAAACGGTTTATCCTGCAGCGAAATTGAGGCAGATACTTCATGTACTTGGTATGGGTAGAGGTTATACCTGACAACCGTAATAAATTAATAATTGGATCTTTTTATCGGCCCCCTGACTCAGACGATGCAACTGCCGAAATGTTCAAAGAAAGCTTGAATCACATTTCAAACAGGTACCCACCCACAGCATACTGTTATAATCGGTGGCGACTTTAATTTACCCTCGAGATGTTGGCAAAAATATGTGTTCAACACCGGCGGCATATATAAAACATCGTCCTAACTAATTCTGAATGCTTTTTCTGAAAACTACTTCGAACAGTTAATTCATGAACCCACTAGAATAGTAAATGGTTCCGAAAATACCCTTGTGGACACAGAGCTGTAGTAGCGAGACTGAATATCGAAATTCTCAAATACACTCATACACACACACACACACACACACACACACACACACACACATATATATATATATATATATATATATATATATATATATATATATATATATTGCCATTTCTGTTTTATTTGCAGATGACACAATATTGCAATAAATAGTACATCAAATATAACCTTATGTAGGACACATCTTTATATATCAAGGAATCGTGAATTTAGCATTGGAGGGAAGTTGTGGGGTAAAAATCGCAGACGGAGACCGAGAGACGAATACAGTAAACAGATTCAAATGGATGTGTGTTGTCGTTCCTATGAAGATATGACGATGCTTGCTCTGGAAAGTGCAGGCTAGAGAGCTTATAACATAATAAGTAATCCACTACCAAATATTAAGAACCCGATACCATCAAACTCAATTCAAACGTTCGATACCAGTAACTTGACACACCAAATACATAATTTTAGCTTGAGATACACGTTTTGAGAGAAATACAATTACATAACCTTTATTGTTTTGGGGATTGTCACGACGTATTAAGACAACATATTCACACATAATAAATATGTTAGTACATTACTTACGGTATTTTAACATTTTCTAGATATGAAGATATCAATATTTTGTGATCTAGTCTGTTATGTAAAAGATCTTGAAGCCTATTAGTTCACTAAGTCACTGGATATGGATTAATACCGATTTCATTACTCATTTTAAACAAATTGATCTTATTTTAAAGTATTTTAACTTTATGTTATATTTCATAAAGCACCACAGAATCCAAAAGAGATGTTGTCATGTGTTATTAGAACACGCCTTTTAAGTTTGCATTTTCACGTCTATGTTTGTTTATAAATTTAACTGTCATTGTCATTCTGTTTAAATGATTCTAAAGGTCATATCTGTTAATTTAATGTCAAAAATAAATATTTGTGTATATTTTTAGTACGTAAACCAAACATAAAATTTACGATTTTTGTGTTTCTATTTAACTAGATTGCACTTAGCCTCTTAGTTGACGTCTAGACGAGGCGCTAGGATCCTGTGTTGTTTGCAAACATAGTATCCAAAGTACTTGAGGTCGCAAAGATTATGTACTTGAGAGTGCAGGAGCCAAGATGGCGGAATGTTAGTGTCTTTTGTTTTGTGAGTTAAAAGTGAATTAAGTGTGGCTATTACTGAGTTCATTGGTCTGCTTAAAATCTGAACTTCTGCTTTTGTGGGAATAATATTCCAAGACAACGAGACCATCTCAACTTTGAATTTTGCATCGAGATAATACAGAGATATTGTGTATTCCGCTACCATATGTTCTCAATATGCCATCTTTGTCGTTTTATGACACACACGAGCACAGAATTTATTCGAGCTAAAATGTTATGGGTAGCAGGGATACTACAAGCTGCATCAGACTCGGGACTGAAGACAACGAAAATAATAACAACAACATAAAAAGGAGTCACTAGCGCTCTTTCCCAGTCCCTTGAGACTTAGCACTGGCCTATATATGCTATAAATGCAGGCATTACTGTTTGCAGAATGGAAAAGGTATTCTATCCCGACCTGGACACTAATTTGTTGTCAAGTCCCTCAGCTGCTTGTCTTCTCTAGAAATGTCTATTACTACGTAAGGTGCAGTTAAAACACTGTGTATGTGTATGTGATGAAATTATGGCGATGATTGAACATACAATTCTCCGCAAGGTGTCAGCAGAACCAATGTGCTCTGTTCAAAAAACGGAGTGTTCTTAAATAATTTGAGTAATCTGGAGTTTTTTCTTTGCGTACCGAACGTTACATAAGTGGAGTCTTAGGATTTTTTGCTAACTATACCGTCTCTACTCCTGTTTCACGTATAATATGGACGAAAATACAAAGTCTGTGATTTAGCTTTTACAAGACAGGATATGTAAAAAATTTCGTCATGTTTTACTATATTACAGCGCTGCGAACGGTATAGTTCTTGAGGGAGACAGAACGTTAATTAATGTGGCGTTTGACTTGCAAATTGCAGTAAGGACGGTGATTTTCAGCATTAGCCCTGGGTAGAGTAAATTTAGCCAGTGGAAGTTATGCACGTTCGCGGAATGCAAAGCATCTCTGTAGCAAATATATTTGCAAATTAACTGTAGTTGAATAAACGCTCGTTTCACGATGCAAATAGCGTGAATGGTATCAGTGCAGAACTAATGTCTGTATAAATACTGTCGTTCATTGTGTGTAATCGCTGCGATATTATTCAGAGCACCAGCACCCGCGGGCATTAATTTAGACCAATAAATAAGTCCAGCTGGTTTAGCGAAACTGAATATCTGCCCGGCCGTTTACCACGGGAATTACAGAAACAGCCTTACGAAATCATGTACACTCGTGCTGATGATATCTTTCATTTTTCCTTTGCTTGTCGTACATTTGTCATTAATTGTGTGTGATTATACAGCTCATGTTTACATTTCTCTTGTCTGGCGTCATTGAAGAGTTGAGTACAGTTGTTTTTCTATAGATGTGGAAATGTTTCGCTCTCTCGTTAACAGATATTTTAATTGTAATACGTAAATTATAACATCAAATCGTCATTTCACCCATTTTACTCTTCCTTAGTTGATTAGGTATTTGGTGGAGCTATATTCGCAACTAAACGGAAGGCTTTTCTTTATGCTACACGACTTTCTCTTCTTTTATTTCGGAAAGATTAATATATATTAATGACTTGCCATTCTACATCCATGAAGATGGAGAGCTGGATCTTTTTGCTGATGATACAAGTATAGCTATCACACCTGCCATACAAGAACTGACTGAAGAAATTGTAAACAACGTTTTACAGATAATAATTAACTAGTTCTCAGCAAATGGACTATCATTAAATTTTGATAAAACACAGTACATACAGTTCCACACAGTAAATGGAATGACACCATTAATAAATATAGACTTTGATCAGAAATCTGTAGCAAAGGTAGAATATTCAAAATTTTAGGTGTATGTATTGATGAGGGGTTGAAGTGGAAAAAACACATTGAAGATCTGCTGAAACGTTTGAGTTCAGCTACTTATGCTATTATGGTAATTGCAAATTTTGGTGATATACATCTCAGTAAATTAGTTTACTATGCTTATTTTCATTCTCTGCTTTCGTATGGCATCATTTTCTGGGGTAATTCATCATTGAGTAAAAAAGCAGTCATTGCACAAAAGCGTGTAATCAGAATAATTGCTGGAGTCCATCCAAGATCATCCTGCAGACACTTATTTAAAGAGCTAGGGATCGTCACAGTGGCTTCACAGTATATATATTCACTTATGAAATTTGTTATTACCAATCCCACCGAATTCAAAAGCAATAGTAGTGTACATAACTACAACACTAGGAGAAAGAATGATCTTCACTATTCAAGGTTAAATCTAGCTTTGGCTCAGAAAGCGGTGAATTATGCTGCCACAAAAGTCTTTGGTCACCTACCAAACAGCATCAAAAGCCTGACAGATAACCAACTAGCTTTTAAAAATAAAATAAAATAATTTCTGACTGGCAACTGAAAAAAATATAAAGAAATGAAAATAAAAAAGAATAAAAATATTGTGTCATCTAATATTTAGAACAAAGTAATAATTTGTAAAGACACCTTTCATTAACCTGACATGTTCCACATAATTACAAAGTGTCGTATTCATGATCTGTGGAACAAGTACTAATCTAATATGAGTGCCTCTAAAACATCTTTGTTCTTGTGTGTAACTTTGAAATTATATAACAGTTATAAATATTTACTATAGTGCAGTGTTTTTGCTTTCTAGGTGAGAACTACTGACAGAAAACTGTGATATACAAAGAGTCCTTGCAATGATAAGGATCATGATACATGACCAGTTCATCGTAAGCAATAACACAGTGATACAACTGGTAACAAAAACAGTTTCTCTCTTTTTTTCCTTACAACCCACCCTTCCTGCCGAACAAAAAAAAAAAAAAAAAAAAAAAAGGAAGGGAAACAGAATGTCCACACAAATGACAATACCACAATCGGGCGATATTTTGACAGCGTCTGCTTCCAAGTTAAGGGTGACTGGAAGGAAAACACAAGTAACACCAAGAATCTTAATTTAAGCTTTGGTGGACGAATCCGTACCCACATTCTAATAATTTGGATGTGATGTACAAACTAATTTTACAGCATTACACCACTTCTGACAGGAGAGCGAGCAGACATTCGTATTCTGGAGAGTCTGCACCATCACACAAGGAACGCTCGGAAATTCCTGGAACCCTCTGAAAGTAAGAGTTTAAATGTAATCGCTAATTTTATTTTGCAACAATAATTCCCTCTGGCAAGTTGTAACTGCGGGGTCATCAGTCCCTAAACTTACAAACTACTTATGAACTGCCTTTTTGGGTGAAGGAGAATTCATTCCGGAAAGTAACTGGAGATTATCCAGCTCATAAAAAAACAAATACCAAGCGTATACCGTTTGTGGCTTTATGCAAAAAATTAAACATACTAGAGATCAACAATATTAAAGTTACGAAAGGAAAAGATGACTCAACTGTGATCCTGATGAACTTATTCCGAAAGACGCAAACGATCCAATAAAATAAAGAGAATCAACAACTAAACACTCAAAGAGAGTCTACTTTACTTCCAAAACGGATTAAAGAAGGAAAAATTTTAGAATACATTTATGGAGAAACAACGATCGTTAATGAAATTATATTTTTAAAAACACAGACTCGATCGCAAGGAAGAAAAAAATTTGATGTCTCCAACTTGACAGACAAAGTAAGAAATATAATCTAGTAAATAGCTCCTGAGAATAAATAAAAAAAAACGTAGGTGGTGGAATAAAAAATGTGAAGAGTCATTGGAACAAGAGAAGAAGTCTTAGAACATTTGGTTAAAAAAACGGAGAACAGATAATAATTGTGACAACTATGTCTGAAAAAAGATGGGCCGATAAAGGTATTCGAGCTAAAAAGAGATACTTCGTAAAAGAGCAAATTAAATCTACCGAGGAAGATTTCATAAATATAAAATCAGAGACTACTACAAAATTTTCAAGGCCAGTTTTTATGGATATACTCACCAGTCATTATGCTTTAGAAAAAAAGTAGTAAATTATACCTAACAATGAAGAAAACTATGAATTGCTGGCAAATTACTTCAATATACTATAAAATTGTGAAAAACCAGGCAAGAAGTAGCAATTCCACGATAGTGTTCCAAATTAAAATTCCAAACGACCAGACCTGAATACTACACTCCTGGCTATTAAAATTGCTACAACACGAAGACGACGTGCTACAGACTCGAAATTTAACCGACATGAACAAGATGCTATGATATGCAAATGATTAGCTTTTCAAGGCATTCACACAAGGTTGGCACCGGTGGCGACACCTACAACGTGCTGACATGAGGAAAGTATCCAACCGATTTCTGATACACAAACAGCAGTTGGCCGGCGTTGCCTGGTGAAATATTGTTGTGGTGCCTCGTGTAAAGAGGAGAAATAAGTACCATCACTTTTCCGACTTTGATAAAGGTCGGATTGTAGCCTATCGGATTTCGGTTTATCGTATCGTGACATTGCTGCTCGCGTTGGTCGCGATCCAATGACTGTTAGCAGAATATGAAATCGGTGGCTTCAGGAGGGCAATGCTGAACGCCGTGCTGCATCCCAACAGCATCGTATCACTAGCAGTCGAGATGACAGGCATCTTTTCCGCATGACTGAAACGGATCGTGCAGCCACGTCTCGATCCCTGGGTCAACAGATGGGGACGTTTGCAAGACAACAACTTTCTGCACGAATAGTTCGACGACGTCTTCAGTATCATGGACTATCAGCTCGGAGACTATGGCTGTGGTTACCCTTGACGCTGCGTAACAGGAGCGCCTGCGATGATGTACGCAACGACGAACCTGGGTGCACGAATGGCAAAACGTCATTTTTTTCGGTAGAATCCAGGTTCTGGTTACGGCATCATGATGGTCGCATCCATGTTTGGCGACACTCCTGTGAACGCACATTGGAAGCGTGTATTCGTCATCGCCGTACTGGCGTATCACCCGGTGTGTGGTTACACGTCTCGGTCACCCTTCATTCGATCGCAGCGAAACCCTACATTTCAGCAGGATAATGCACGACCGCATATTGCAGGTCCTGTGCGGGCCTTTCTGGATATGGAAAATGTTCGACTGCTGCCCTGGCTAGCACATTCTCGAGATATCTCACCATTTGAAAACGTCTAGTCAATGGTGGCCGAGCAACTGGCTCGTCACGATGCGCCAGTCACTACTCTTGATGAACTGTGGTATCGTGTTGAAGCTGCATGGGCATCTGTACCTGTACACGCCATCCAAGCTCTGTTTGACTCAATGCCCAGGCGTATCAATGCCGTTATTACGGCCAGAGGTGGTTGTTCTGGGTACTGATTACTCAGGATCTATCCACCCAAATTGCGTGAAAATGTAATCAAATGTCAGATGTAGTATAATATATTTGTCCAATGAATATCCGTTTATCATCTGCATTTCTTCTTTGTGTAGCAATTTTAATGACCAGAAGTGTATTAAAACTTACACCAAACAACTAAAAAAATAACAAAGGTTGAGGTGAGGCTGCTTTCCAAATAAAAGAAGCGAAACGTGTATGGCATGAACAAATATTTCGTTGCACATGCGGAATATACCTCCAAAATATAGAATTAAAAGCCATATATTAATGCCAAAAGTCGTGCCGCAGTGGATACAGTTGTTCACTCTGGAATACCGACGTAAAGCACTCTCGGGCTTGGCGAGCACCTACATGGGTAACCCTGTAGGTCTGCCGAGCGCTGTTGACAAGTGGGCTGCACTAAGTCCTTACCAGGACAACTGAGGAACTACTTCATTGAGAAGTAGCGGTTCCGATCACGAAAATCGTCGTTATGGCCGGGAGTGGTTCTGACCACGCTTGTATCCATAACGCATCAGTTGACGTCTCTCGAGGCCTGTCGGACGAAGTATTTTGATATACTCCTTTCTTGCTACAGTTTAGTGAAAATTCGATTCAGCTCCGAATTACGACAAACACAAACAATGGGGCCCATAGTACCGTATTTTGTATTCTATTATTAAGTGCTCTTGACCCGGAACAAAATGTAAAATTGGAGGTACAGGATAAACTTGAGGAATTTAAAACTGAAAACAAAAATTAAGATACTACCTTGCCGAGGGCAGAGGTTTCCAACGGTGGTTCGCAAGAGGTAAAATATGGTCCACGAAATATATCAAATTTTACACTTTTACACTTTTTAAACCATAAAATGCTTGTTACGCGGTCAGTCAATCGTACTGTTTATCCGCGATAACAAATTCATTGGTGATGACATAAGTGGATAACATCGGTACTATTTGAAATATATGCATCTGTCTCATAGAGTTATGAACGCCTATTGGATTACAAATTTATGGGAACTGTAAGAATACATTTGAATTCATCCTCTTAGGCATTTTGATGTAAAAAGCAAAAATCATGCAACAATTCTCCGCAAATAGCATTCTATTATCTTAAGATTTTCTCTACGAGTTATCTAGGCGCACAAGAATTTCGCCGCGGCCGAGTGACCGAGCGCACTGAGGCGCTATGCTACGATGCGCTAGGCCGTTCCCCGTAGACGGTTCAAATCCACCTCTCGGGCATGTATGTTTATGTGTCTTTAGTATAAGTCAGTTTACAAGTATTTTGTAAGTTTAGGGACTGATGACCCCGCAGTTAAGTCCCATATGCTTAAAAAATCCTGCTTAAAAACATATCAAGAAATCGATACGCGTGTAGCTTTGAGCAACAGTATCAGCCTTAGGATTACCGAAATTGAAAATAAGGTGAAAGCTTTAAAATCAAGTTGCTGTAAATCGAATTTAACATCGTACCAAAAGTTTATGTTGCGATAGTACTAACAGTACATATTACCTTTCATTTTTGCAAAACGACATTTTGACCATAGATGTTTATTTTTTATCTCAGTGCTACCAGTTTCGGTTAGTTTACCATTTTCAAGCGTTAGCATAGTTTAGCTAATAGTTTAACACGCCATAACACAAAAATGCAACATTGTGAAATAAGTATTTGTAATCATTACTGTACTTTTTATCGATATTTCCACAGTGGCTGACTGTAGCAGTCATCGGGGTCATCAGTCCCTAAGTTACAAACTACTTGTAAACTAACTTATACTAAAGACACACATACATTCATGCTCGAGGGGGGGATTTGAACCGTCTACGGGGAACGGTCTCGCATCGTAGCATAGCGCCTCAGTGCGCTCGGCCACTCCGCCGTGGCGAATTGCTTTTAGAGAAAATCTGAAGATAATAGAAGGCTATTTTCGGAGAATTGTTGCATGATTTTTGCTTTTTTCATCAAAATGCCCAAGAGGATGAATTCAAATGTATTCTTACATTTCCCATAAATTTGTAATTCAATAGGCGTTCATAACTCTAGGAGACAGACGCATATATTTCAAATGGTACCGATGTTATCCACTTATGTCATCACCAAGCAGTCAGCCACTGTGGAAATATCGATAAGAAGTGGAAATTCGTCTTGCCGACAATCTTATAAATCATGAAAACGGCTTTCAGCTCGACAAAATGTGGAATCCTGTGATTAATATCGTCCAGTTACAGCGCAATCGACACCATCAATCGATTATCAATGATTAGAAGACTGTTGCTCTTCCACCACTGAGGGCAGCACATACAACTCGGCTGTATCGCGGATGAAACCATCTAACACATGCGCAAAACGATTCCAGCACTTTTTGCATGCGCAAGAACCACTATAAATACCGCGACTGCACCTGGGCTCTTCAGTACTTGCTACTCACCTGAAGATGGCAAGACGTTTCCAGGCCGAAATATCGTGTCAGAATGACGACGGCTACACAACTGAAAGTTACTGGATGAGTTTATAAACTGTTTGGCACTCCCGGTTTCCAGCTATTCGAGCGTTATGAATGTGCCGTTCCCAACGATTTACCTGCGTTGTTTTCAAATCGCAGTTTCCTGGTTCCCCTCTTCAATTCATACTGGAATGTACTCCGGGTTTCTCTGAGTCCCGAAAGCCTCACGGTTAGGTGCCACCTGTCGCAACTCTTACCTGGAGGGATTGGTCTGCTGCAGGTTTTCTTTGATGTGGACAACTTCCGCTGAAGACTAAGAAGGGCCCAAAGTGACTGTATTGTACTCAAACTCTTCAGAACTATAGGGGAAAGGGTTGTACCTTGGGACATTTTTTACATTTTAATTTTTTTATACTATGAATCTTTACAATAAATTTGAAAATTTACCCCATAATGTTTTAGGTAATGTTTAACGAACAGCAGTTTACGCTAGCTCCAATATTTACACAATTACTCACCAATAAAGACTTTTGTGACACTTGTCCCAAGGTACAACCTATGGTTTCACCTTGGGACAGTGGTAGTTTTACCTTGGGACACGGTGATGTATTCCAGTTTCTTAGTTTTATGAATGAAAAAATCGTATTGGAATTAGGTAGTAAATGTTTGTTAGTCCAAATACAAAAGTTATTTTACCTTAAAACAGGAGATGGTGGTAATAAAATCTATCTATATCTATAAATGTGAATGTCTCTTCGGTGTACGTTTATCACGTCTGAACCACAAAACATAAAGAGCTACAAATTTGTACAGTTACTCATGTCTACCCGGGTAAGGCTTTAGGCACGGTGTTATGGCGATCGGATATATTTATCTATATATATTAATCTGAATGTCTGTTCGGTATACGCTTATCACGTCCGAACGACAAGTCGCAGAGACTTAAATATTTATACAGTTACTAATTTATACCCAAGGAAGGTCTTAGGCACGGTTTTATAGCGATCTGATAGATATTTAGTAATTTGAAGAATATAACGCGAAATGCGGAATAATAATTACTCTTAAAAAATTATATTTACTCTTTGAAAATGGTTTTATTGGTTCCATTGTTGCTTGAGGGCTGATAATGATAAAAGGGTGGGCTATATACGGATGAAAAGTTATCGGTGTATATAACATTCTACGTGTGTGCGTGTGTGTTTATATTTCGCTCTGCAGCGAAAACTACAGAACGCAAACGAATGGTGTATGTGTAATTGTTGTCCGAAGTCTCCCGTTGTACACCATAGCAGTTCCATACCGATACCTATAAGGGGGGAGGGGGGAGGGGGGAATATGCTGGTTGAAAATCGTCGAATTATAAATAAATTTGGACTGAAGGCCAGCGATGACGTTTGCGACTATACAGCAAGGAGGTTACATACAGCGAAACGTGATGCCACAGACCATATCTTTGGTCTATGCGTGATACAATATCTTCCGCTCTTTCTCTGTAAGGATAAGCATTCGAATAAGGAAATATAAGAATAATTAAATAAAGCAGTAAAAAAGAAATTTCTTTTAATACATCTCTTTTAAAAAAATCGATTTTACGTTTCGCGCATTATCTATTCTGTACTAATAATAAATCTGTAAATGTAGGCCTGTCGCTGTTCCCTTTAACCTTCAAATATACTACACGAATCTTCATGCGGTTTTCACAGGAAACATGGGAAAAGTTCGGGTCAACATCTAGGCATAATTTTATCAAAATCAGATCACGGGAAAAAAAGATATCGTAAATTTAAGTGTTTTCAGTAACCGCTATGTCTGTTTGTTCAACTATTAAAAACCTCTTATCTCCGAAACTACTTCACCAAATTGCATGGGGTTTTCGTAGGTAACTTGAGCGTAACTCGGGATAAGATATAGACTTCATTTCATAAAAATCGGGTCACAGAAAAAAAGAAAATTGCAATTTGAATTTTTTCATCTATAACCGTCATGTCTGTCTGTCTCTTTGAACACGTTTATCTCCAAAACTACTTGACGAATTTTCATGGGGTTTTCACACGCAACGTGAGCATATCGTACGGTTACATAAAGACTTTAATAATTAAGATCGGATCAGAAAAAATGAAGATATCATAATTTAACCATTTGTGTAAAAGCCTTCGTGTATGTCTATTTGTTTAAGGTAATCTCCAAAAGTACTACACGAACTTTCATGGGTTTCCACATGTAAATTGGTAATAGTTTGGAGAGTAAATAGGATCAGAGGAAGGAAAGATATCGTAATTTGAAGTTTTATGTTTATACTATGTTTATAAGTATGGTGTAGTTCAAATCTCCAAGAATACTATACGAACTTTCGTGGGGTTTCATAGGTCAACTGAGAGTACCTTGGGGCAACATATAAGCTTCATTTCATCAAAATCGGATCAGGGGAAGAAGAGACATCATAATTTGTAGTTTCTGGTCTATACTGTGCTTGAATTGCAGCGTAGTATAGCAAAGATCCGATAGAGGCGCTGTTCGTAACATAGTGTACCAAATAACTAATAGATGGCGATGTTGCGTTTTTTATTCACATAACGTAAATGTAATACACTCACACAAGGGCTATGATTTTCCTTACGGCAGCGCAGAGCAACCACGTAACATGAAATAATATCTAAATAAATGTGTCACAGAAGCAACAAGAAAGTACAGGAAGCGTCGCTAAAACAGCAATTTGCACAGTCATCCGTCTTAACCGTACATAAAAGGAACAAGATAAAGTCAGCGATTAATATATTTTTCCCAATATTACGTGAAATTTCCACCTTAATGTTCAGCACACGAAAACTGTTCTGCGCATGTGAATGCTCACACCAGAGATATTTCTGCTCTGTGCCTGTCACTAGAGATAATATACACACGCGAGCAACAAACTCATCAGAAACCTCTCTGCTTTCATAATTGTTCCGTACTATATTGAGATTAAAATTTGATATTACTTTTGGTTCGGACTACATTAAGATAGATACAGACTTAGTGTTCTGAATATATAGTTCTATTACAGAAGGTAGATTTCAATTTCGTGCTTTACGAAGTAATCACTGCAGGACGTTGGGACATGTATTAGGTGAAAGAGTGGCCGATGCTGCTGACACGTCAAGACAATTCACTGGAAATACTGTATTTAATGGAAGATTCTATACAGACGATCAGCTGACGCCATTTCTTCAATGATTACCCAGACTTATTTTATCGCACATTGACACCACCATGACGTCTTATTTAAACAGACATGAACTGCTCTTTGATTGAATTACCAGAATTTATCAACATTCGTCGAGTTTTCGATAATAGGGAGCACTACATACAGAGTAACTACATTGTCCCCAGTGCAACACTGCAACATACTAATATTTCAGCATACACTTACAATTTAGTACTACACCATAGAACTTATACATGGTGCTGTTATTATTACTATTTTTCATGTCAACGATAGAAGTGTTTTATGAAGTTTACGTCAAGCAGACAATTTCACACCGCAGTCTTAACCTTATGAACACAAACTAACATTAAATTTACAATGTTCCGGAGTACGTACTTAATTTCATTATGAACATTCAGCGTTTTCGACAATGACTTCTACTTGATGTTGACATCTTGGCTATGAAAACTGAGTTTATTGACAGAGCGATCCAACAAGGATTCTGGTTTTGCTGACCTGGGTCCGGAACCCTAAAAACCATGATATACACAGGTTCCTCTTTAACAACCGTTGCGAAGCACGGGCATATAAGCTAGTCTATCATAATCAACCAACAAGCGAGCGGAGCTGCGGGTTTAAGATAGTATTAAATGAATGAAACCCACGACACACCACTGGACCTGGTAGTTCTTTCACTATATTACTGCGATTAACAATGATGATGTTCTCAGCATTAGGGATTACAAAATGGTCGTTTGCTTCCTTAAGAATTTCACAATTACATCTTCTCCTGTGCTTTCTAAAGCAGGAGTACTGCCACTGATGTCAAATTTTACCAAGACCCAACTACCTTGAGAACAAGAAAGTGTTACTTTTCTAGATGGAAAGAAGGATGAGAAATCCTCTTCTTCAGATGACAATTCAAATATGCTACCTCCAGAAATACTGCCAAGCTCGGGAATTTCTTCCTCAAAAGAAGTGGAAGATGAAAACTCCTTTGTCCGTTTAGTGGTTTCTTTCTTTCAAAAATAAAATGTTTGTAAATCTATCGGACCAAACTGCGTGGTCATCAGTCCGTAGCTTACAAACTACTTAAACCTAGGTAAACTAACCTACGGACAAACACACACACCCATGCCGCAGGAAGGACTCGAACCTCCACGACGAGCAACCGCGCGCTCCGCAGCGAGACGCTTTAGACCGCTCGGCTACACCACCACGGCCTTCTTTCTTTGGGAAAGACTTTTTTTTCAGTTCTTTGTTTCTCTGGTGTATCAGTGACAATGATACACCTTCCAGGTGTCGCAAGGTGCAACCAGAGAAGTGTCCCAAAGTAAAACCAAACACACAATAACAGGAAACAGTATCCTAACCTATGTACACATTTATATCTTTATAACTTATGGTATCAATAGCTTACTTAAACAATGCCGGCCGCAGTGACCGAGGAGACTCAGGCGCTCCAGTCAGAATCTGCACGGCTACTACGATCGGGGGTTCGAATCCCCAGTCGGGCATGGATATTTGTGCCGTCCTTAGTATTAGCTAGTTTGTAAGTAGTTTGTAAGTTTAGGGAGTAATGACCCCGTAGTTAAGTCCCATAAGCTATACAAACATTTGAACATTTGAACTTAAGTAATGCCCTACAACACTGTATTTAAGAAACATCAATAATGATGCTTAACTTTAATTTATATCTTCTGAGGATAGTGGCTAAAGTTTACTTTCAAACATGAAAACTTGTATAACTCCTCCTCAGATCTCAAACATCATACAAATACAACATGGCCTCCTATTCCCTCTGAAAATAGGCCTGACAACTTTACTTCATAGTTCTTAAAAGTTTCCACTAGAGTGCACTGCCTTTATTAAAAAGTGTCCCAAGGTAAAACCGTCCCAAGGTACAACCCTTTCCCCTAAGGATCCATTTCCTATCGTATATATTTTCTTTCATTCGCCTGCAGACAAACAATTAAAAGGTAACTAATTTTAATTTGTAAAAAATTCTCACTGTTATATGCGCGGGGCCTCTAGGCAGCTGCCTACTCTGCCTTATGGATAATCAAATGAAATCAAATGTCTGTAAATCTATCGGACCAAACTGCATGGTCATCAGTCCGTAGCTTACAAACTACTTAAACCTAGGACAAACACACACACCCATGCCCCAGGGAGGACTCGAACCTCCACGGCGAACAACCGCGCGCTCCGCAGCGAGACGATTTAGGTTACGGCCACACGGGCGTTTTTTTCACGCGCGTTTCTGCTTGACTTCACGCCTACATTATGGACCGATACCTGCAAAATATTAACACGAATTATTTACAGAAGGCTTGAAAAGCTGATAGAAGCCGACATGCCGGCCGCGGTGGCCGAGGTGACTGAGGCGCTCCAGTCACGGTCAGCACGGCCACTACGGTCGGGGGTTCGAATCCCCCCTCGGGCATGGATATTTGTGCCGTCCTAGTTCGTAAGTAGTTCATAAGTAGTTTGTAAGTTTAGGGACTGATGACCCCGTAGTTAAGTCCCATAAGCTTAACAAACATTTGAACATTTGAAGCCGACATCGGGGAAGATCAGTTTGGGTTCAGGAGAAATGTAGGAACACGGGAGGCAAAACTCACTTAACGGCTTATCCTAGAAGATAGATTACGAAAAGGCAAACCTACATTTCTAGCTTTTGTAGTTTTGGAGAAGGCTTTTGACAATGTTGATTGGAATAAACTCTTTCAAGTTCTGAAGCAAGCAGGAGTAAAATATACGGAGCGTAAGGTTATTTACAACTTGTACAAAAACCAGACAGCAGTTGTCAGAGTTGAAGGGCATGAAAGGGATGCAGTGGTTGGAAAGGAAGTAAGGCAGGGTTGTAGCCTTTCTCCAATGTTATTCAATTTGTACATTGAGGAAGCTATAAAGGAAAGCAAGGAGAAATTTGGTGCAAGAATTAAAGTTCAGGGGAAAGAATTAAAAACATTGCTTTTTGCCGACGACATAGTAATTCTGTGAGATACAGCAAAGGACCTGGAAGAGCAGTTAAACGGAATGGACAGTGTGCTGAAAGGTGCATATAAGATGAACATTAACAAGAGCAAAACTAGGGTAATGGAGTGCGGTCTAAGAAAATCAGGCGATGCTGAAGGAATTAGATTAGGTAACGAAGCAATAAAGGAGGTAGATGAGTTTTGTTACTTGGGCAGTAAAATAACAAATGATGGTCGCAGTACAGAGGATATAAAATGCAGAATGGCAATGGGTAGAGAAGCGTTCTTGAAAAAAAGGAATTTGCTAACATGGAATATTGATTTAAGCCTAAAGAAGTGCTTTCTGAAGGCATTTGTTTGGAGTGTTGCCTTGTATGGGAGTGAAACATGGACGATGAACAGTGCGGACAGGAAGAGGATTGAGGCTTTTGAAATATGGTGCTACAGAAGAATGTTGAAGATTAGGTGGGTGGATCACGTAACTAATGAGGAGGTACTGAACAGAATTGGGAAGAAAAGAAATTTCTGGCATACCTTGACTAAAAGAAGGGATAGATTGGTAGGACACATTCTTAGACATCAAGGAATTGTGAATTTAGCCTTGGAGGGAAGTGCGTGGGGTAAAAACCGCAGAGGAAGACCAAGAGATGGTTACAGTAAGCAGATTCAGACAGATGTAGGTTGCCGTTCTTATGTGGAGATGAAGAGGCTTGCTCAGGATAGGGTATTGTGGAGAGCTGCATTAAACCAGTCTCCGGACTGAAGACCACAACAGACAACAACACATGTAGAATGGGACTGGCCACACTTCGCGTTTCCGCACGCCGCGGGCTTGTAGGCTTGGGCGTGCACGCCGCGCGAACGCGCTGTACTGGTCTCCATCCGGTCTGCGTGTTTTCCACGCTGGGCACTGGCGCAGACAAATATGTTACTCTGTGGCGCTGGCCACACGAGCGGGAGGCACGCCGCGGTTCTACGACCCTCTAGTTTGCTTTTGTCACTCACTATGTTAATTACGTCTTATTATAATGACATAGTGCACCTATGCACTGTAAATCGTTTTATATAACAACTATTTGACATTACAAGATTGTGGCCTTGTAAAATTTTTTATTTGACCTGATGATGCTGACATAGTTCAGTGGAACCGGTCGTCATTAATAAAAACTGATGATAAGCGATCTTGGCTATTTTATATCTTTTTACAATATTATAAGTGGGTCGCCTCCTATAACGTAAACCAACTCAAAATTATTTATATTAGTATAGTAGGTCTGATGAAAAATTATCAGTGTCTGGGCAACGTGTCATCACTGATTTGGCAAGGGATACTGCACGCCTGTTGGAGAAACTTGTGGGACAGCCTGTAGGCAGGTGTTCTCGTGACGTTGCTGGATTAATGGGCTGGGCAGCTCGGCAGCTCGCTATTTCGACAGACTTTACCACCCTCGCTTCATTGTCATTGTGGCCGTCTTCTATAACGTGTCAGAACGGAGCCTCTGGACAGTGAAATC
Source organism: Locusta migratoria (assembly GCA_026315105.1). Taxonomy (NCBI): domain Eukaryota; kingdom Metazoa; phylum Arthropoda; class Insecta; order Orthoptera; family Acrididae; genus Locusta; species Locusta migratoria. The sequence goes on from CM048749.1 coordinate 209,538,582, forward strand.
ATTATTCTGGAAGTGCAGAAACATCCGTGGCTGTACAGTACAAGGGATCAGGAATACAAAAACAGAGAAAAAAAGAGAGAGTCGTGGCGAGCAGTCACAGCAGCCGTTCTCGGAGCAAAGTGGGATGGAATTGATGAGAAGCAAAAATCAGATCAAGGTAATTACAAACAGTATATATATGTGTTTCACTAAGTGTGTTTGCCTCTGTAACGTATAAAATAATAGATGACAGGAAATTTTAATGCGGTAGGTCAACACAAGAAATGTTACACTTTCTGCGGAGCTAGGAACATAGTTTATTGTATCATTTTGCAAAGAGTTACAGCACAAATATATAATTTTTTAAATGGAACAATACTCTTTTCTATCGTGCATTGGATTCGTTGAAACCAGCTGCGTCCAAATCAATTTAAACTACATTCCTATTCCGTTTGGGAGCTACAACTCTTCAAAGTTTAGGGGGGCGGAGGCTACGACAGCGTAGCTGACTGGCTGGTGGTCATGAGACAGTGGGCCGTGCCCCAGGGGATAGCCACTTGGCCAGTGAGCTACGCTATCGCAGCCTCCGCCCCCGGAACTTTGAAGGGTTGTAGCTCTCAAACTAACAGTGATAGGAATGTAGTTTAAATTGATTTGGACGCAGCTGGCTTAAACGAATCCAATACAGGATAGAAAAAACTATTGTTCCATTTAAAAAAATTATATCTTAGTGGTGTAACACTTTGGAAAATGATACAATAAACTATGTTCATAGTTCCGCAGAAAGTGTAACCTTTCTTGTGTTGACCTACCGCATTAAAATTTCCCGTCACCTATTATTTTATAAGTTACAGAGGCAAACACACTTAGCGAAACACACACACACACACACACACATACACACACAAACACACACACACACACACACACACACACACACACACACACACACACACATATATATATATATATATATATATATATATATATATATATATATATATAATGTTGTTTATTCATGTATAAAATATGAACTATTTCTAGACTACAAAAACTAGTCTTCATTCGATGTTGTTCACATAATGATGTTGCCATGGTACAGATCCTTGAATACTTTCCATTCTGCAAGTCAATGTGTCATCTAAATTGTAGCCGTCATTTTGCAGTCCCACTGTAGTTTCTTCCGTAGATTGCCACACAGATTACAAAATGGCAGATATCGAAATAATTGACAGAGGAATAGAAAAACAATTAAAATCGCTCAAAAGAGGAAAGGCCGCAGGACCTGATGGGATACTAGTTCGTTTTTACACAGAGTACGCGAAGGAACTGCCCCCCCCCCCCCCCTCTCGCAGTGGTGTATCGTAGGTCTCTCGAAGAGCATAGCGTCCCGAAAGATTGGAAAATGGCGCAGGTCATCCCGGTTTTCAAGAAGGGTCCTCGAACATATGCGCAGAACTATAGGCCTATATCTCTAACGTCGGTCAGTTGTAGAATTTTGGAACATGTATTATGTTCGAATATAATGACATTTCTCGAGACTAGGAATCTGCTCTGTAGGAATCAACATGGGTTTCGAAAAAGGCGTTCGTGTGAAACCCAGCTCGCGCTAATCGTCCACGAGACTCAGAGGGCCATAGACACGGGTTCTCAGGTAGATGCTGTGTTTCTCGACTTCCGCAAGGCGTTTGACACAGTTCCCCATAAATGTTTAATGAACAAAGTAAGAGCATATGGTCTATCAGACCAATTGTGTGATTGGATTGAGGAATTGCTAGATAACAGAAAGCAGCAGGTCATTCTCTATGGAGAGAAGTCTTCCAAAGTAGGAGTTATGTCAGGTATGCCACAGGGGAGTGTCGTGGGTCCGTTGCTGTTCACGGTATATATAAATGCGGATAACATCGGAAGTTCACTGAGGCTTTTTGCGGATGATGCGGTAGTATGTAGAGAGGTTGTAACAATGGAAAATAGTATTGAGATGCAGGAGGATCTGCATCGAATTGACGCATGGTGCAGGGAATGGCAATTAAAGCTCAATGTAGACAAGTGTAATGTGCTGCCAATACACAGAAAGAAACATCCTTTATCATTTAGCTACACTATAGCAGGGTAGCGACTGGAAGCAGTTAATTCCATAAATTATCTGAGAGTAGTTATTAGGAGGGATTTAAAATGGAACGACCATATAAAATCAATCGTCGGTAAAGCAGATGCCAGACTTAGATTAATTGGGGGAATTCTAAGGAAATGCAGTCCGAAAACGAAAGAAGTAGGTTACAGTACACTTGTTCGCCCACAGCTTGAATACTGCTCACCGGTGTGGGATCCGTACCAGGTGGGATTGATAGAGGAAGTAAAAAAGATCCAACGGAGAGCAGCGCGCTTCGTTACAGGATCATTTGGTAATCGTGAAAGCGTTACGGAGATGATCGATAAACTCCAGTGGAAGACTCTGCAGGAAAGACGCTCTGTCGCTCGGTACGGGCTTTTGTCGAAGGTTCGAGAACATACCTTTACCGAGGAGTCTAGCAGTATATTGTTCCCACCTACGTATATCTCGCGAAGAGATCGTGAGGATAAAATCAGAGAGATTAGAGCCCACACAGAGGCATACCGACAATCCTTCTTTCCGCGAACAATACGTGACTGGAGTAGGAGGGAAAATCGACAGTGGTACTCAAGGTACCCTCCGCCACACACCGTCGGGTGGCTTGCGGAGTATGGTTGTAGATGTAGATACCAAACTGCGCACATTAAGTGTTGCCGCAGCTGACACGGACGCGTTGCTAACGGGGTTTCTCTGGGCATCACTAGGGTTGGCGGTTATCGCTCAAACAACCGGTTTTCGGTTATACCGGTCCTTTCCATCACCAGTTTAATCGCACTGTAAAAACTGCTCAAGTTAACCGGTTTTTTAAATAACCGGTTTTCGGTTTTTTATTGTTTTTATTTCCAGCAAAGTTCGACCGAAAGTTAATTGGCAGCCGAAACAGAAACCGTAATCGAATTTTCGGATTTTTCTAGTTTCGGCCGAAAACGAAACTTAGGAAGTTTAGTTAAAATTTAGGTAAATTTACGTTATACGACAGATGACTAGTCTTGCCATATTTTGCAAGATCCCCTCCCAATACTACGCCTTCTTGAGTGTGTGTAAGCCTAGCCAGGAGTTCGTAGAAGATGATATACGAAGCATACAGATTTACTGGCCTAGTATTTCCATCCAGCAGTTGCGAATACTGAGCCAGCCACTCCTTAAGTTGGACTTGTGAGCCAGAGCATATATATATATATATATATATATATATATTACAGTCAGTAAATGAACTTAGATCGGTGCTGCAGAAGTATTTTGAAAAATAAAGTCACAGTTCCGACTAACAGTATGATTGTTGTCAGTGTAAATTTACGCAAATTCAACTAGAAAAGCCGTACACCACATGCCCAAAGTATATTCAAATGGGTGTGACTTCTTATGAGACCTACCTGCTTAGCTCATCGGTCGCTAGACTTACAAACTACTTAATCTAACTTAAACTAACTGACGCTAAGGACAACATACACACCCATGACCGAGGGAGGAGGGAGGATTCGAACCTCCGACTGGAGCAGCCGCGTAGTCGTGACATGGAGCCTCAGACCGCACGGCTACCTCGCAGGGCACCACATGATCAATGTTACCTAAACCCATATTGGTTATTAAAAAAGCCCCTCACTTTCAAGCAATCACATTACTAAAACTTGTTAGCATAGCAATATAATACATTTAAAGATTTAACCAGCGTGTTGAGGAGCCAACAACACTCTGTTCTTTAATATTCAATAGTAAAAGCAGTCAAGAAAACTCATTTATTAAAATGGCCGCTTTCGGCACATTTAGTCAGTCTTCATCAGATTATTATTATTAAAAAACACACACACTATTTGAATCACTGCTACAGGAAGTAGTCGTACCGGTTTTTTTACCCGGTTCTTGGCAATAACGAAAATAACCGGTTACAACCGACACCAAATAAATACCGAAAATAACCGGTTATTCAAAACTAAAATACCGGTAACGGTTTTAACCGGTCGGTTTTTCCCATCCCTAGGCTTCACGGCGCGTGAGAGGCGGCCGTGTGGCAACCACTTTGTGAGCTCCGCGTGTTGCCCCAATCCCGGCAGAAACGCGCGTGTAAAACACGCTCGTGTGGCCGTAGCCTTAGAGCGCTCGGCTACTGCACCGCGGCTGTGGGTAATCCGGCACTGCATAAGCGTAGTCACAATTCAGCAACATGGTGCTTGTGTGCAGACGACTGTGTGACGACCCTAATCAGCATGCAGGCACGTAACGCGCGGCGTGGTCGGTGCGCGCTTGCAGTGTATCCGCGAGGCGTGTCAGCGTCCGGGACAACGGCCGGCTACAGCTGATAACAGCCCCCTCCCCCCCCCCTACTGCAGCTGTGATAAGCACTCCCAGGCGTGGCGTAGCGTGCACGCGTCGCCAAACCGCTCTCTACACGCACCGCTTGCCTTCATATCGGCACATAACCTGTGTTGAACGTTGCACACTGCTGCAGCTATAACGCCGACACAAAACTTGTATTTCACTCTCCCTTAACCACAGTCGCGACACTCACTGCTGTGAAAGATGTTACCGCCTGACACTTGGAGCGACACTAGCGCTCCAAGCGGTCGTAAAGCCGGCTGTCCTTTAACGCCGTATACGACGCATTAACAATGCCCGCTTGTAATAACATTTCTGTGTGATTTGCTAACTATTGTATATATTCTTGCATTTCAAGCTTTATTTAAGTATTTTGACACATGACTGAGTCTAAAACGTAAACCGAGCAAAAACTCGTTGTGATCGGACACAGACTGCAATTGTGCAATGTGTTACGAAATAATTCTTTAGAAATTGCTTGCAGCTTACCTTGCTGGTAGTGATAGACAAACATAGTATTTTGTGCAGACAAGCCTATAACAGAACTTCTAAGTGACAGTTAAATATCAACAAATGTAAATTTAGTAAAAACTCGTGAATAAACTGACGCTAACTGCAACATATTTATGACGAAATTCTTCAGATATTGCACCTTACTTTGCTGGTAAACATGAGAAGCATGTAATTGGTCTTCCCGGTGTTAAAAGGTGCGAAATTTTTTTCCCCTGCTTTTTAGTTATGAGAACACCCACTGGCTATGCAACTTTCATCTAATATAATTTTGCTATGAGATTATTTCAATTATATGTTATTTTGAGATAATATTACGTCGATTACACGACAGTCTAAATGTCATATTACTGTCCTTAGTCATTATCGCAGTCTGTCATTATATGGTTCGAAGATGAGGGAGGAATGGGAGGGGGCGGAGCGACAATCGTCTGTAAAATAAGACGGCTCAGTGGTTTTAGATAAGTAGGTTTATGTATTAGACTGTGGTTTCATGAGATAAAACGGGAAAGATTTAACCTTTTAAACATTAATAACGGTAACAATGAACACTTCTTTTCCATACATTTCTTATACATTTGCCTCTATAGTGAATTACTTTCGAATGCCCAGACAAAAATGTTTCTAGCTGTGATGTAGCAGCAACCACAGTCGTAATACTTGTTGCAGGACACAGTTTAATTTCTTCCGCCTTTACATTATCACGTCTTTGCGGTAGTTTCCTCTTCATTCCCAGTTTCGGTGGTTTGTTTGGAACATCAAACAATCTAGGCACAGCATTCCACACCAGCTTCTTCCGTTCATCATTCATGAACTGGTTTGCATCGAAGCGTAGCGAGCAGAACTTCACATTATCACGTAAATACGCGGCAACTTTATTCAAAAGATCTTGTCGCCTGCTATTTATAAGCCATTTCTTGATCCTAAAAAGAAATAATCTTGAATATGTGTATGTTGCTCACAACATAAATAAGCATTACCGAAACTTTATGTCACATACCTCACAGGCTCTGTAGAAAACCTAAAGAATGATAAATATGACGTATTCTAGTTTTTGTTGCTGCAATTTATTGCACTACACACGCTTCCCGTCGTAAAAACCATTTCGTAGACTAAAACACACAACAAACACACGTCTCGTATACAATATAGAGCAACGTGGCTTTACGTCCGCAAGGAGCGCTGCAGTCGCCTAGTATAACAAAAATCAGCGGTAGTGTCGCGACTGTATATATTAGACTGTGCCTTAACCCTTTCCTGCCCGACTGTCCATTTCTAGCATCATAAAACAAAGTCGAAAATGATATCTGACTTGTGTTCCTCACGGGACGTTAGTATCCCTCTGATGTGTCATATGAAACGCTCGCTGGCCGAGATTTTTTCAATATCTCTGCTCACAAAGAGCAATAAAAAACGGATTGTTTTATGTCTTTGTGTACGATTCGTCAGGCACGTTTTGCTGTCACAAAAAGACGCTGTTGTTTGTTCTCACGTTGGTAATTTGGTTTTGTATTGTTTTAGCTAATGAAACCTGATATTATTCAAGGAATAGAGCTCTTTCTATTTATATAGCGTGACTGGAAGTTTTTACTACTGGCAGTGTGTCCAAGGCATTTTGTGTAATTTATTTATGTTGTCTTTTTGTTGCTAGATGTCAATAACAAATTGTTGTAGTTTTGTTTTCTTTCGCCGGCCGCGGTGGCCGAGGTGACTGAGGCGCTCCAGTCACGGTCAGCACGGCCACTACGGTCGGGGGTTCGAATCCCCCCTCGGGCATGGATATTTGTGCCGTCCTAGTTCGTAAGTAGTTCATAAGTAGCTTGTAAGTTTAGGGACTGATAACCCCGTAGTTAAGTCCCATAAGCTTTACAAACATTTGATTTTGTTTTCTTTTGTTTATGAATTTCGAAATATGAATACGGTTCGGGGATTACTACAGTTGGCTTTTGTTGCCCCGTTTAGATCAACATCTAAAATGACATTTCGATAGAAAAATTTTGCTATCGGTTTGTTGCTGGTTAATCTTTATGTTAACAGAGATAAGCATTGCATAATGTCTCCCAATTGCATTACATCCTCTTGGACTTTGAAGCCCATTTTTTTAATTTTTTTAATTTAATATATTTTTTTGTGTAAAATAAGGAAAACCAAAAATGTGAATACACTAACGTGCTTCTATTTACTTTGGTAGCAAAATAACCAAATATGAAGTCATGTGCTCGAATATTTGACAGCTTGGGCAAGAAAGGGTTAATGCTAGAGCGAGCGCACTGCTGTATTTTATACACCAACTAGCTGAAAACCCGGCGTTGCCCGGGTAATTATTTATTTATTCCTGCCATTTTTCGGGCGTATATTCATTTGTATAAGGGGTGTATGTAAAATCTCTTGGGAATACAATTAGTAGTAAAGAAGTAATACGTTAAAACTTGGGCGTGATGGGGCGGTTTTCCATGAACGTTATTGTTTATGTGCACATATCTCGTGAACTACGTCACGTACTGTCATACAATTTAGAATGTACACTCAAGTATATGCGTGTATACTGTCTATAAAACTTCCTGCGGCTACAGTTGGTAGTGTATGAATTATAAATTGTAACGTCATCCGAATGTCGTAGTTTTAGTCCATGAACAGCGGAACGTTACTATTTATGTGCTCATATCTCATGAATTATGTGTCATACTGTGATGCAATTTAGATCGTACATTCAACTATATGTGTGTACACTACATGTAAAATTTCCTGCAGCTACAATTTGTAGTGTACAAATTATAAATTGTAACGTCATACCGAATGCCGAAGTTTACTCCATAAACAGCGGAAAAGTAGTAAGCGAGAAACATTTTCTGTTTCACCATTTTGCTACGGGAGTCAGCGACAAAAAGTTTAATAAAGGTTTGAAATTATGTTTAAAGTTTGTTGCAAGTCGTTAAGTACTCTTATTCCCATATAGCCTATTTATAAAGTCTCGCCGCATTATGTGGCAGTTTTTTGCGATTCCTATTGTTTACGACGTTATATCTCCTAAACCATGTGTCGTATGTGGTTCGTACTCGTACAGCAATTGTTATCTCACGTAAGGACTATGTGTACCAAATTTGGTTGAAATCGAGCATTGTCGCTAAATGCAGCAGTTTTAGACATCTTTCATTGTTTATAATGTCATATCTCGTGAACTATATATCGTATGTGATTCTTGCTCGTGAACTATATATCGTATGTGATTCTTACACTCACGGCGACCGTCCTCTTGGATTAAAGCTTACGTGTATAAAATTTCATAAAGATTGGAGCAAAACTGTAGATTTGTATGCAAAACGTACAAATATATGGACACACTGCTTTATATAGTAGACTAGATGACCCGGTGAACTTCGTATCACTTGCTATATTAATTGATATCATAGTATTTCAGACCCTGTAGCTTTATAAAGGCATCATCAGATAGTCTAAGTATCGGCTCCATAGTGGGCGGAAAGAGTGGGCAAATCACGCACACATGTCCAGGATAATGTTCATGTCACATTCGTGGAAGTTCAGGGAAGATTTAATCGATCATAAAACGGAAAAATTGCGAGGAACGTTTAGATTTAGAACATGTAAAATAATGACTTGGTTGTTGTGTTTGGTGCGTTCAGAAATAAACTTTGAAAGAGTAAAGTTCGCATTACACGATCTGAACCCGTATATGAACTGTCAAAGATAAAAATGAATTGCTGTTCGTTAGTCTCGCTAAAATTAGAGAACAACTGAACCGATTTGGCTATATATCATTACATAAACCACTGAATCTATTGTGATGAAATTTGGTGTGGAGATAGCTTGAGCGCTGAAGTACTTTAGAAAGTGTGTAATTCAAGATATTTTTTATTTGTAATATATAAAGCGAAATATCTAACAATAACTACTCTCTGGAAGAGCTATTTACTCTTTGACTTCTTAACTATTTATCAGTAGTTATTATTAACTTTTAAAAATGCAATGTTCCTTTTGTAAAAAGTGGATAGAACGGCAGAACAACAGTAGTCAGTTATAGTGCTGAATTCAACCAAAAACACATTAAAAACGCACTTTCAGTTTTTCTCAAATTTTCCAATATTTCTATTTAATTCATTGTTTCTATTATACTTCCCATCATTCATGTACTTATTGCTTACTTGCATACTTGCGTTGCCCGGGTATTTATTTATTTATTCCTGCCACTTTTCAGGTATATATTCATTTGTATAAGGGCTGTATGTCTATAGAAGTAATAGATTAAAACTTGGTGCATGATGGGGCGGTTTTCCATTAATGTTACTGTTTATGTGCTCATATCTCATGAACTGCGTGTCTACTGTGATACAATTTAGAAGGTACATTCAATTTTGTGTGTGTACACTGTCTGTAAAATTTCCTGCGGCTACAATTTGTAATGTTGAAATTATTAATTGTATCGTCATAGCGAATGCCATAGTTTTAGTCCATGATCAGCGAAAGTTACTGTTTACGTGCTCAAAGCTCATGAACTACTTGTCGTACTGTGATACAATTTAGAAGGTACATTCAACTGTATGTGTGTATCCTGCCTGTAAAATTTCCTGCGGCTACAATTTGTAGTGTAGAAATTATAAATTGTGACGTCATACCGAACGCCGTAGTTTTACTCCATAAACGGCGGAAAAGTAGTAAGCGAGAAACTTTTCCTTTCATCATTTTACTATGGTTTCCAGCGAGGAAAAGTTTAATAAAGGATTGAAATTATGTTTAAAGTTTGTTGCAAGTCATTCTCATACAATGTATTTCGAAAGTCTCGCCGCATTATATGGCATTTTTTGCGATTTCTATTGGTTATGACGTAATATCTTTTGAACCATGTGCCGTATGTGATTCCCAACCATGCAGCAATTGTTACCTCACTGCAAGGAATGTGTGTACCAAATTTGGTTGAAATCGGTCCAATGGTTTAGGAGAAAATGAGCAGCATTGTCGCAAAATGCAGCAGTTTTTAGCGCATCTCATTGTTTATGACGTCACATCTAGTGAACTATATATCGTATATGATTCTTACACTTACGGCGACCGTCCTCATGGATTATAGCTTACGTGTACAAAATTTCATTAAGATTGGAACAAAACTGTAGATTTGTATGCAACACGTACAAACATACGGACACTCTGCTTTATATATTAGACGCATGAAGTTAAGTAATCGATTTCGATATAGTGATTCCCCTACCTCAAAACAAAATAAGTCTTAGTCACGCTGGTCACCGAAGTTCTGTTATCGCGTCGGAAAAGTGTTAAAAGTAATAAAAATTGAATATTTAAACCTGGACCGAGTTTAGTTGTCGCCTCGGTACCGTGCATTGTGTTACAGTGTTAACCTTTATGGTGCAGTTGATCGCAGTGTAAACAGTGATTATGTTTACTTTTTTATTGTGTCATAAAAATGTCAAAACAAAAGGACAAAAATACACCCAAAACTAGCTTAGCAACAAAGTATTGGAAGGCTAGCTTGTTGAAATTGTCATAAGGAAAAGATGTGAACATTTCCTCATTTCCCTTGCTTCTGAGCTGCAACACCGCTTGCCCCACAATGTAAAAGTGCTGACAGACGTATTTTTAATTACTCCAAGAGAATGCTTGCGAGTGCTTAAAGAAGCAATAGTTTCCCTGGCTAAGGAAATGAGTTTGTCAGACAGTTCAGTTAGCAAAATTTTCAGCAGTCAAAGCGCACTACTGTCCATTGGAAAGAAATAAACAATATTGCGGCTTTCTGGAATGAAATAAGATCATACAGAGATGCCAGAGGCTTAAATCCTTTCCAAGAACTTTCAATTTGGCTCTTATGTTTTTAGTTCTACCGTGGTCCAATGCAGAGCTGGAAAGGGCCTTTAGCCAACTAAGTTTATTCAAAACATCTCTCCAGAACAAACTAACTGCTACTCTGGTCAACGTCATTATTACAATAAGTCTTGGCAAGTGCTGTCACGATTACGAGCTGCCGGAGAATGTTCTTCAAGAAATAGGCACCATGAAAGCATACAACAATGACATTTTTACATCCGGCCTCAGTACTTCAAGATCTTTAGCAGAGAGCACGCAAGCCACCATACTGCAGGGGGTGGAGGAAAAAAATATTGTGGCTTCAAATACATTAATGTGGTGAGTGGAATCGAAACTTAGTAAACTCCCCTTTAGAATTAGTAGTAATATTAGTAATAATAGTAGTAGTAGCAGTAATGTACACAATAGCGAAAAAAATTCTTTGGAAGTTATCAGTGCACTGAAATTTCAGTTTTAGCAGGGTAAAGAATAACAGTAAGGATTTAGCGGAATTTTAACTCCAATTTAGCGGAATAAATTTTTCTGAGTTGGCAACGCTGACCGGTTCTTAGTGACAGTACATCGTGTGTGCATGTGTAGCGCTTCGTCAGCTCTCAGTGTAATTGTCCGGCCGCGATGGCCGAGGGGATTGAGGCGCTCCAGTCATGGTCTGCACGGCCACTACGGTCGGGGGTTCGAATTCCCCCTCGGGCATGGATATTTGTGCCGTCATAGTTCGTAAGTAGTTCATAAGTAGTTTGTAAGTTTAGGGACTGATGACCCCGTAGTTAAGTCCCATAAACTATATAAACATTTGAACATTTTCTCAGTGTAATTTTAATGTGTTGCGACAGCCGACTAGGACATAACACGAGTGACGCCTGTGTCGGTTTAACGATGTTTCTTTAAAGTGTACAACAGTGCTTCGTCTGTTGTCGAACCCACATTTTTAGAAAATGATGATAAACATTTTTAATATACTTCAATTGACTGTTCATTCAGTTGCATGTGTAAACGGAACATTTTATTTATCATCGAATAATACACGGACAAAGAATAAATATGAAATTTTATCGGGCAGACAGCATCTCGCTGGACTAATATATATATAGCCGCCATGACGTGTAACTCACTTCTGGGGTTTGTTCAAATGTTTGTATAGCTTATGGAACTTAGCTACAGGGCCATCAGTCCCTAAACTTACAAACTAGTTACGAACTAGCTAATACTAAGGACGGCACTAATATCCATGCCCGAGGGGGGATTCGAACCTCCGACCGTAATGGCCGTGAAGAGCGTGATTGGCGCGCCGCAGTCCCCTTGGCCACCGCGTCCGGCCTCTTTGTCTCGAATTGTTTAGTCACATTTGCAAATGTTTAAATGTTTGTATAGTGTATGGGACTTAACTACGGGGTCATCAGTCCCTAAACTTACAAACTACTTATGAACTACTTACGAACTAGGACGGCACAAATATCTATGCCCGAGGGGGGATTCGAAGCCCCGACCGTCGTGGCCGTGCAGACCGTGACTGAAGCGCCTCAGTCCCCGCGGCCACCGCGGCCGGCAGTCGCATTTGCCTACTGATGTAAGTGCTATGTAATCTATCTTTTTTTTGGAATAATTATTGAAATTTATTTCACGAATGTTTTACGATGATTTGTAGATGAGAACCTGTTCAAATCTGGTCACTTTCTCTCCATTTATGAAAATGCTCTGAAGCGATGTGGCTCGCAAAGCAATTTATAACCGATAGATTGTGTAATGTTGTTTTAGTTCACACCCATTGTTTCGAACCTGCTATTTTCCTTTCTATATGGAAACCAGTTCGATTCCTTCCTAATTAAAATAATTAGAATCTTTCACGGACTATAAACCTTAAAAATACAGTAACACTCGAAAGTCATTCTTGGCCATATCGATGCAGAACATTATTTTCAGCCCTGGTTTGCTGGTGAGCAGACGAAGACATCCACAGGTGCAAAATACATTACTAGTCATTTTCGAATTAATTAATAATTTATGTAAATTTTTTTTCCAAGTGATCAACTTCCATTTCGTGCAACGATAGTCTCAATCAGTGTTATTAAAAGAAAGATTGGGCCCGAAGCGAGGAGTGCTGCTATTGTCTGGCGCTGTGACGCCACCGTAGGTAAATCAGATATTTAAAATCATTTTATGATAACGTATAGCAGTCATTAGTAGTTATTTATGTTTGCAAACACAGCTACTTATGACTGCTATACGTTATCATAAAATGATTTTAAATAGCTGATTTACCTATTTAGAATAGTGCCACTGCCGTGATTTCTGCTTTTGTGCTGCTGTTGCTTTTTGCGTTTTAATTTCGTATTGAGTAACGTCATGCAAATGAACAGTCTAGTTCCGACAAAGTTTTATAATGCCCAGGGAAAAGTCTGGTTATTTAGCTTTGATAGAGGCACAGATTGTTTTTACATGATGTTTTTCCTAAGAAATAGTGTCCAAACCATTAAATTAATTGAAAATCAGTTCAAACAGACACTTTGTGGAGCCACCAGTCTGTCGGTATCGTAAGCCCACCGCATTACAGAACTTCAATCCAACTAAGATGTCCGGTCTCTGTTGGAGGACTTAAAATACCATTAGAAGGTGATCCCACAGTGTTTTACGGATTCTTTGCTTCATTTATAACTTGAAAAAAGTCCGCTGCTTCCGCTTTCTCAGGCATTAAGTACCTAATGGCTTTCGCTGTTGTATTTGGAAAAAGCTGCATAGGTAAATTAATACTTTAACGTTCTCTGCCCTTGATACTGCCTTGCTTCTCTGCAGTAGCGGAGTAGCACCCCGACAATGAGGGTTAATGGGAACGATCCTGCCTTGTATCTCAGGCACAAAAAAATGTTGAAATGTTTGTAAATCTATCGGACCAAACTGCGTGGTCATCAGTCCATAGCGTACAAACTACTTAACCCTAGGTAAGCTAACCTAAGGACAACACACACACCCATGCCCCAGGGAGGACTCGAACCTCCACGGCGAGCGACCGCGCGCTCCGCAGCGAGACGCTTTAGACCGCTTTTTTTTTTTTATTTTTTTTTTTATTTTTTTTTTTTTGTTTTTTTCTCTTTTTTTATCTGTTTCTGTGTGGTCCCACCATATGGAGTAAGAAAACGATGGCTTCTAGAAATAAAATTTTCCCTTTCTGTGAATGAACAATGAAAATAAAAACATAGATAAATATGAGGATGTGATGAGATCTTCTTCGATCAATCCTCTGGGAACCACATTAATAGTTTCTTATAAAAAAATAATAATAATAATAATAAATTCTTGCAGGACGAACCTCGACAGTTGGGAAGAGTATCAACTGCGTGGCAGCGTCGGAGTTCGTCATCTCGTGTTTATTTTCGCACTTTAGCGTTTCCGTGTCGTTATTTCCTAACGGTTCGTTCCATATACTTTATTGTCTAAATCTTTGTCTTCTTGTAACTCCGTTGCACCATTCGTCGAAAACTCCACATCGCCGTGAGTGTCTCTGCGGATCTCCTTTCCCTTTATGTTAACCTTTCTTCTTAAGTACACTTTGTGGATATCGTATCTTCTTGCTTATGATGAGTAAGTTCTTCTTGTTGGCGAATGTCCTGGGGTCGATCGTGATAGAATACCTCCGAAAATATCTATTATATTTCTGTTGACAAAGTTTCTCGTGAAGGAGAATGTCTTCGGAAACTGAACCCGTTCCTAGGGTGACGTGAGTATCACTTGAAGGTAATTTTGAAAATTTTTGTTGTATTGGGAGCCAAATCGGTTTTTAGTCCGCCAGTGTTGAGTAGATAAATACACACGGAAGTCTTGGACATCGGGAGTCTTGGTGGAGAGCGTATAGTTTATAAAATGACCCATCAGCCATACGTAGCTGTTGTGTTTGACTTCCGGGAAAAGTCGAAATTCTGGTCGTAGGAGGTCTGTGATTTGAATGGTCTGGGGTGCTGTTCTGTTGAGGATAGCTAGTTTTTTACGCGTCCAGTTCCAGACTTGCACTTGATCCTTGCAGACAAAGATGTGTGCAATCGTCGCCACAACATGGCAGAATTCACAGTACGGAGTCCGTGCAAGGCCGATTCTGTGCAGCCTTTCTTGGGTGGGCACAGTTTCAGTGGCTACGTCATACCATTTCGATCGAACATCTGTAGGCAATGTTCTGTTGTGAATATTAGTCCAAACCATCTTCCAATTGGAAGCCGGGTATTTTTTCTCTATGGGAGAAGATGATGACTTCAGTAATAGGCGGCGGTACAACTGTCCAGTCGTCTTCTTAAAAAATTCGCTGTCAATGTAGCTGCATTCCAAATAATAAAGAGCTATGTGCTGAAGGTGTGGACTGATGTGGGCAATATCTATCGGAGGAGACATGTTGTGGGGGCGCGATAGCTGATAAAGCCGTTTCGTGATTGTGTCCTCAGTGGCCAATAATATTTTACATGTTCGTGTCAGGTATATGGCCAAAGCGTGCATTCCTGGGTTGTTTAAGCCAAGGCCTCCCATGTCGCAAGGCAGAGCTGTTATTTGGAAGGAAACTTTAAAAATATTTAGTTTCCAAACGAACCAGGCGGCCGCTGCTAAAAGTGATCGAGCCACAGTTGTTGGCATTGGCAGAACGGCGGCGACGTATTGTAGTTTGGACAGGACGTAAGAGTTCACGAAAAAGGCTCTCTGTAGACGATCTAGGTTTCTCGTTTCCTGTTCGCGCAAGTTTGCTCTTACAGTCTGTATTTTGGGCTGCCAGTTTTTATTGTACATATCCTGAGGTCTGGCCGTAATGTACATACCAAGTTGTTTCCTTGTTTGTACACAAGGTAACCAACCGTCACCAATAATAGACTCAACTTGACCTATTGTTAACATTGCAGATTTATTGTTGTTTAGGAGTGCACCACTATCTCTTTGGAAATCTTCTAGGATACGCTTCGCATTATCAATATCCGTAACATTATTTAAGAGTAGACTGACATCGTCGGCATAAGCTTGAACTACAGATTTTATTCCGAAAAACTGGAAGCCAGGCAAGCTGTGATGTATTTTACGCAACAGTGGTTCCATAAGCATGGCGTAGAGTGTCGTTGAGAGGGGGCATCCTTGTTTTATTCCTCTGGAAAGTGGCACATACTCTGTCAGCGTGTCGTTTACAACGAACCGCGTGCGAGTTCCTCTGACGCAGTTGTTAACAAGCCGCACAAAGGCGGGACTGAACCCCATCGTTGTCATTACTTTGCTGAGATAGGGGTACTCGACTCTATCGTAAGCCTTGTCGAAATCCAGGAAGGCTATAGCCATCGCTGTGTTTGTCGTCCAGGTGAGTGTGACGAGATCCCTGTACAGCGTCAAAATGTTTGTTATGGAGCGGCCGCGAACCGCACTTGCTTGGTATGGTCCTAAGATGTCAGGTAAAAGCGGCCGTAACCGTGCATTGAGGGTGCGTGTCAGAAGTTTAAAGTCTGCGTTTAGCAGCGTTATAGGCCGGAGATCCTTTATAGTTTTTGTCTGTGGCTTTTTAGGTATTAAGACAGTCACCCCTTCGGTAAAAGCAGTAGGGAGAGAAATCCCACGAAGTATCTCATTATATATCTCTGTGAGTCTGTCCCCAATTATGTGCCAGTATTTGGTGTAAAATTCGACGGGCAACCCATCTGTGCCCGGAGATTTATTTCGTGGCGCGGCCTTGAGTGAATCTCTAAGTTCCTCATTAGTGAAAGGAGCAAGTAAACCTTGATTGTCATCTGCCGTAATTGTGTAGGGGGTGGCCTGAATATGAAACCATTCCTCCACCTTGTCGTGCGGTACACTAGCGCTGCTATAACGAGCTGCAAAATGATTGACAACATAGGTTTTGATATCTCTTTGTTGGGTATAAGATGTGCCGTCATCGTCTTGTAAGTTTTTAATAAGTTTCCTGCGTGCCATACGTAACTGTCGCACTAAATGATATACAGACGTCTTTTGCTGCGGTAAGTTGGCGAAGTCGCGCGCACGAACCTGGTGTCCGGTGGCGGATTGTCCCATCAAGGTGGTTATTTTGGCTTGTATGCGCCGTATCTGGGTCATGTTGGTCAGCAGCTGGTTATAATCCTTGTATAACTCTCGTAGAGCGAGGAAGTAAAACTCCTTAGTCTCTCTCTCGTAGCGCGCTCTCACTCTGGCGTGTTGTTTGATACAATTAATGATTTTTCCCTTAGTATAAAGCGTCCACCATTCCACTCCGGTCCGGTATTTAGGTCTTTGTGAGGCGGCGGTTTGCCAAACTTTCAAGATCTCATGTTCTAAACTTTCGTCCTGTAAGAGACTGCAGTTGAGGTGCCATCGACCATTGCCTCTGTAAATTGTCTGTGGAGTATGTTTAATGACCATATGGTATGCTATATGGTCAGCGAAGTTCACAGGCCAGTATTCGCAACTCCCAACAGTTGCTAAGAGATCTTGGTGGACATATATTCGGTCTAACCTACTTGCTGACGTCGAAGTAAAATGGGTGTAAGCGACGCCGCTCGGGTGGGAATGAATCCATGTGTCCACTAGCTGAAGTTCTGTTGTTAAGGTTTGCAGCTCCTGACTGAAGTTAAAATTCGGCGTCTGATCCATGGGTCTCAAAACACAATTGAAGTCTCCTCCCAAAACGATGCGTCGGCGCAAGTCGGTGATTAAATTGGCTATCTCTCCAGTATAAAACTCCTTCCGCGCTGCTCGCGCAGTAGAACCGGAAGGTGCGTATACATTAAGGAGGAGTAGATCATTAAAGTCGGCCGCAATACCTCGTCCCGTTGGTAAGATGGAGAGGGGAAAACAAGGGATACCCTCTTTGTACAGGATCATGGTGCCAGCCTCGGTTCCTATGTTAACTATGGCATCGTATCCAGGTACATCTGCGATTAAGGGTGTCATGGCTTCTTGTAAAAAGATAATGTCAGCATCTGCTGCCCGCAAATACTGTCTGAGGCTGTAGATTTTAACTGGCGAAGTGATCCTGTTAATATTCAAGGTACAAATCTTATAAGCTTGCATCAAACATGAAGTAGTGGGTGTGAGTCTTCCATAGGCAGCTGGTTGGGGTGGCTAACCTAGCGTTAGTCTTTAGCGCCAGGTGTTTGAGAAGTTAGTACGGTGGCTGGTCGAGATGCCAATAGCGGTCCGCTCGTTACCATCGTTTCTTCGGCCATCTCTTGGCCAACAGGTACATCTTCAGTGTCGTCCGCCCAGCTGGAAGTTGAGGCGGCTATTGACGTGTCTGTTATGGCCTTATCGAGGGCAGATTGGTGCTCATGGCTGGCTTTATTGGATAAGTTGGCCGTCTTCGTCCGTTCACAAGCCTCTTGTTCTTTCGTCTGAAAGCTGGCCGCAATATTGTCCGTGGGCACTGAATGTTGTGCTAGAGGGCTACTGCCAACAGAAAGTAGAGCTTCTTCAGCTGGTGTACGAAGCATCTGTTTGGCTTTCTCGCGCAGCGTAGGCGCAGATTTCTCTGCATCGGGATGGGCAATCCTCCGTTTCTTCCTGTTCGTCGGTGACGAACCTCTCTTAGGAGATCCCTCGTTCTCGGGAGACGGAGAACGAATTTCTTCCGTACACTGTCGTTCATCGTCTTTATCACCCATTTTGTCTACGATAGTACAGTTGCTCCCTGGATGTGAGGCCTCGAGCACCTTAGCATGCTGGCCGTTCCCTGTAGTAGTTTCTTCATGACTACTTGTCTCCATAGGGACATTATCATCGTTGGGAACGTTATCCCTGTAGACTTCTATTTCAGAATTTGAAGTCGTGGCGACGTTGGCACGAACGGCCGCTACATATGTAGTTGGTAGTAAAGTCATCTTCGGGGGGCATTCTGGTTCACCTGTAGGTAACTGGGTTACTCTTCGTAGGATACATTGGGCTCTGACGTGCCCTGTGGAGTTGCATCCTGAACATGTCCTTGGTTGCCCGTCATACATTATAATCGCCCTGTACCCACATATCGTGAGGTACGATGGGATATGGCGTCGCAATTCGATTTTAATTTGTCGAACCCCATTGAGCACTGGATACTTGTGAAAGGAAGCCCATTTTTCGGCTACGTTGTTGATAACAGTGCCATAACACTTCAGAGTGGCGTTGATTTGTTCTGCAGTTATTTCGAACGGCAGTTCGAAAATACGCACGGTCCTAACAGCAAACCCAGCGCGAGAGACAGTGACCTTGCCAACATTTCCGTCATTATGGAGAAACTTTAGGGAATCACCACATGATTCTATGATTTTGTCACATAGTTCAGGAGAACGTAACTTGATGTAAACCGTGCTACTGACAATCGAAAGGTGAATTCCAATTACGTCGGCAGGAGGTATTTTAACGTCTTCGTCTATAAATCGTTCCACTTCATATATTTTAGGTCGGGAGAAGTTACCATCGAATGAAAATCTCAATGTGTCTATTCTCTCTGGTTGCTCCATATTAATGTCCATACTGGTGTCTGCACATTATAAACAACTAGAACGGGTTGCTACGAGCGCCGCAACAGCGTGTAACTCACCACAAGCCGCACCGCCGGCCGCCGCTGACAAGTAAACACGCCCCGGACGGTCCGACCGCCACGACGGTCAGGCCGGGAATGCTCGGCTACTCCGCCACGGCTATCTCAGGCACAAATTTTAGTTCAATGCCTCTTCTTCAGTGTAATATATCTTTGATATATATCGAGACAAATATGTCTCCGAACGTTGATTTATTATGTGATATTTATATCCTGTGTGATTTTATAAGTGAGTAGATACGTGTGTGTTCTTTTTCTGATGAAGGCTGTGGCCAAAAGTTAAGTTGCTTGTGTGTGGATGCTTCTTTTTCCGTTGCCCTGTTGCGTCTCGATTATCATTTTTGCGGTGAGTTGCAAGCTATCCTCATTATACAGTACAGTCAAACGACGTTGAGTGAGAATCGTCTAAGGCGTTAACATGAAATATTCCTGGAACCACTGAAGATTTGCAAACAGCGTCCGCTGAAATTTGCAGATGCTCCAACTCGTCTTCGTCTCTGTTATTAGCAATCTCAAGCATCAAACGTGCCGATGCATTGTGTAGTTAAGTGGCTGAATTGTGTTTTTAACTCCCAAACATTAACACGAAGTATGTTCAAAAACAAGTGCTCAAAGCTGAAACAACAATTAAGAGAACAATTACGAGAAGTGGACGAACTTGGACACAAGAACAAAGGCAGCAGGCTAGCGACCGCATTAACGAGCACTGAAGTCTGACGAAACTCCAGAGAAAGGAAAAGAAAAAGGAATGAAGTTGCAGCTTCGTCCTAAATTGCAGTTTGCTCGTAAAATAATACTAACGAAAAGAGTATTTTGCTACGCAGACAATGGTTATGCCCATAACTCTGAAGTTTGCGGAGATAAAGGTTTTTACAGTGGACTGTGTGCCCTTTATAATACCATTTAATAGCTCTTGCATACAGCTCCCGCAGTGACATGAAGCATATACTGTCGGTAGTATACAGGGAGAATGAAATACGTACAGTGGTATAGTCCGCTGAATCAGCGTCCGCTTCTGCCCCATGAAATAACTTTCTTTTTTTCAGGACGTTGCGGGTGAAACTTTATCTTGCCTGCAGTTCTTTCCCTTATAACTTGACATATACCTGTCGCAATTTTGCGAATTTCTGCAGTGGAAAATGCAACATTAATTATAGCAAGATACTATCCTTCTCCAAAGTTAACAAAGAGAGAATGAAAAATTTCCAAATAATTGTTACTAATATAATCTGGGGCTAATAATCTAAAGGAATTTATTAGTTACTCTGCTCTGCATTTCCATGCACTTTTTTCAGTTGTTAGCTTTAACATTTGTGTTGCATTGCCACCAACCATCCGTGAATGGCTGTTCCGTAGGGCAAGTGTCAAATGTACAAGGCTGTGAGACGAACGCAATTCAAGTACAATAAATGTAACCTTGCGTTTCGTGCTTCGAACAGTTATTCTGGTCCTTTTGCAGGGCGAGATAGCATTACTCTTATTTGGAACTGTAGTATGAGGGTCCACAGAAATCAGTTCCGTGTTATTTATAGACAGTCTACTTTTACATGGTTACCTTGCAAACACACTGGCTGGCGGTTTATCGAACCAATTACATACTATTTATCTACTATTCCGTTCTCGAAAAGCACTGCGTTCGAACTCTGATTTCCCTAATTTTGTTTTGATTATCATTCCTTCCTATGTAAGTGGCAGCCAACACTATATTTTCGCATACCTAGGAGAATGTAAGATCTAAATTTCATAAGGAGATCTCGCCGCAACGAAAAATGCAGTTTCTGTAATGATTCTCTCTCCAACTCTTGTATAATTTCTGTAACACTCTCTCAAGTATTGCGACAATACAAAACGAGCTGCCCATCTTTGCCCTCTTTCTATGCCCTCTGTTAATCCAACATGATAAGGATTCCATATTGCGCAGCAATGCTACAGTTCTGTTACAACTTCTACGTGCCTGCTGTGTAAAATGTAAATCGCGAAATAATGAAACTTACAGAATGACTAGTTTTACATTGAAAAATAGGACAAGAACATTTTCACAGCGATAAATAATGAAGTAGTTAGAGCGAATGCTAAATAAACAGAATGAAAAACTTTAGAAGTCACTCATAAAAATTTTGTAAAGGCAGGTAGCATTGTATAAGTAGGCAAGAAATTGCCTACTTATGTTAATAACCGGGTGTTCTCGTTGACATTGTTCTTCTTTGCTGAGATGTAATGAAGTAAAGCATACTCTCGTCGTCTTTGGGGATTTGGAGGTGATAAGACATAATTAATTATTTTGTGCAGCCAACCGTGCAAAAATAAGGATATTAGCCTATTTCGTCAAACATTAATCAGGACAATTTATAGACATTAATCGGACTTCAAAAAATGTTTAAAAGTGACTGCAGCTTCTAAACAAATATTATTAAGGTTTATGACATGCCAAGTTGAGAATGAGACAGTATAATGATGCTGCACATGATAGATGGAATGGAATGGCGTTCAACTCTCAATTACGGAAATTATATCTGCAATATAATTATATATATAGGAATTGACTTTGATTTGAAAATAAGAAAGAGGAAACTTGACTTTCATATTTATTAATTAAAATATGGTTCATAGTCACATTATATTGGAGAATAGTTGAGGAGTATCTTATATCACATCTGGTCCAAGCTAATACTAAAAGAGACTAGGCGTTGATCGTTCTTTTTCCTTAGATAAAAAGCCAGAGGATAAAAGTTGTTGGTAGAGATGGCAAGAAAAGAGAAAGCTGGCGGCAGAGAGGAAAATTATCTTTCCGATAAATCGCGTAATATTTCAGAGTAATGCTTCAAGCCTTTGGTTCTTCCTCTTCAACATTTTCTGCGCGTTCTTTCCAATTTAAGCC
Organism: Locusta migratoria; assembly: GCA_026315105.1. Classification (NCBI taxonomy): domain Eukaryota; kingdom Metazoa; phylum Arthropoda; class Insecta; order Orthoptera; family Acrididae; genus Locusta; species Locusta migratoria. The sequence goes on from CM048749.1 coordinate 209,560,728, forward strand.
GGTTGCAGTTGAATTTACGGATTTGATTGATGTATCCTATAAACGAAATTTAGCGGATTCCTTTCGGTACACATGAGGACAACTCCACACTTTCCATTAATTACGGTCAATTTCCAATTTTCGCACTATACAGATATCTTACCTAAATCGTACTGCAGTTGTTTTCGATACTCTGACCACAGTACTAGACGATGAATGACAGCATCATATGCAAACAACGTAATAAGTCTGTTCAGATTTCTCCCCAAGTTGATTATGTAGATAAGGAGCAGCAGAGGACCTATACTTCCCTGGGAACGCCAGATATCACCTCGTAGTCGATGAATTTCCGTCAATTACTGCCAACTGTGTCCTCGCTGACAGGAAATATCCAATCCAATATCTGCATAAGCACGCAATTTGATCAAAAGCCGTTTCTGGAATTTTAGAAATAGTGAATCAGTATTAGTTCTCTTGTCTACAGCTTTCTTCACTCTGTATGAAGAAAAATATAGTTGTGGTTCGCAAGTACGATGTTCTGTAAATCAGTGTTCATTATGGGTTCCTGTTTGAGAAAAATGATAAAGTTTATACACAATATATGTTCCAAATCTCTGCTACAAATTGACATCAATGATGTGTGTTTGTAATTTAGTGGGTTACTCCTAATGGTTCTCTTGAATGCCGGTGTGACCTGTGCAACTTTCCAATCATTGAACAATTTACACGTGTTGTTGGGTGCGATCTATTTTTATACGGAAACTTGTTATTGCTTTGCCAAGATCGCTTCTCTATTTACCACTTTAACCAGATTCGACTGAGCTTACAGCTATCATCAGATGATTAACTGCCTCTTAACTATCCATGAACATACAACTTTGAACATGGCTGATTAACAGTAACCGTAATCCAATTTTTTTTATTATTATTATTTTTTTTTTTTTTTTTTTTTTATCAGGCAACCGGTTGGGTCATTTTTAGGTGCTTGACTTTGGTTTCGTTGCCACTAGGGACAACTTCATCAGAAGAATAAACTGTTTTTATTCTTCTGATGAAGTTGTCGCTTTTTAATAATGATTCTAAAATTGCTAGAGATTGCTTGAATAATCAAAAGATGTTATCAGTAGATTATTTATTTTCAATTAACAACATGTTTTGGGCGTAGCCTATCATCTGGTGATCTGTCAATAAGATACGTATACAGACAATTAAGTATATACACAAAATTATTTGCAATTTATAATTAAATTATGAAATATGTTTTATAGTTTTACATAATTTGGAATTACATACCGATATTATATAAATTTAGAGTTTATGTATTCGAATTTGTCTTGTAAAATACTGTCGCTATGTATTGACAAATAAGAATAAACATCAGTTGTTATTAAGATAATATTTATATAAAATAAAGATTATATATATATATTATTTTAGAAAATAAAGATTCTATTGCAGATTATAATGTGAGTAATCTTAATGACAGATTACCAAATGATGGGCTACGCCTAAAACATGTTGTGAATTGAAAATAAATAATATACTGATAACATCTTTTGATTATTCAAGCAGTCTCTAGCAATTTTAGAATCATTATTAAAATTTTACAATGAAGGTTGCATACCTCTACCAAGACTTTCAGTCTAAAAAAAATTGTCCCTAGTGGCAACGAAACCTAGGTGAAGCGCCTAAAAATTACGCAACCGGTTGGCTGATATAAAAAAATTGTTAAAAAATATCCACGAACACTAATAATGATAGCTTTATGCATTTTATTTTGGATATCTACATAGCTGTGGAACTGTGGTGAATTTAGTCATACCCGTAAAAATTATGTAGCTCTGTCTATACGGAGTTGGTGTTTATTGGTCTGGTGTCATTATCACATTACCTTTGGCGATAGAACCTAACCGTGGTTGGGTACTCCTAATCTCACAACACCTCATCAAAAATATTTAAGAAGTTATTATCCAATATCTCCAGCTAATCGTTGACATTTTTCTTAAATGTTTATAAATCTGCATATTCTCTAGTATGTTTAATTTCTTTCCTTTAAGCGCTTTCATTGACTTCATATTCAGTCACTTCATCCTTACTCATTTCCGCTAGAGTTTCTTCGAATGTAAATCCACGCGGTAAGATTTCATCCTTTCGCAATCGTCAAATGTGATTGAGGGAAAATCTCATACAATGTAAACAAATCATATCTCTACAGTGCATACAGTAAGTTTTGTATATAAGACGTTTATAACCTAACAAGGCACTTCAACAAAATACTGATAAAATACATGCTATTGTCCCATTATTGGGACACACAAAATACATTGATATAGCATTTACTTTAGAATATCTGAGAAATGTTGAATTTTACATACCTAAACCACTAAATAACAATTCATTGTTATATTCATACTTTGTCGAGTGTCTTGGATTTTATGTTTGTTCTCTCGTAGGTGCTCACCAAATGTAATTTTTTACTCGATTACGAGAGTATACAGGTAGTCACAATAAAACAATATTTCGTGTGCAAAATTGTGAAAGACATAAGCTTAGAATTGTTGCCAATAGTTGATGAGGACGTGACGTGGGTAAAAACGTTGAAACAGGTGAGAAAGGCAATATATTAATTTTAATGTTAACGCCGCCTTCACAGTTTATTCAACATAACACCGACGACGTCCACAAGAATAAAGCCCTGCACATCGAAAGTAGCAACAGCGTTTTACGTGTGCATTGCCGACAAAAAGCGTCATATCATTGGACAGTTGCACGTTACTTGGTACTCGGGAGCCACGTCAGCCAAAGCTAAGTCTGAATAAATATAATAATTTAAAATTTTTCTTCTTACAAAGCTTTTGTGCCATACATAATCATTTTGTATTAACTTAAGAACTACATTGTTTTTCAGGTGTATTAAGTAAATGGAAGGTGCAGGAAATGAGTAGGCGTACGAAATACATACAGCAGAACCGCAGATATTTCAGCCAACGCTGAAGGAAGTAAGATATGCAATCAAGAAATTAAAAAGAACATAAAGCACCGGGAGCAGATTGCATAATTGCAGAATTAGTTAAAAAGGGGGACAAAAATTGGCAGAAGTAATTCACAAAGTAATAACTTAAGTATTTAACTCAGAGGTAATACCTAAAGAGTGGCAGGAATCAATTCCGGTCCCAATTTTTAAGAACGGCGACAAAATGGCATGAGGTAATTATAAAGCGATATGCCTGTTACCAATATGTTTCAGAATTTTCTCAAATATTTTGCTAAGCAGGATTACACCATATGACGATGAAATTGTGGGGGATTGCCAACCTGGCATTCAGACGAACAGGTTCACTGTAGATCAAATATTCACCCTGCGTCAAATTTTGGAGAAGAAATGGGAATATAATACGCCAGTTCATAATATTTTAATAGATTTTACAAAAGCATATGATTCAGTATTGCGAACAAAATAGTACAGAATTCTTTTGGAACTTGGATTACCAGAGAAGTAAGTTAGGCTTATAGAAGCGAGTATGAAAAACACAGAAGGTAGAGTACGCGTGGGAAAACTGGAGTCAGAAGAATTCGAAATAAATAACGGACTTAAGGAAGGAGATGCCCTGCCCACCTACTATTTAATTTAGTCCTAGAGTATACTGTGCGGATGACAGCAGATAATTCAGTGGGTGGAGCTTGTAACGTTGCTGCTATGTTGCGCACTCTCTACAAAATCCGTTACTAACATCACAAACACGAAATATCGGACACCTAAGTAAAACTTTGCTACTGGACATGTAAACTGTCAGATTTTGGCGTTTAGTTTGAAATATGATTAACACTATTAGTAGAACATCTTTATAAAATAGTCTGTTGATTTAAACATAACTTTGGCTGTCCTTTTATGTAATTTTCAATTTTTTGATACTTCTGTAAATAATAACTGCAAACACTAAAAATGCATTACACTTAGTTACGGAATATGCCGAGCCTATAAAGGTACTAATTTGTATGAAAATAACAATACTACATGTTATAACTATTGCACAAAATGATTGCATATGTACCTTTTGTTTAAATAAATTCGGGAAGACCATGTTTTATATATCACTGGGTCCTAAATTAAATACTGATCATTTTTCACATACCAAAATTAATAATCCATTTGATACTAAGGAACTAGCTTCGAAATAGACGAAACTACAACGACTTTATACAAATCCGCATTTATAATAAATTAAACCGCAAATTGAAATACATTAAAATTACGTACCTCAATAATAGTACACCTTCATAATATTGCCAAAACATATAAGTGTGCACTTAAAAAACACAAATAACGTAAATAAATTGATTTATTTTAAAAATGAGTCAAAAGAAGACTTTTAGTTTGCGTACCACATTAAATGCAAATTTCATGAAACACGTACATACATTGAGATAAATAGTTAAAGCTTAAATGTAATATTTTAATTTGTGTATTTTGTAATATTTCAAGTATTGTTATATTATTTATTTGATAACCGAAAAACTTTGTCATTAGTCTTATTATGCGGTTACATGGAAAAAGGTTGTAGAGAAGCCATGTTTTCTCACTCTGTTCATAGCTATAAACCTGTTAACGTCTATGTGATCTGCTGATGAATGTTTTGAACATTATACTGTTGCATAAGTAAATAAATTTGTTTCCGTCACAATGGAACTATCATCAAGAATGTCTGTGATTATTTAATTGAATCTCCTGAAACTTATTCTACTATTTTTCTGAATGCTCAGCATCAACAATGCAGATGTTCGTCTTCAAGAACCAAGATAAGTAAAATATGTATGTCTGATCTTCTCCATCTAAAGTGAAGTGGTTTGCTATATATCTGACTGTTGAAATGAAATATGTATACGTTCTTTAGGAAAACTCAATTTAACAGTTAAATCCACGTTCCAGGAGAGGTGAGGTCGTTAGAAGTTACAAGGGAATATTAAGATATTAGCGTATACATATGATCTAAGCACCATTAGCGATAGGAAAGAATCTGTAACAGCAAAAGCGAATGCTTTAATCAAGGCCAGCGAAGACATAGATCTGAGGATAAGTGAAGACTAAACGAAATAGTCGGGCACTACCAGATTACCAACAGCAATAAATTGGAAATGTTAATAGTTGGTGACAAGCAGTTTGAAAAAGTGAACGTGTTTAACATTTTGGGTTTAGAAATGATATTGAATCAGAGCTGAGGAAGAGGTTACGGTCTGGAAATGCTTCCTAGATTACTCTCATCGCTCTTATTGTCTAGAAATTTAAAGATCAGAATATACACACCTATTATTCTTCCAGTTATGCTATACGTGTGTGAGACTTGGACTCTCACTTTGCAAAATGAAAAACCGTTTCAAGCATTTGAAAACAAAATTTTGAGGAAAATTTTCGGAGCAAAAAGTGATGACATTAGCGAAAACTGCAAAACGAAGAGGTTCACGAACTGTATTCAAGCCGTAACATAAGCAGTGTTACTGTATGACGTAAGCTGCGATGGGCGGGTCAGATACCTCGAATGGATGAAGGCAGGGCAGCACGCAGAATATTCGTAAGGCGCTTAGAGCGAAAACGTCCTGTGGAGAGACCGAAGCGTAAATGGGAGGACAATGTTAACCGATTACTGTCCATTGCCACGTTTTTGGGACGCAAATATTTTATTTAATTCTAGGTGAGCAATGTAACTTTTAGCTTTGGTTGTGGTACCTGAAGGAAGAACTGACTTGTACGAAATAAATAATTTTTCTCTAATTAGTTAAGTTTAGGAACGGAGTTAAATTGCCTGTTTTCTGTACTTTCTTTAGCTACACTGTTTATATGCGGGTGGCTGCTGTACAACAGCGAATTGTTATTTAGTGGTTTGGGTGTGTTTATGAGTATACGGACAGCCATGTAAAATTCAACATTTCTCAGATATTCTGAAGTAAATGCTATATCAATGTATTTTGTGTGCCCCAATAAAGGGACAATAGCATGTGTTTTATCAGTATTTTGTTGAGGTGCCTTGTTAGGTTATAAACGTTTTACATACAAAAATTACTGTATGCATTGTAGAGATATGATTTGTTTATATTGTATGAGATTTTCCCTCAACCACATTTGACGATTGCGAAAGGATAAAATCTTACCGCGTGGATTTACATTTGAAGAAATTCTAGCGGAAATGAGTAATGAATATGAAGTTAATGACTTAAAGCTAGTGTTTATTCCTTTACAATGTAGATAAAATATTAACTGAAGGAGATATTGACGAAAGTGTCTCAAAATTTAACGGTCTGTGATTTTTGTTCTGGTATTCTGAAATTTATTCAAACAATTTTTCTTTCATTTGTTACTCAAGGTTTAATAGTAATTTAAAAATGCTGCAAAAATAACTAAAATTCTGCAGGTATTGGTTTAAGGCCGATTTGAGGAGCCTAGGGATTGAAGACGAGTGGAAGGAAATAGCGCAAGACAGGGACAGATGGCGAAAACATGCTGTTGCGGTAATGGACTTTCAAGTCCGGTATGACCAGTAGGTAAGTAAGTAAGCATTAAAGACGGGATACAGCAATTTTCTACTTAAATTGCAGTGGCGCACGAAGAGAAATCGCTTGTATTTCTGTTTCTGAGAAAATTTTAGTTAACTTACCTCAATCTAATGTTAATATACCTCTAACAAACAATACTGTGCGCGATGGCGCGAGAGATCCACGCGCGCAACAAACGCCGCTCTGATAGAGTGACCTCGAAGCAACCAATCACACTACAAGTTTCAGGCCGGGCGGCGTTACGACTGTGAACATTCGTTCATCACAGGACAGGTTACTCTGTAACTTCAAAATTTGATCTGAAGATGGGCAGCTGTCCCGAAACCGGTCATGTTTTAGAAAATATAAGCGATCTGGAGACGGATATTCAAGAATTTTAAAAAGTGTAAGGTGCCTTCTCTTATTGTAACAAGAGAAGAGCGATTTTGCAGAAGGCGCGCGACGGCCCTGTTTTGGCGCGAAATAGAGCGTCAGGTTCCCTCTCGCAACGCGCCGCAGTTTCAGTCTCGAGCTGACCACTATACACGCCGGACCGCGCCGGTCATGAGTAAAGATTTGTGTAATAGTTATAACAGTCGAGGTCTCAACATGAGCTATGGGCAGCATAGGCCGTGTCGTATTTACAAAAGTTTTTCATATTTAATTATTTATTTAATAAATGGCATCCCTGACAATTATAAATCTCGCGAGTCGCTTCTTATGCTTCCATTCTAAAGAACTTATTTTCGCCTCACTTGTATGCTGTACAAGAACCAACGACCTGTGTGCTGTCTTCTGCGCTGGGGACACAACTATAGAAGACAACAGGTTAGGCAGAACTTTATGCTTTCCATATAGACTTGGACAGCAACTACGGCACCTCGTGCGTACTGTAGGGCGGTACAAACGCACACTGCTACGCAACAGCATCCGCAAGGATGTGGAGGTTTTAGGGGACTTGTGGGAGGAAGCAGTACTAACTTCTCCGTCCGCAAATATAAAACCCTAGGAAGCTTGTATACCCTGTGTCCATATTAGTTTGGCTATAAAAATAACAATAAGCAGGTAGAGAATGAAACTTCCTGGCAGATTAAAATACTGTGCCGGAACCGGGACTCGAACCTGGGACCTTTGCCTTTCGCGGGCAAGCGCACTACCGACTGTGCTATCCCGACACGACTCACGATGCCGCCTCACAACTTTACTCCCGCCAGTACCTCGTCTCCTACTTTCCAAACTTCACAGAAGCTCTCCTGCAAACACGCAAGACTAGCACTCCTGGAAGAAAGGATATGGTGGAGACATGGCTTAGCCACAGCCTAAGGGATGTTTCCAGAATAAAACTTCACTCTGCAGCGGAGTGTGCACTGATATGAAACTTCCTGGCAGATTAAAATTGTGTGCCGGAACCGGGACTCGAACCTGGGACCTTTGCCTTTCGCGGGCAAGCGCACTACCGACTGTGCTATCCCGACACGACTCACGATGCCGCCTCACAACTTTACTCCCGCCAGTACCTCGTCTCCTACTTTCCAAACTTCACAGAAGCTCTCCTGCAAACACGCAAGACTAGCACTCCTGGAAGAAAGGATATGGTGGAGACATGGCTTAGCCACAGCCTAAGGGATGTTTCCAGAATAAAACTTCACTCTGCAGCGGAGTGTGCGCTGATATGAAACTTCCTGGCAGATTAAAATTGTGTGCCGGAACCGGGACTCGAACCTGGGACCTTTGCCTTTCGCGGGCAAGCGCACTACCGACTGTGCTATCCCGACACGACTCACGATGCCGCCTCACAACTTTACTCCCGCCAGTACCTCGTCTCCTACTTTCCAAACTTCACAGAAGCTCTCCTGCAAACACGCAAGACTAGCACTCCTGGAAGAAAGGATATGGTGGAGACATGGCTTAGCCACAGCCTAAGGGATGTTTCCAGAATAAAACTTCACTCTGCAGCGGAGTGTGCGCTGATATGAAACTTCCTGGCAGATTAAAATTGTGTGCCGGAACCGGGACTCGAACCTGGGACCTTTGCCTTTCGCGGGCAAGCGCACTACCGACTGTGCTATCCCGACACGACTCACGATGCCGCCTCACAACTTTACTCCCGCCAGTACCTCGTCTCCTACTTTCCAAACTTCACAGAAGCTCTCCTGCAAACACGCAAGACTAGCACTCCTGGAAGAAAGGATATGGTGGAGACATGGCTTAGCCACAGCCTAAGGGATGTTTCCAGAATAAAACTTCACTCTGCAGCGGAGTGTGCGCTGATATGAAACTTCCTGGCAGATTAAAATTGTGTGCCGGAACCGGGACTCGAACCTGGGACCTTTGCCTTTCGCGGGCAAGCGCACTACCGACTGTGCTATCCCGACACGACTCACGATGCCGCCTCACAACTTTACTCCCGCCAGTACCTCGTCTCCTACTTTCCAAACTTCACAGAAGCTCTCCTGCAAACACGCAAGACTAGCACTCCTGGAAGAAAGGATATGGTGGAGACATGGCTTAGCCACAGCCTAAGGGATGTTTCCAGAATAAAACTTCACTCTGCAGCGGAGTGTGCGCTGATATGAAACTTCCTGGCAGATTAAAATTGTGTGCCGGAACCGGGACTCGAACCTGGGACCTTTGCCTTTCGCGGGCAAGCGCACTACCGACTGTGCTATCCCGACACGACTCACGATGCCGCCTCACAACTTTACTCCCGCCAGTACCTCGTCTCCTACTTTCCAAACTTCACAGAAGCTCTCCTGCAAACACGCAAGACTAGCACTCCTGGAAGAAAGGATATGGTGGAGACATGGCTTAGCCACAGCCTAAGGGATGTTTCCAGAATAAAACTTCACTCTGCAGCGGAGTGTGCGCTGATATGAAACTTCCTGGCAGATTAAAATTGTGTGCCGGAACCGGGACTCGAACCTGGGACCTTTGCCTTTCGCGGGCAAGCGCACTACCGACTGTGCTATCCCGACACGACTCACGATGCCGCCTCACAACTTTACTCCCGCCAGTACCTCGTCTCCTACTTTCCAAACTTCACAGAAGCTCTCCTGCAAACACGCAAGACTAGCACTCCTGGAAGAAAGGATATGGTGGAGACATGGCTTAGCCACAGCCTAAGGGATGTTTCCAGAATAAAACTTCACTCTGCAGCGGAGTGTGCGCTGATATGAAACTTCCTGGCAGATTAAAATTGTGTGCCGGAACCGGGACTCGAACCTGGGACCTTTGCCTTTCGCGGGCAAGCGCACTACCGACTGTGCTATCCCGACACGACTCACGATGCCGCCTCACAACTTTACTCCCGCCAGTACCTCGTCTCCTACTTTCCAAACTTCACAGAAGCTCTCCTGCAAACACGCAAGACTAGCACTCCTGGAAGAAAGGATATGGTGGAGACATGGCTTAGCCACAGCCTAAGGGATGTTTCCAGAATAAAACTTCACTCTGCAGCGGAGTGTGCGCTGATATGAAACTTCCTGGCAGATTAAAATTGTGTGCCGGAACCGGGACTCGAACCTGGGACCTTTGCCTTTCGCGGGCAAGCGCACTACCGACTGTGCTATCCCGACACGACTCACGATGCCGCCTCACAACTTTACTCCCGCCAGTACCTCGTCTCCTACTTTCCAAACTTCACAGAAGCTCTCCTGCAAACACGCAAGACTAGCACTCCTGGAAGAAAGGATATGGTGGAGACATGGCTTAGCCACAGCCTAAGGGATGTTTCCAGAATAAAACTTCACTCTGCAGCGGAGTGTGCGCTGATATGAAACTTCCTGGCAGATTAAAATTGTGTGCCGGAACCGGGACTCGAACCTGGGACCTTTGCCTTTCGCGGGCAAGCGCACTACCGACTGTGCTATCCCGACACGACTCACGATGCCGCCTCACAACTTTACTCCCGCCAGTACCTCGTCTCCTACTTTCCAAACTTCACAGAAGCTCTCCTGCAAACACGCAAGACTAGCACTCCTGGAAGAAAGGATATGGTGGAGACATGGCTTAGCCACAGCCTAAGGGATGTTTCCAGAATAAAACTTCACTCTGCAGCGGAGTGTGCGCTGATATGAAACTTCCTGGCAGATTAAAATTGTGTGCCGGAACCGGGACTCGAACCTGGGACCTTTGCCTTTCGCGGGCAAGCGCACTACCGACTGTGCTATCCCGACACGACTCACGATGCCGCCTCACAACTTTACTCCCGCCAGTACCTCGTCTCCTACTTTCCAAACTTCACAGAAGCTCTCCTGCAAACACGCAAGACTAGCACTCCTGGAAGAAAGGATATGGTGGAGACATGGCTTAGCCACAGCCTAAGGGATGTTTCCAGAATAAAACTTCACTCTGCAGCGGAGTGTGCGCTGATATGAAACTTCCTGGCAGATTAAAATTGTGTGCCGGAACCGGGACTCGAACCTGGGACCTTTGCCTTTCGCGGGCAAGCGCACTACCGACTGTGCTATCCCGACACGACTCACGATGCCGCCTCACAACTTTACTCCCGCCAGTACCTCGTCTCCTACTTTCCAAACTTCACAGAAGCTCTCCTGCAAACACGCAAGACTAGCACTCCTGGAAGAAAGGATATGGTGGAGACATGGCTTAGCCACAGCCTAAGGGATGTTTCCAGAATAAAACTTCACTCTGCAGCGGAGTGTGCGCTGATATGAAACTTCCTGGCAGATTAAAATTGTGTGCCGGAACCGGGACTCGAACCTGGGACCTTTGCCTTTCGCGGGCAAGCGCACTACCGACTGTGCTATCCCGACACGACTCACGATGCCGCCTCACAACTTTACTCCCGCCAGTACCTCGTCTCCTACTTTCCAAACTTCACAGAAGCTCTCCTGCAAACACGCAAGACTAGCACTCCTGGAAGAAAGGATATGGTGGAGACATGGCTTAGCCACAGCCTAAGGGATGTTTCCAGAATAAAACTTCACTCTGCAGCGGAGTGTGCGCTGATATGAAACTTCCTGGCAGATTAAAATTGTGTGCCGGAACCGGGACTCGAACCTGGGACCTTTGCCTTTCGCGGGCAAGCGCACTACCGACTGTGCTATCCCGACACGACTCACGATGCCGCCTCACAACTTTACTCCCGCCAGTACCTCGTCTCCTACTTTCCAAACTTCACAGAAGCTCTCCTGCAAACACGCAAGACTAGCACTCCTGGAAGAAAGGATATGGTGGAGACATGGCTTAGCCACAGCCTAAGGGATGTTTCCAGAATAAAACTTCACTCTGCAGCGGAGTGTGCGCTGATATGAAACTTCCTGGCAGATTAAAATTGTGTGCCGGAACCGGGACTCGAACCTGGGACCTTTGCCTTTCGCGGGCAAGCGCACTACCGACTGTGCTATCCCGACACGACTCACGATGCCGCCTCACAACTTTACTCCCGCCAGTACCTCGTCTCCTACTTTCCAAACTTCACAGAAGCTCTCCTGCAAACACGCAAGACTAGCACTCCTGGAAGAAAGGATATGGTGGAGACATGGCTTAGCCACAGCCTAAGGGATGTTTCCAGAATAAAACTTCACTCTGCAGCGGAGTGTGCGCTGATATGAAACTTCCTGGCAGATTAAAATTGTGTGCCGGAACCGGGACTCGAACCTGGGACCTTTGCCTTTCGCGGGCAAGCGCACTACCGACTGTGCTATCCCGACACGACTCACGATGCCGCCTCACAACTTTACTCCCGCCAGTACCTCGTCTCCTACTTTCCAAACTTCACAGAAGCTCTCCTGCAAACACGCAAGACTAGCACTCCTGGAAGAAAGGATATGGTGGAGACATGGCTTAGCCACAGCCTAAGGGATGTTTCCAGAATAAAACTTCACTCTGCAGCGGAGTGTGCGCTGATATGAAACTTCCTGGCAGATTAAAATTGTGTGCCGGAACCGGGACTCGAACCTGGGACCTTTGCCTTTCGCGGGCAAGCGCACTACCGACTGTGCTATCCCGACACGACTCACGATGCCGCCTCACAACTTTACTCCCGCCAGTACCTCGTCTCCTACTTTCCAAACTTCACAGAAGCTCTCCTGCAAACACGCAAGACTAGCACTCCTGGAAGAAAGGATATGGTGGAGACATGGCTTAGCCACAGCCTAAGGGATGTTTCCAGAATAAAACTTCACTCTGCAGCGGAGTGTGCGCTGATATGAAACTTCCTGGCAGATTAAAATTGTGTGCCGGAACCGGGACTCGAACCTGGGACCTTTGCCTTTCGCGGGCAAGCGCACTACCGACTGTGCTATCCCGACACGACTCACGATGCCGCCTCACAACTTTACTCCCGCCAGTACCTCGTCTCCTACTTTCCAAACTTCACAGAAGCTCTCCTGCAAACACGCAAGACTAGCACTCCTGGAAGAAAGGATATGGTGGAGACATGGCTTAGCCACAGCCTAAGGGATGTTTCCAGAATAAAACTTCACTCTGCAGCGGAGTGTGCGCTGATATGAAACTTCCTGGCAGATTAAAATTGTGTGCCGGAACCGGGACTCGAACCTGGGACCTTTGCCTTTCGCGGGCAAGCGCACTACCGACTGTGCTATCCCGACACGACTCACGATGCCGCCTCACAACTTTACTCCCGCCAGTACCTCGTCTCCTACTTTCCAAACTTCACAGAAGCTCTCCTGCAAACACGCAAGACTAGCACTCCTGGAAGAAAGGATATGGTGGAGACATGGCTTAGCCACAGCCTAAGGGATGTTTCCAGAATAAAACTTCACTCTGCAGCGGAGTGTGCGCTGATATGAAACTTCCTGGCAGATTAAAATTGTGTGCCGGAACCGGGACTCGAACCTGGGACCTTTGCCTTTCGCGGGCAAGCGCACTACCGACTGTGCTATCCCGACACGACTCACGATGCCGCCTCACAACTTTACTCCCGCCAGTACCTCGTCTCCTACTTTCCAAACTTCACAGAAGCTCTCCTGCAAACACGCAAGACTAGCACTCCTGGAAGAAAGGATATGGTGGAGACATGGCTTAGCCACAGCCTAAGGGATGTTTCCAGAATAAAACTTCACTCTGCAGCGGAGTGTGCGCTGATATGAAACTTCCTGGCAGATTAAAATTGTGTGCCGGAACCGGGACTCGAACCTGGGACCTTTGCCTTTCGCGGGCAAGCGCACTACCGACTGTGCTATCCCGACACGACTCACGATGCCGCCTCACAACTTTACTCCCGCCAGTACCTCGTCTCCTACTTTCCAAACTTCACAGAAGCTCGCAAACACGCAAGACTAGCACTCCTGGAAGAAAGGATATGGTGGAGACATGGCTTAGCCACAGCCTAAGGGATGTTTCCAGAATAAAACTTCACTCTGCAGCGGAGTGTGCGCTGATATGAAACTTCCTGGCAGATTAAAATTGTGTGCCGGAACCGGGACTCGAACCTGGGACCTTTGCCTTTCGCGGGCAAGCGCACTACCGACTGTGCTATCCCGACACGACTCACGATGCCGCCTCACAACTTTACTCCCGCCAGTACCTCGTCTCCTACTTTCCAAACTTCACAGAAGCTCTCCTGCAAACACGCAAGACTAGCACTCCTGGAAGAAAGGATATGGTGGAGACATGGCTTAGCCACAGCCTAAGGGATGTTTCCAGAATAAAACTTCACTCTGCAGCGGAGTGTGCGCTGATATGAAACTTCCTGGCAGATTAAAATTGTGTGCCGGAACCGGGACTCGAACCTGGGACCTTTGCCTTTCGCGGGCAAGCGCACTACCGACTGTGCTATCCCGACACGACTCACGATGCCGCCTCACAACTTTACTCCCGCCAGTACCTCGTCTCCTACTTTCCAAACTTCACAGAAGCTCTCCTGCAAACACGCAAGACTAGCACTCCTGGAAGAAAGGATATGGTGGAGACATGGCTTAGCCACAGCCTAAGGGATGTTTCCAGAATAAAACTTCACTCTGCAGCGGAGTGTGCGCTGATATGAAACTTCCTGGCAGATTAAAATTGTGTGCCGGAACCGGGACTCGAACCTGGGACCTTTGCCTTTCGCGGGCAAGCGCACTACCGACTGTGCTATCCCGACACGACTCACGATGCCGCCTCACAACTTTACTCCCGCCAGTACCTCGTCTCCTACTTTCCAAACTTCACAGAAGCTCTCCTGCAAACACGCAAGACTAGCACTCCTGGAAGAAAGGATATGGTGGAGACATGGCTTAGCCACAGCCTAAGGGATGTTTCCAGAATAAAACTTCACTCTGCAGCGGAGTGTGCGCTGATATGAAACTTCCTGGCAGATTAAAATTGTGTGCCGGAACCGGGACTCGAACCTGGGACCTTTGCCTTTCGCGGGCAAGCGCACTACCGACTGTGCTATCCCGACACGACTCACGATGCCGCCTCACAACTTTACTCCCGCCAGTACCTCGTCTCCTACTTTCCAAACTTCACAGAAGCTCTCCTGCAAACACGCAAGACTAGCACTCCTGGAAGAAAGGATATGGTGGAGACATGGCTTAGCCACAGCCTAAGGGATGTTTCCAGAATAAAACTTCACTCTGCAGCGGAGTGTGCGCTGATATGAAACTTCCTGGCAGATTAAAATTGTGTGCCGGAACCGGGACTCGAACCTGGGACCTTTGCCTTTCGCGGGCAAGCGCACTACCGACTGTGCTATCCCGACACGACTCACGATGCCGCCTCACAACTTTACTCCCGCCAGTACCTCGTCTCCTACTTTCCAAACTTCACAGAAGCTCTCCTGCAAACACGCAAGACTAGCACTCCTGGAAGAAAGGATATGGTGGAGACATGGCTTAGCCACAGCCTAAGGGATGTTTCCAGAATAAAACTTCACTCTGCAGCGGAGTGTGCGCTGATATGAAACTTCCTGGCAGATTAAAATTGTGTGCCGGAACCGGGACTCGAACCTGGGACCTTTGCCTTTCGCGGGCAAGCGCACTACCGACTGTGCTATCCCGACACGACTCACGATGCCGCCTCACAACTTTACTCCCGCCAGTACCTCGTCTCCTACTTTCCAAACTTCACAGAAGCTCTCCTGCAAACACGCAAGACTAGCACTCCTGGAAGAAAGGATATGGTGGAGACATGGCTTAGCCACAGCCTAAGGGATGTTTCCAGAATAAAACTTCACTCTGCAGCGGAGTGTGCGCTGATATGAAACTTCCTGGCAGATTAAAATTGTGTGCCGGAACCGGGACTCGAACCTGGGACCTTTGCCTTTCGCGGGCAAGCGCACTACCGACTGTGCTATCCCGACACGACTCACGATGCCGCCTCACAACTTTACTCCCGCCAGTACCTCGTCTCCTACTTTCCAAACTTCACAGAAGCTCTCCTGCAAACACGCAAGACTAGCACTCCTGGAAGAAAGGATATGGTGGAGACATGGCTTAGCCACAGCCTAAGGGATGTTTCCAGAATAAAACTTCACTCTGCAGCGGAGTGTGCGCTGATATGAAACTTCCTGGCAGATTAAAATTGTGTGCCGGAACCGGGACTCGAACCTGGGACCTTTGCCTTTCGCGGGCAAGCGCACTACCGACTGTGCTATCCCGACACGACTCACGATGCCGCCTCACAACTTTACTCCCGCCAGTACCTCGTCTCCTACTTTCCAAACTTCACAGAAGCTCTCCTGCAAACACGCAAGACTAGCACTCCTGGAAGAAAGGATATGGTGGAGACATGGCTTAGCCACAGCCTAAGGGATGTTTCCAGAATAAAACTTCACTCTGCAGCGGAGTGTGCGCTGATATGAAACTTCCTGGCAGATTAAAATTGTGTGCCGGAACCGGGACTCGAACCTGGGACCTTTGCCTTTCGCGGGCAAGCGCACTACCGACTGTGCTATCCCGACACGACTCACGATGCCGCCTCACAACTTTACTCCCGCCAGTACCTCGTCTCCTACTTTCCAAACTTCACAGAAGCTCTCCTGCAAACACGCAAGACTAGCACTCCTGGAAGAAAGGATATGGTGGAGACATGGCTTAGCCACAGCCTAAGGGATGTTTCCAGAATAAAACTTCACTCTGCAGCGGAGTGTGCGCTGATATGAAACTTCCTGGCAGATTAAAATTGTGTGCCGGAACCGGGACTCGAACCTGGGACCTTTGCCTTTCGCGGGCAAGCGCACTACCGACTGTGCTATCCCGACACGACTCACGATGCCGCCTCACAACTTTACTCCCGCCAGTACCTCGTCTCCTACTTTCCAAACTTCACAGAAGCTCTCCTGCAAACACGCAAGACTAGCACTCCTGGAAGAAAGGATATGGTGGAGACATGGCTTAGCCACAGCCTAAGGGATGTTTCCAGAATAAAACTTCACTCTGCAGCGGAGTGTGCGCTGATATGAAACTTCCTGGCAGATTAAAATTGTGTGCCGGAACCGGGACTCGAACCTGGGACCTTTGCCTTTCGCGGGCAAGCGCACTACCGACTGTGCTATCCCGACACGACTCACGATGCCGCCTCACAACTTTACTCCCGCCAGTACCTCGTCTCCTACTTTCCAAACTTCACAGAAGCTCTCCTGCAAACACGCAAGACTAGCACTCCTGGAAGAAAGGATATGGTGGAGACATGGCTTAGCCACAGCCTAAGGGATGTTTCCAGAATAAAACTTCACTCTGCAGCGGAGTGTGCGCTGATATGAAACTTCCTGGCAGATTAAAATTGTGTGCCGGAACCGGGACTCGAACCTGGGACCTTTGCCTTTCGCGGGCAAGCGCACTACCGACTGTGCTATCCCGACACGACTCACGATGCCGCCTCACAACTTTACTCCCGCCAGTACCTCGTCTCCTACTTTCCAAACTTCACAGAAGCTCTCCTGCAAACACGCAAGACTAGCACTCCTGGAAGAAAGGATATGGTGGAGACATGGCTTAGCCACAGCCTAAGGGATGTTTCCAGAATAAAACTTCACTCTGCAGCGGAGTGTGCGCTGATATGAAACTTCCTGGCAGATTAAAATTGTGTGCCGGAACCGGGACTCGAACCTGGGACCTTTGCCTTTCGCGGGCAAGCGCACTACCGACTGTGCTATCCCGACACGACTCACGATGCCGCCTCACAACTTTACTCCCGCCAGTACCTCGTCTCCTACTTTCCAAACTTCACAGAAGCTCTCCTGCAAACACGCAAGACTAGCACTCCTGGAAGAAAGGATATGGTGGAGACATGGCTTAGCCACAGCCTAAGGGATGTTTCCAGAATAAAACTTCACTCTGCAGCGGAGTGTGCGCTGATATGAAACTTCCTGGCAGATTAAAATTGTGTGCCGGAACCGGGACTCGAACCTGGGACCTTTGCCTTTCGCGGGCAAGCGCACTACCGACTGTGCTATCCCGACACGACTCACGATGCCGCCTCACAACTTTACTCCCGCCAGTACCTCGTCTCCTACTTTCCAAACTTCACAGAAGCTCTCCTGCAAACACGCAAGACTAGCACTCCTGGAAGAAAGGATATGGTGGAGACATGGCTTAGCCACAGCCTAAGGGATGTTTCCAGAATAAAACTTCACTCTGCAGCGGAGTGTGCGCTGATATGAAACTTCCTGGCAGATTAAAATTGTGTGCCGGAACCGGGACTCGAACCTGGGACCTTTGCCTTTCGCGGGCAAGCGCACTACCGACTGTGCTATCCCGACACGACTCACGATGCCGCCTCACAACTTTACTCCCGCCAGTACCTCGTCTCCTACTTTCCAAACTTCACAGAAGCTCTCCTGCAAACACGCAAGACTAGCACTCCTGGAAGAAAGGATATGGTGGAGACATGGCTTAGCCACAGCCTAAGGGATGTTTCCAGAATAAAACTTCACTCTGCAGCGGAGTGTGCGCTGATATGAAACTTCCTGGCAGATTAAAATTGTGTGCCGGAACCGGGACTCGAACCTGGGACCTTTGCCTTTCGCGGGCAAGCGCACTACCGACTGTGCTATCCCGACACGACTCACGATGCCGCCTCACAACTTTACTCCCGCCAGTACCTCGTCTCCTACTTTCCAAACTTCACAGAAGCTCTCCTGCAAACACGCAAGACTAGCACTCCTGGAAGAAAGGATATGGTGGAGACATGGCTTAGCCACAGCCTAAGGGATGTTTCCAGAATAAAACTTCACTCTGCAGCGGAGTGTGCGCTGATATGAAACTTCCTGGCAGATTAAAATTGTGTGCCGGAACCGGGACTCGAACCTGGGACCTTTGCCTTTCGCGGGCAAGCGCACTACCGACTGTGCTATCCCGACACGACTCACGATGCCGCCTCACAACTTTACTCCCGCCAGTACCTCGTCTCCTACTTTCCAAACTTCACAGAAGCTCTCCTGCAAACACGCAAGACTAGCACTCCTGGAAGAAAGGATATGGTGGAGACATGGCTTAGCCACAGCCTAAGGGATGTTTCCAGAATAAAACTTCACTCTGCAGCGGAGTGTGCGCTGATATGAAACTTCCTGGCAGATTAAAATTGTGTGCCGGAACCGGGACTCGAACCTGGGACCTTTGCCTTTCGCGGGCAAGCGCACTACCGACTGTGCTATCCCGACACGACTCACGATGCCGCCTCACAACTTTACTCCCGCCAGTACCTCGTCTCCTACTTTCCAAACTTCACAGAAGCTCTCCTGCAAACACGCAAGACTAGCACTCCTGGAAGAAAGGATATGGTGGAGACATGGCTTAGCCACAGCCTAAGGGATGTTTCCAGAATAAAACTTCACTCTGCAGCGGAGTGTGCGCTGATATGAAACTTCCTGGCAGATTAAAATTGTGTGCCGGAACCGGGACTCGAACCTGGGACCTTTGCCTTTCGCGGGCAAGCGCACTACCGACTGTGCTATCCCGACACGACTCACGATGCCGCCTCACAACTTTACTCCCGCCAGTACCTCGTCTCCTACTTTCCAAACTTCACAGAAGCTCTCCTGCAAACACGCAAGACTAGCACTCCTGGAAGAAAGGATATGGTGGAGACATGGCTTAGCCACAGCCTAAGGGATGTTTCCAGAATAAAACTTCACTCTGCAGCGGAGTGTGCGCTGATATGAAACTTCCTGGCAGATTAAAATTGTGTGCCGGAACCGGGACTCGAACCTGGGACCTTTGCCTTTCGCGGGCAAGCGCACTACCGACTGTGCTATCCCGACACGACTCACGATGCCGCCTCACAACTTTACTCCCGCCAGTACCTCGTCTCCTACTTTCCAAACTTCACAGAAGCTCTCCTGCAAACACGCAAGACTAGCACTCCTGGAAGAAAGGATATGGTGGAGACATGGCTTAGCCACAGCCTAAGGGATGTTTCCAGAATAAAACTTCACTCTGCAGCGGAGTGTGCGCTGATATGAAACTTCCTGGCAGATTAAAATTGTGTGCCGGAACCGGGACTCGAACCTGGGACCTTTGCCTTTCGCGGGCAAGCGCACTACCGACTGTGCTATCCCGACACGACTCACGATGCCGCCTCACAACTTTACTCCCGCCAGTACCTCGTCTCCTACTTTCCAAACTTCACAGAAGCTCTCCTGCAAACACGCAAGACTAGCACTCCTGGAAGAAAGGATATGGTGGAGACATGGCTTAGCCACAGCCTAAGGGATGTTTCCAGAATAAAACTTCACTCTGCAGCGGAGTGTGCGCTGATATGAAACTTCCTGGCAGATTAAAATTGTGTGCCGGAACCGGGACTCGAACCTGGGACCTTTGCCTTTCGCGGGCAAGCGCACTACCGACTGTGCTATCCCGACACGACTCACGATGCCGCCTCACAACTTTACTCCCGCCAGTACCTCGTCTCCTACTTTCCAAACTTCACAGAAGCTCTCCTGCAAACACGCAAGACTAGCACTCCTGGAAGAAAGGATATGGTGGAGACATGGCTTAGCCACAGCCTAAGGGATGTTTCCAGAATAAAACTTCACTCTGCAGCGGAGTGTGCGCTGATATGAAACTTCCTGGCAGATTAAAATTGTGTGCCGGAACCGGGACTCGAACCTGGGACCTTTGCCTTTCGCGGGCAAGCGCACTACCGACTGTGCTATCCCGACACGACTCACGATGCCGCCTCACAACTTTACTCCCGCCAGTACCTCGTCTCCTACTTTCCAAACTTCACAGAAGCTCTCCTGCAAACACGCAAGACTAGCACTCCTGGAAGAAAGGATATGGTGGAGACATGGCTTAGCCACAGCCTAAGGGATGTTTCCAGAATAAAACTTCACTCTGCAGCGGAGTGTGCGCTGATATGAAACTTCCTGGCAGATTAAAATTGTGTGCCGGAACCGGGACTCGAACCTGGGACCTTTGCCTTTCGCGGGCAAGCGCACTACCGACTGTGCTATCCCGACACGACTCACGATGCCGCCTCACAACTTTACTCCCGCCAGTACCTCGTCTCCTACTTTCCAAACTTCACAGAAGCTCTCCTGCAAACACGCAAGACTAGCACTCCTGGAAGAAAGGATATGGTGGAGACATGGCTTAGCCACAGCCTAAGGGATGTTTCCAGAATAAAACTTCACTCTGCAGCGGAGTGTGCGCTGATATGAAACTTCCTGGCAGATTAAAATTGTGTGCCGGAACCGGGACTCGAACCTGGGACCTTTGCCTTTCGCGGGCAAGCGCACTACCGACTGTGCTATCCCGACACGACTCACGATGCCGCCTCACAACTTTACTCCCGCCAGTACCTCGTCTCCTACTTTCCAAACTTCACAGAAGCTCTCCTGCAAACACGCAAGACTAGCACTCCTGGAAGAAAGGATATGGTGGAGACATGGCTTAGCCACAGCCTAAGGGATGTTTCCAGAATAAAACTTCACTCTGCAGCGGAGTGTGCGCTGATATGAAACTTCCTGGCAGATTAAAATTGTGTGCCGGAACCGGGACTCGAACCTGGGACCTTTGCCTTTCGCGGGCAAGCGCACTACCGACTGTGCTATCCCGACACGACTCACGATGCCGCCTCACAACTTTACTCCCGCCAGTACCTCGTCTCCTACTTTCCAAACTTCACAGAAGCTCTCCTGCAAACACGCAAGACTAGCACTCCTGGAAGAAAGGATATGGTGGAGACATGGCTTAGCCACAGCCTAAGGGATGTTTCCAGAATAAAACTTCACTCTGCAGCGGAGTGTGCGCTGATATGAAACTTCCTGGCAGATTAAAATTGTGTGCCGGAACCGGGACTCGAACCTGGGACCTTTGCCTTTCGCGGGCAAGCGCACTACCGACTGTGCTATCCCGACACGACTCACGATGCCGCCTCACAACTTTACTCCCGCCAGTACCTCGTCTCCTACTTTCCAAACTTCACAGAAGCTCTCCTGCAAACACGCAAGACTAGCACTCCTGGAAGAAAGGATATGGTGGAGACATGGCTTAGCCACAGCCTAAGGGATGTTTCCAGAATAAAACTTCACTCTGCAGCGGAGTGTGCGCTGATATGAAACTTCCTGGCAGATTAAAATTGTGTGCCGGAACCGGGACTCGAACCTGGGACCTTTGCCTTTCGCGGGCAAGCGCACTACCGACTGTGCTATCCCGACACGACTCACGATGCCGCCTCACAACTTTACTCCCGCCAGTACCTCGTCTCCTACTTTCCAAACTTCACAGAAGCTCTCCTGCAAACACGCAAGACTAGCACTCCTGGAAGAAAGGATATGGTGGAGACATGGCTTAGCCACAGCCTAAGGGATGTTTCCAGAATAAAACTTCACTCTGCAGCGGAGTGTGCGCTGATATGAAACTTCCTGGCAGATTAAAATTGTGTGCCGGAACCGGGACTCGAACCTGGGACCTTTGCCTTTCGCGGGCAAGCGCACTACCGACTGTGCTATCCCGACACGACTCACGATGCCGCCTCACAACTTTACTCCCGCCAGTACCTCGTCTCCTACTTTCCAAACTTCACAGAAGCTCTCCTGCAAACACGCAAGACTAGCACTCCTGGAAGAAAGGATATGGTGGAGACATGGCTTAGCCACAGCCTAAGGGATGTTTCCAGAATAAAACTTCACTCTGCAGCGGAGTGTGCGCTGATATGAAACTTCCTGGCAGATTAAAATTGTGTGCCGGAACCGGGACTCGAACCTGGGACCTTTGCCTTTCGCGGGCAAGCGCACTACCGACTGTGCTATCCCGACACGACTCACGATGCCGCCTCACAACTTTACTCCCGCCAGTACCTCGTCTCCTACTTTCCAAACTTCACAGAAGCTCTCCTGCAAACACGCAAGACTAGCACTCCTGGAAGAAAGGATATGGTGGAGACATGGCTTAGCCACAGCCTAAGGGATGTTTCCAGAATAAAACTTCACTCTGCAGCGGAGTGTGCGCTGATATGAAACTTCCTGGCAGATTAAAATTGTGTGCCGGAACCGGGACTCGAACCTGGGACCTTTGCCTTTCGCGGGCAAGCGCACTACCGACTGTGCTATCCCGACACGACTCACGATGCCGCCTCACAACTTTACTCCCGCCAGTACCTCGTCTCCTACTTTCCAAACTTCACAGAAGCTCTCCTGCAAACACGCAAGACTAGCACTCCTGGAAGAAAGGATATGGTGGAGACATGGCTTAGCCACAGCCTAAGGGATGTTTCCAGAATAAAACTTCACTCTGCAGCGGAGTGTGCGCTGATATGAAACTTCCTGGCAGATTAAAATTGTGTGCCGGAACCGGGACTCGAACCTGGGACCTTTGCCTTTCGCGGGCAAGCGCACTACCGACTGTGCTATCCCGACACGACTCACGATGCCGCCTCACAACTTTACTCCCGCCAGTACCTCGTCTCCTACTTTCCAAACTTCACAGAAGCTCTCCTGCAAACACGCAAGACTAGCACTCCTGGAAGAAAGGATATGGTGGAGACATGGCTTAGCCACAGCCTAAGGGATGTTTCCAGAATAAAACTTCACTCTGCAGCGGAGTGTGCGCTGATATGAAACTTCCTGGCAGATTAAAATTGTGTGCCGGAACCGGGACTCGAACCTGGGACCTTTGCCTTTCGCGGGCAAGCGCACTACCGACTGTGCTATCCCGACACGACTCACGATGCCGCCTCACAACTTTACTCCCGCCAGTACCTCGTCTCCTACTTTCCAAACTTCACAGAAGCTCTCCTGCAAACACGCAAGACTAGCACTCCTGGAAGAAAGGATATGGTGGAGACATGGCTTAGCCACAGCCTAAGGGATGTTTCCAGAATAAAACTTCACTCTGCAGCGGAGTGTGCGCTGATATGAAACTTCCTGGCAGATTAAAATTGTGTGCCGGAACCGGGACTCGAACCTGGGACCTTTGCCTTTCGCGGGCAAGCGCACTACCGACTGTGCTATCCCGACACGACTCACGATGCCGCCTCACAACTTTACTCCCGCCAGTACCTCGTCTCCTACTTTCCAAACTTCACAGAAGTTCTCCTGCGAAACTTGCAAGACTAGCACTCCTGGAAGAAAGGATATGGTGGAGACATGGCTTAGCCACAGCCTAAGGGATGTTTCCAGAATAAAACTTCACTCTGCAGCGGAGTGTGCGCTGATATGAAACTTCCTGGCAGATTAAAATTGTGTGCCGGAACCGGGACTCGAACCTGGGACCTTTGCCTTTCGCGGGCAAGCGCACTACCGACTGTGCTATCCCGACACGACTCACGATGCCGCCTCACAACTTTACTCCCGCCAGTACCTCGTCTCCTACTTTCCAAACTTCACAGAAGCTCTCCTGCAAACACGCAAGACTAGCACTCCTGGAAGAAAGGATATGGTGGAGACATGGCTTAGCCACAGCCTAAGGGATGTTTCCAGAATAAAACTTCACTCTGCAGCGGAGTGTGCGCTGATATGAAACTTCCTGGCAGATTAAAATTGTGTGCCGGAACCGGGACTCGAACCTGGGACCTTTGCCTTTCGCGGGCAAGCGCACTACCGACTGTGCTATCCCGACACGACTCACGATGCCGCCTCACAACTTTACTCCCGCCAGTACCTCGTCTCCTACTTTCCAAACTTCACAGAAGCTCTCCTGCAAACACGCAAGACTAGCACTCCTGGAAGAAAGGATATGGTGGAGACATGGCTTAGCCACAGCCTAAGGGATGTTTCCAGAATAAAACTTCACTCTGCAGCGGAGTGTGCGCTGATATGAAACTTCCTGGCAGATTAAAATTGTGTGCCGGAACCGGGACTCGAACCTGGGACCTTTGCCTTTCGCGGGCAAGCGCACTACCGACTGTGCTATCCCGACACGACTCACGATGCCGCCTCACAACTTTACTCCCGCCAGTACCTCGTCTCCTACTTTCCAAACTTCACAGAAGCTCTCCTGCAAACACGCAAGACTAGCACTCCTGGAAGAAAGGATATGGTGGAGACATGGCTTAGCCACAGCCTAAGGGATGTTTCCAGAATAAAACTTCACTCTGCAGCGGAGTGTGCGCTGATATGAAACTTCCTGGCAGATTAAAATTGTGTGCCGGAACCGGGACTCGAACCTGGGACCTTTGCCTTTCGCGGGCAAGCGCACTACCGACTGTGCTATCCCGACACGACTCACGATGCCGCCTCACAACTTTACTCCCGCCAGTACCTCGTCTCCTACTTTCCAAACTTCACAGAAGCTCTCCTGCAAACACGCAAGACTAGCACTCCTGGAAGAAAGGATATGGTGGAGACATGGCTTAGCCACAGCCTAAGGGATGTTTCCAGAATAAAACTTCACTCTGCAGCGGAGTGTGCGCTGATATGAAACTTCCTGGCAGATTAAAATTGTGTGCCGGAACCGGGACTCGAACCTGGGACCTTTGCCTTTCGCGGGCAAGCGCACTACCGACTGTGCTATCCCGACACGACTCACGATGCCGCCTCACAACTTTACTCCCGCCAGTACCTCGTCTCCTACTTTCCAAACTTCACAGAAGCTCTCCTGCAAACACGCAAGACTAGCACTCCTGGAAGAAAGGATATGGTGGAGACATGGCTTAGCCACAGCCTAAGGGATGTTTCCAGAATAAAACTTCACTCTGCAGCGGAGTGTGCGCTGATATGAAACTTCCTGGCAGATTAAAATTGTGTGCCGGAACCGGGACTCGAACCTGGGACCTTTGCCTTTCGCGGGCAAGCGCACTACCGACTGTGCTATCCCGACACGACTCACGATGCCGCCTCACAACTTTACTCCCGCCAGTACCTCGTCTCCTACTTTCCAAACTTCACAGAAGCTCTCCTGCAAACACGCAAGACTAGCACTCCTGGAAGAAAGGATATGGTGGAGACATGGCTTAGCCACAGCCTAAGGGATGTTTCCAGAATAAAACTTCACTCTGCAGCGGAGTGTGCGCTGATATGAAACTTCCTGGCAGATTAAAATTGTGTGCCGGAACCGGGACTCGAACCTGGGACCTTTGCCTTTCGCGGGCAAGCGCACTACCGACTGTGCTATCCCGACACGACTCACGATGCCGCCTCACAACTTTACTCCCGCCAGTACCTCGTCTCCTACTTTCCAAACTTCACAGAAGCTCTCCTGCAAACACGCAAGACTAGCACTCCTGGAAGAAAGGATATGGTGGAGACATGGCTTAGCCACAGCCTAAGGGATGTTTCCAGAATAAAACTTCACTCTGCAGCGGAGTGTGCGCTGATATGAAACTTCCTGGCAGATTAAAATTGTGTGCCGGAACCGGGACTCGAACCTGGGACCTTTGCCTTTCGCGGGCAAGTGCACTACCGACTGTGCTATCCCGACACGACTCACGATGCCGCCTCACAACTTTACTCCCGCCAGTACCTCGTCTCCTACTTTCCAAACTTCACAGAAGCTCTCCTGCAAACACGCAAGACTAGCACTCCTGGAAGAAAGGATATGGTGGAGACATGGCTTAGCCACAGCCTAAGGGATGTTTCCAGAATAAAACTTCACTCTGCAGCGGAGTGTGCGCTGATATGAAACTTCCTGGCAGATTAAAATTGTGTGCCGGAACCGGGACTCGAACCTGGGACCTTTGCCTTTCGCGGGCAAGCGCACTACCGACTGTGCTATCCCGACACGACTCACGATGCCGCCTCACAACTTTACTCCCGCCAGTACCTCGTCTCCTACTTTCCAAACTTCACAGAAGCTCTCCTGCAAACACGCAAGACTAGCACTCCTGGAAGAAAGGATATGGTGGAGACATGGCTTAGCCACAGCCTAAGGGATGTTTCCAGAATAAAACTTCACTCTGCAGCGGAGTGTGCGCTGATATGAAACTTCCTGGCAGATTAAAATTGTGTGCCGGAACCGGGACTCGAACCTGGGACCTTTGCCTTTCGCGGGCAAGCGCACTACCGACTGTGCTATCCCGACACGACTCACGATGCCGCCTCACAACTTTACTCCCGCCAGTACCTCGTCTCCTACTTTCCAAAGGTAGAGAATGGTTTGTTAAGTCATTGCACAAAGTGAAAGTGACATGATTCAGTGCTATAGCAGACGACAGGTTACGCCTACGTGACGTTCTAAAACATGGCGGCCGAGCTATCAATTTGCTTCATTTTTCAAAGGAAAACTTAAAAATATAATTACAGTTTACTTTAGTTACAGTAGGAGTATTGTACGCAGAAAAGTAGCTGGACAAAGACGAGTAAACGAAATATTAGAAACGAAAACATACAAATATTAACTGAAAATACGATATTCCAACAGTCTTATTACCGCGATTTGTACATTTATATGCTGCGCATACACTGAGCACAATTTCAGTTTAATAAATAATCTATCAAGCTTACTACGACACATAAAATGTGGACCAAAAACACGTAAATAGCTTCCGCCTAACTTTCGTATTCGGCGCACTGGACGTTGGAAAAAATGGCTGCCACAGTTTCTGGTTGCTACCACAAGGAGCGCTGTTAACCCAGAGATAGCTAAAGCTCTGTATAGGGAAAGTATGGCCATCCTGCCAGCGGCAGCCATACTGGGCCTATTCCGCTGCTGCTTACGCACCGACCACTACAACGTTCCCAGCGCTTAGCAATACTTCTCAACCGATTTCGCGAAAACTATTCAATGAAAAAATTTAATTTTTTCACGTAATATAGTGTGATATATTCTCTCGATAATGGTCTGTTTTTCTATTCATTATTAATTATAGTTTCCGTGCTACATCAAATTAAATAAAATACTGAGCAAAATTTTGAACAGTTTGCAGAGGAAAAGTCGCATTGCGTAGACTTTGCGTAGGGTTGATTTTAGCACATACAATGCTGCGGACGAAATGTAGGTAAGATATCAAAATTTTATTTAAGGTTGAGAGCAGAACGATAACTCATTTCATTCTCGAGATACAGGGTGTTATATCCGACGGACAGATGCGGGAACTTCACGTAGTTCTGTCAATGCGGACCTGGCTGCTCTACGAAATACTTATCGTTCGATTTTAAGAAAACTTTCGTTTGTAACTCCAGATCTAGAGAGTTCACATATAAATTCACATTCACCTATACTGTAGCCAAATATTCCAATACACCGCGAGTATGTCGTCATCGGAGCATAGTGTAAATTAAGAAAACAATTGAGATTATGGATAAGTCTTTGATGATTATTTTATTCCGTATTATGTACTTATATCTTAAATGAACTACGAAAAATGCAAGGGGATACCCACTACATGACTTTTACCAAAAACAGAAATTAAATGTGCCTTTACAACGTCAATTACATTTGAATATCTTAATATTTGTCTTGTTTCAATTCCTTGTTTCCTGTAACGATACACATAACACATGAAAATGAATGAGAAAAGATTGCTTCAGGAACTGTATATTAGTTTCATATCTAAGCAAGAATATAGTTCACTCACTAATATGTCCAAAATGTGTGTTTTCGGCAACTACCTGCAGATAAAACTAACGACACGTGAATAATTTAACCTCACGACATTATGCAGGAATTTTTTGTTATTCAAGTTAAAAATGTATAGGTATCTGCTGTGTGATCCATTCATCAGTGAATCTTTATTAATTTACATTACGAATTAAAATCATCACAGTGCAAGAATCGAAGTTGGCTTCTGGACTCCTAGTTTTCTCTCACGTCTTTCATCAGTCAGGCTATTCACCTTCTTGCATTTCTGATATTTAATGGAAGTACTATAATGTTTGCTTCTCTTCTTCGCTTCTTAAGAACACCCAAAAGTACAATACTGTGGCATTATTCAAACCTAACATGCGAATATTCACAAGGCTTCTCATGGCAGCCAAGCAACGTATAGGACCAAGATGGCGGAAAGGACCACGTGACTCGATTTCAGCCAATCACTAGCCGCAGACGGCGGCAAGCGGCGCGGAAAAGGATGGCCATACTTTCCCTATACAGAGCTTTAAGAGATAGCCACTCTATGTAGTTTACATAGCTCGGAGCGTATATCAAGAAGTTACCGTCTTGGCCGCTGCGGCGCTAGCAGCGTGCCCTAAACCCGCGCTGCACGAACTTTGTAATCAACAGTGAAACTAAGTAAACAGTGTAAATTATCGTCGTTTGACAGCCAGACTAGCAAGAGTATCCTGACGTATGGTCAGGAAATTACGGTGGATTGATTCCGTAATAAGAAGGTATGAAATCGTAATAGTTGTTATTAGAACACCATTACAGGGTTTGCAATAATCCGATCTTAGCCAGTCTATGTTGTTTATATAGGTCGTTTCTCCGAAACACGCAGGTCGAGCGAAGTGGGGAGGCTGGGAGTAAACTAGCGGGCGATGGCACGTCATAAACGCACCCTTATGTTAGACTGTGGTGATGCGCTGAGGCTGTGGCGGTCGACGAGGAGCGGACAGGCGTGCGTGTCGCAAATTGGTGTCCGCGTGTCTGGATCGATGTGGACGAGAGGCGGTCAGCAGCTGGGAGCCGCGCCAGCAAGCACTCCCGCTGAGGGTGGCCGCGCGTCCCTCCTCCTGCGGGCTGCCGGGTCCTGCTGAAGTGGACACGCTTCTCCCGGCGTACCGTACCACGACACGGCTGTTTCACTTTGGGTTCTTCCTGGCTGCGAAGTACGCAGCAAAAATTTCTCTTCTCTTTTCGATACTGTGGATTGTCACCAAACCTCGAGTGAACTGTTATACATACCCTACTGTTCACTGTCTTTATAGCCGTCGTGGAGTAGCTGTGTGCCTAGCGTAGTGAACAAGGGGTTGGAGTGCAAAGTTGGAAGTCAAGGTTCGATTCCCCGGTACTCCTTACATTTTGCCGGCCGCGGTGGTCGAGGAGACTGAGGCGCTCCAGTCACGGTCTGCACGGCCACTACGGTCGGGGGTTCGAATCCCCCCTCGGGCATGGATATTTGTGCCGTCCTAGTTCGTAAGTAGTTCATAAGTAGTTTGTAAGTTTAGGGACTGATGACCCCGTAGTTAAGTCCCATAAGCTATACAAACGTTTGAAGAATAGGGCGCCGTTGCTCAGCGCGCCCGGTCAGAGGGCTAAACTCTCTCTGTGAAAAAAAAAAAAAAAAAAAAAAGCTGAGCCAAAGAACATGTAGAACCAAAACGAACAAAGAGGATCAGCGTCCGCAAGGACAAGAGCTACCCAAAAAAAAAAAAAAAAAAAAAAAAAAAAAAAAAAAAAAAAAAAAAAAAAAGAGAGCGGTCTAAAGCGTCTCGCTGCGGAGCGCACGGTTACTCGCCGTGGAGGTTCGAGTCCTCCCTGGGGCATGGGTGTATGTGTTTGTCTTTAGGTTAGTTTACCTAGGTTTAAGTAGTTTGTAAGCTACGGATTGATGACCACGCAGTTTGGTCCGATAGATTTACAAACATTTGAACATATTTTTTTTTTTTTTAAATATCGCCCGATTGTGTTATTGTTATTTGTGTGGAGATTCTTTTTTGTGCGGCAGGGAAGGTGGGATGTAAGGAAAAAAGAGAGAAACTGTTTTTGTTACCAGTTGTATCACTGTGTTTGGGTCTCTTATTGTGTAGAGTTATTTTACAATTATATAATTGAATTCAAATGATCACTAGATTGCCTACTTAGCCTACGTTTCGTAACCGGCAACATTTTCTGTAAGCTTTCCTGTCAAATGAAATCGTTTAATTGTTAAATATCCAGAAAGTCACCCCAGTAATAATTTGAGGAAATTACACTCATTAATTACTATTTGATAAATTCAATACACAAACACCACAAAAACTAAAAAATAAAAATTATCTTCAATAATATAAAGTCCTGGGTGCAGATGTGTAGAGATAAAATCGCATAGCTGTTAAGATGTGCCACGGTGGAGTAGCCGAGCGGTCTAAAGCGTCTCGCTGCGGAGCGCGCGGTCGTTCGCCGTGGAGGTTCGAGTCCTTCCTGGGGCATGGGTGTGTGTGTTGTCCTTAGGTTTGAACTTCACTGTCTTTATAAAAGCACTAGTCGACTCGACAATGCTTCGCAATTGCTAATATCTATGTACTCTTGCTTTGAACGTCAAATGTGCAATAATATTTTCTCGCAATCGTACGAATGATATTGATATCCCAAAGAAAAGAGCTCTATCAGTTTTCCACAAATTTTCCTATTTTCTCGCCAACTATTCCAACATTTTACGTCACTCAAACCTTCCTCTCGCTCTGAACATCGAATGTGTAAAATTTTATCGCAATCAGATGAACGGTATTGATATTTCATAGAAAAATCTATTTCTATTTTTTCTGAATTTTCCAATTTATCGGGAAACTTTTCCAAATTTTTATTTCATAAGAACGTTACTCTTGCTTTGAACGTCAAATATGCAAAATCTTGCCGGCCGCGGTGGCCGAGAGGACTGAGGCGCTCCAGTCACAGTCTGCACGGCCACTACGGTCGGGGGCTCGAATCCCCCCTTGGCCATGGATATTTGTGCCGTCCTTAGTGTTAGCTAGTTCATAAGTAGTTTGTAAGTTTAGGGACGGATGACCCCAAAGTTAAGTCCCATAAGCTATATAAACATTTGAACATTTTTTGCAAAATCTTATCGCAATCAGACGAATGATATTGATATCCCATTGAAAAAAGCTCTTTCAGTTTCTCTCGAATTTTCAAAATTTCTGGGTAACTTTCCCAAATTTTTAGTTCATAAGAACGTTCATCTTTCGTTGAAGGTAAAATGATCAAAATTTTATCGCAACCGGATGAACGGCTCTCAATTTACAGTGTTGAGTACATTTAGAAACTCACTGAAAAAGGAACTTTGGTTCGAATTTTGCGACTCTCCCTTTTAACTGTCCCTACTTTTCTTTTTTCACTGAAGACTTCTCCAAGACCATAATGATTAAAACAAAAAAGATATACCCCTCTCCATCGTCCGAATAGTTATAATGTCGAATTCAATCAAAAACATTGAAAAACGCACTTTCAGTTTTTCTTTCAAATTTTCCAATTTTCTGTACATTTTCCAAAAAATTTATTTCATACAAACATTGTCCTGTCAAGCCGTTCTCTTACAACTATTTGGCAATTTATTTTTATTCATAAAAAAATTCGCTTTCAGTTTTTCCTAAATTTTCCTACTTTTCGGGCGACTTTTCCAAATTTTTATTGATGCGAACCTTCCTCTTCCTTTCAACATCAAATGTACACAATTTTATCGCAATTGGACGAACGGTATTGATACCTCACTGGAAAACGCTGTTTCATCTTTTCCCGATTTTCCTGTTTTCCGGACAACTTTTCTATATTTCATCACCGTTCAAACCTTCCCTGGACTAATATTAGCCAAATCGGTTCAGCCGTTCTCGAGTTTTAGCGAGACTAACGAACAGCAATTCATATGTAAATCCGGCGATGCCCGGATACTTATTTATTCTAAAATTAGTCTGTATCACGGTCCCTTTTCTCTCTGTCCTTCTTCTTTCTCTGTGTCTCTGTTCATCTCCTCGTCTCCCTTCTCTCCAGTGGCGGATACAGTATTTGCTCCTGGGGGGCGGGGGACACAATGCTGGGGAGGGTGAACATGACCTTAAGGGCTTTGTGCCACACACACACACATACAGACACACACACACACATATATAGGGTGTTACAAAAAGGTACATAAAGGAAACATTCCTCGCACACAAAGAAAGAAAATATGTTATGTGGACATGTGTCCGGGAACGCTTAATTTCCATGTTAGAGCTCATTTTATTACTTCTCTTCAAATGACATTAATCATGGAGTGGAAACACACAGCAACAGAACGTACCAGCGTGACTTCAAACACTTTGCTACAGGAAATATTCGAAATGTTCTCCGTTAGCGAGGATATATGCATCCACCCTCCGTCGCTTGGAATCCCTGATGCGCTGATGCAGCCCTGGAGAATGGCGTATTGTGTCACAGCACGAAGAGTCTCTACATTTGGTACCGGGGTTACGTAGACAAGAGCTTTCAAATGCCCCCATAAATGAAAGTCAAGAGGGTTGAGGTCAGGAGAGCGTGGAGGCCATGGAATTGGTCCGCCTCTACCAATTCATCGGTCACCGAATCTGTTGTTGAGAAACGTACGAACACGTCGACTGAAATGTGCTCCATCGTGCATGAACCACATGTTGTGTCGTACTTGTAAAGTCACATGTTCTAGCAGCACAGGTAGAGTATCCCGTATGAAATCATGATAACGTGCTCCAGTGAGCGTAGGTGGAAGAACGAGGCTCAATCAAGACATCACCAACAATTCCTGCCCAAACGTTCACAGAAAATCTGTGTTGATGACGTGATTGCACAACTGCGTGCGGATACTCGTCAGCCCACACATGCTGATTGTGAAAATATTACAATTCAAGTTGTGGTGTAAATTCCTGACATTGATAAAGTACGCGACAATGTAATAGATTATGACGTTATCCTAAAAAAAACAATAGAAATTAGCTGATCACAACGTATCTTATCTTAAACTGGTCTAATATCTAGCAACATGGAAGCGTTGTGAATATATGTTGAAATTTTAACTGGTTAAATTAAACTTGACCAAAAAATTCTCTTTAACAGTTCCTATGTCTGGAACTTGGAAGCATGTGCCAAATTTGAATGTAACATCTCTAAATATATGTTAATTTTTTTAACTCGTTAAATTAAACTATGGTTACTAGTAAAATATGAATTAAACTTTATATCACATAAGCAGCCAAAACAGTTATGTGATATAAACGTCAATGTGTTATTTTACTAGTAACCATAATTTAATTTAACCAGTTAAAATTTTAACATATATTCACAACACTTCCATTTTTCTAGACATTAGACCTGTTTAAGATAAGTTACGTTTTGATCAATATTTTTCAGCCAATTTCTATTGTTTCACTTTATATTTCTTAGGATAACGTCATAATCTATTATATTGTCACTTATTTTAGGAATATCAGGAAATTATACCACAACTTCAATTGTAATATTTCCCGCAGGTTAGTTATAAACCAAAACACTAGTATTCTTTGAAAGTTATATATCTAGCAAGTTAAGATCTTTGAAACTTAAACTTGTAATTTTTACCTGATGATGGCGTAACAGTCGAAAACCGGCCCGTAAACCAATATATTTGCAGAACATCTCACAGTTATCTTGTGTGTTTTATTCATATTTGTATCGTAAATTACCGAGAGAAAAGAGCAAGAAGCAGTTGAATGGAAGCATAACGCAGAAAGTCAAATTAAAGTTATGTCAATTACAGGGATTTTCCATGTTTAAACTCACAATTAGATGCTGTCCGTAAGTAAAAGTTAATTATTGTAATGCTGAGATTCTTTCCCTCCCTCCCACCGCCCTCCTCTCATTCTCTCCCCCCTTCCCTCCTCTCTCTTTCTTCTCTCTCTCTCTCTCTCTCTCATTTTTCGTGGGTCCGTCCCCCCACACCCCTAAATCAACACCACGTAGAGAGAAGGCCGCGGCGCCCTCGTGTGACGTCAGGCAGAATAGGCTGCGCGCGCATAGCTGACTGGCTCGCTGCTTCGGCATAGTGAGCCGTGCCCCAGCGGCTACCCAGTCAGCTATGCGCGCGCAACCTACTCTGCCTGACGTCACACGAGTGCGTCGCGGCCTTCTCTCGAGGTGGTGCTGCCTGAGTCCACCCTTGCTTCTTTCTGTTTATTTCCTGGTACCCTCTCTCTCCCGACCTCCATCTTCCCCTTCTCTGCCAACGACCTCCTCGTCTCTTTGTCAACCTCCTCTATATTGTCAGTCCATTGCCTCCTAAACCTGTGAATATTAACTTTCATGGTGATTAGTGGACACCTTAGACCATGAACGCTCGGAAGCTCACGAAACCAAGCTTGGAATAACAGGCAATCATAAACAGGGCAGTGGTGTGCGTCATTTAAATGGAAAACCTTGGATTTTGTGATTTCTCCAAGGCTTTTGATTGTGAAAATCATGGAATTCTTCTAGAAAAACTAAAGTTTTTGTGGTATGAATGGGACAGTGTAGAAATGGTTTAAATCATGCCTAACAGGAAGAGTGCAGAAATTTGACATAAGTAATTCACATAATATGCAAAAAAAACAGATGATTCCTCAAACTGGGGAACAGTCAAAAATGGGGTGCCACAAGGTTCGGTCTTGGGTCTTTTGCTGTTCTTAATAAAATTTAATGACTTGCCATGAAGATGCAGAGCTGGTTCTTGCTTCTGATGAAACAAGTGTACTTATCACATCTGGGAGACAAGAACTAACTGAAGAAATTGTAAACAACGTCTTTCAGAAAATCATTAAGTGGTTCTCAGCAAATGGACTATCATTAAATTTTGATAAAATACAGTACATACAGTTCCGTACAGTAAACGGAATGACAACATTAATAAATATAGGCCTTGATCAAAAATCTGTACCAAAGGTCGAATATTCAAAAATTTTAGGTGTATGCATTGATGAGGGGTTGAACTGGAAAAAACACATTGAAGATCTGCTAAAACGTTTGAGTTTAACTACTTATGCTATTAGGGTAATTGCAAATTTTGGTGATATACATCTCAGTAAATTAGCTTACTTTCATTCTCTGCTTTCGTATGGCATCATTTTCTGGGGTAATTCATCATTGAGTTAAAAAGTATTCACTGCACAAAAGCGTGTGATCAGAATAATTGCCGGAGTCCATCCAAGATCATCCTGCAGACACTTATTTAAAGAGCTAGGAATCTTCACAGCAGCTTCTCATTATATATATTCACTTATGAAATTTGTTATTACCAATCCCACCGAATTCAAAAGCAATAGAAGTGTACATAACTACAACATTAGGAGAAGGAATTATCTTCACAATTCGAGGTTAAATCTAGCTTTGGCACAGAAAGGGGTGAATTATGCTGCCAAAAAAGTCTTTGGTCACCTACCAAACAGCATCAAAAGCCTGACAGATAGCCAACTAGCTTTTAAAAATAAATTAAAAGAATTTCTGAATGGCAACTCCTTCTACGCTATAGATGAATTTTTAGATATAAATTAGTAAATCTGAAAAAATTAAAAAATAATACAAAAGATAAAAAGTATTGTGTCATGTAATATTTAACACAGAGTAATAATTTGTAAAGAGACCTTCCATTAACCTGACACGTTCCACATCATTACAAAGTGTCGTATTCATGATCTATGGAACAAGTACTAATCTAATTTAATCAAGTAACATTTCAACGGAGAGAAACAAAGTAACAAGATGTCAGTACCATAGGAAGGAAATGATATGTAATTTAATGTCGTCAGTGTATCATTGCATATTCAATCAGCAGCGCCAGAAACTCACTGCTTAAAGTACTTATAGTAGCGCAGAACGCAAATATATAGCAGTACCTAAAACCTGAAAATGATTATGTTAGTCCTCGAATTGCAGATGCGGGATTTCAATGAAGTGATTAAAATCATAGGGATTTTTAACAAATGAACGTCATAAAAACTATGTGGGTCTTTTAATAACATACGTCGAAATAGACATCCACGGGTGTCGATTTCAGACGAAGAGGTGTACCATCTTTCCTTGCTGTGGGATAAATCTACGAGGCGTGTTTTTTAAGTAAGTACCGTTTTGAAATTAAAAAAAAAAAAAAAACATACTAAGATATCTCAATTTTATTTTTACATGAAGGCTGTACCTTAATCTACTTTTCTACATAATTTACGTCAATATTGAGGCACTTGTCATAATATTCATAGAATGTATGACATCAACTGCGATTGGGCAAAGCTGAAAATGTATACCCAGCCGGGATTCTAACCCGGGTCTCCTGCTTTCTAGGCAGTTACGCTGACCCCTACACCACTGGAGACACAGTGATCACCGCACCTGCAAGGAATACCCAAGTACGCCCCCAGTCAGATACAAATTCCCAGCTTCCCCCTGCCCACAGTACTCAAACTCGAAGTTATGAAAATAATTCCCGTAAGAGTAAGGGCTTCAAACTTGCCCACCCCTCCCCACTAACGATAGGATCATTGCCCGTCACCGGTGTGTGTGTGTGTGTGTGTGTGTGTGTGTGTGCCGGCTGGGTACACATTTTCAGCTTTGCCCAATCGCAGTTGATGTCATATATTCTATGAATATTAAATAATAACAACTGCAGGATCAGAAGTGACGTCTGTTCTTTCGGAACAGACGCCACATGTATATACTTGCCATAACGCTGTACCAGTTCTTGAATACCCTCCTCATAGAAGTCTGCCGCCTGACTTGTTACTAGAGCTCTGCATTTCGATGAAAACAACCGCTCGAGCGTTTCCCATTTCGTGCCGCTGCTCGACGGCTGGGGTAGGCGCACGCTGCAACACGGCTGCGGCCGTCTAATGCAGCATTTGTGGCCGGTCGCCCTCCGCCTCTCGGTTATCGGCGCAACCGTCGAGCACTGCCGGGCGCTCGAGCGCTCGAGCGCTCTCGCAGTCTCGGCCGGTGACAGCGCGACCGCCACCCGCTCATCACTACGGAATCACATTAGAAACCTACCTGGCTTTCAGCAACGCAATCAATATTAGTACAATGTATACGTGGCCGAGTTTGGAGATACTCTGCACATAACGCACGTTTAGACTACTGTATTACCGTTTGTCTACCGAACGGAACAAAATACTATATACAGAAATTACAGTTTTTAAAGTTACAATTACTGGAAGACATGATCACCTCAATGGTCGACACTCCAGTAGTTTGCAAAATAGTTAAAAATGTTTAAATGTTTGTAAAGCTCATGGGACTTAACTTGTGGGGGTATGATTCCCTAAACTTACAACATCAAACATCAAATGTCACATATACAATTGTAGTATTTGGGTTATAGAACTGATGGTAAACAACGACAGACATT
This sequence comes from Locusta migratoria, assembly GCA_026315105.1. Taxonomy (NCBI): domain Eukaryota; kingdom Metazoa; phylum Arthropoda; class Insecta; order Orthoptera; family Acrididae; genus Locusta; species Locusta migratoria. The sequence continues at coordinate 209,598,507 of CM048749.1, forward strand.
TGTAAAAGAAATAAGTAAGTTGTTAATATGAAGCGGTGGTCTCTCATCACTGATATATATTAATGACTTGCCATTCTACGTTGATGAAGGTTAGTTCTTTCTGCTGATGATACAAGTATAGTAATCACACCAAAAAATCGAGAACTAACTGATGTAATCGTAAATAAAGTCTTTCACAAAATTATTAAGTTGTTCTAACCAAACGGACCCTCATTAACTTTTGATAAAACACAGCATATGCCGTTCCGTACAGTAAATGGCACATCTCCAGTGATAAATATAGACTTTGAACTAAAGTCTGTAGCTAAGGTAGAATTCACAAAATCATTCGTTCGTTTTGAAGGAAAACCAGAACTTTTCAAAAATTTTAGATGTGAGAATTGATGAGAGATTAAACTTGAAGCAACACATTGATCCTCTGCTAAAACGTTTGGGTTCAGCTACGTATCCTATTAGGGTTTTTGCAAAGTTTGGCGATAAGAATCTCAGTAAATTAATTTACTCCACATATTTTCATTTACTGCTTTCGTATGGCGTCATATTCTGAGGTAATTCACCAGTGAGTAAAATGTATTCATTGCACAAAATCGTATAATCAGAATAATTGCTGGAGCGGACCCAAGATCATCCTGGAGACACCTATTTAACGATTTAGATATCCTAACAGTTACTTCAGAGTATATTTATATATATTTTCACTGATGAAATTTGTTGTTAATAATCCAATCCAGTTCACACAGATGTTTACATGTTTGTAAATATATCGGACTCAACTGCTTGGTTATTAGTGCGTAGCTTGGAAACGATTTAAACTAAGGTAAATGAACCTAAGGAGAACACTGACACCCATGCCTGAGAGGGGACCCGAACCCCAGATGGCGAACGGCCGTGCGCATCGCGCATGGCTAATCCGCCACGGCAAACCCAGTTCAAAAGTAATAGCAGTGTGCATAGGTATATCACCAGCAGAAAGGATGATATTACTATGCAGGGTTAAATCTCACTTTGGCACAGAAAGGGGTGAATTATGCTACCACAAAAGTCTTCGGTCACCTACCAAACAGCATCAAAACCTGACAGATAGCTAACTAGCATTTAAAAATTTATTGAAAGAATAACTGAATGACAACTCCTTCTACTCAATGGATGAATTTTTAGATATAAATTAGTAAAACTAAAAATAAAAAAATAAAAAATAACAATAAATAGAAAAAGAAAAATAATACAAAATATATTTGTGTCATATAACATTTTGTGTAACGTAATATCTTGTACAGACACCCTTTATTACACTGACAAGTTACACATTATTACGACGTGTGGTATTCATGATCTGCGGTACAAGTATTAATGTAAGCAGTGTGACGTGCTGCAGCTCCCCGTCGCTGAGTCCGCCGGTTACTGGCGACCGGCCGAGCGTTCGGCGCGCTCGACCGAGCGCTGGCGATCGGTTGCCCGTGACCGGTAGAAGAGGACGCTCGGCCGCGTACTCCCGAGAGCCAGAGAGGCGAGCGGGACTCGCCGGTAAAAATCGGACATAATGGAGACCTCTACTTGTTACCCACTGGATCACAATTGTTTTGACTTTGTCATCGTCTTGCTCGTCACAATGCCATACAAAACACTACTAGAAACGTACTATGAAACATCTGTTCCGAAGGAACAGACATTTTAGATAGCACCACAGCCGTATATATGATGTTAAATAATCACTTATTTCTTCGCCATTTGCGAATTCTGCCGACAATAGCTGCATTCTTAAAGTAGTTCTATTATTTGGTGACAAATGAAAATTTGTGCCGGACCGGGACTCGAACCCGGGTCTCCCGCTATTCGCGAGCGGTCGCCTTAACCACTTTTTTTTTTTTTTTTTTTTTTTTTTTTTTTTTTTTGGCACTCTACCGCTCTGCAACCTTCTTTTTTTTCTCTTTTTTGGGTCTCCTTCCTCCCCTTCAACCCATCCTTACGCTCGCCAAAGTTTGCCTTCTCGGCCCGGCTTCTTCGCCTTTAAAATAATTTATTTCCTCTATATAAAATAATATCGTAGCTCTCTACAAAAGAAGGTGCATAATCTTTTTTCGTCAGTGAATTCACTGCAGAGAAACTGACATTTACAAAGGAAACTTAAAATTTCTTCGGGAAAGAAACTTGGGAACGTTGTCCTGCAACACCTCTTAAGTCACTGATTTAACGTGTGTTCATTTTATTTTCTCCATACTTCCACCTCAGCATATCGACAGCACTCAAGGCTCGTCTTCTCGATATGTGCTTTATTATGTTTCCCCAAGCAGTATGCCTGGTCTCATTTTCCTGGTTACCCATTTTCATCGTGCGTTCTCTCAACTTGTCGTCTCTTAGCCCTGAGTGCGCCAGTCACCGAAAGTCGCGCATGTCCTGGTGATTTGCAGAGATATGAAGTTCCTTTGTCTTTCCCTAAGTACTGGAGATGAAAGTCTTTTGAAAATAAAAAGGAAAATATAAAAGAAAGGTAACTCAACCCCTCTACGTCGAGGTTAGCCAAGGTGAAATAAACCATCTTCTTAAGGAATTACAGAAAAATGATCTAAATGAACAGTAATAGACAGACGGTGGCAAACCTTGAATACTGGATGCCGCACGTCCCTTTATTTCCACATTCGTCTTTCTTCGTCCTTTGTTCGTTTCTTTTTTTTCCTGTTTGTTCTTTTTCCCTTCATATCCTCGTTATTTGTAGTGCCGTGATGTAATTTGCAAATCTTTTCCTGTAATTAGCACCCTTCTCCAAGAGTTGGGCTCTTGTGGCGAGGTATACTCTATAGCCTGAGTATGAGGCCTTGTCTTGTGCACTGGTTATGTAGTATAGTGTATGCCCTACTAACCAGGTCCACGTGTTTTTCTTGCTGATTGGGTAGTAATTGCCGTCAGGTTTCAGTACCGACATGAGAGAGATGTGTTGCGGTGCTGTTCTGCAAATTGAAGCCAGGATTTTCCTGCACCATTCCCATATGAGTTTATTTTCTCCACAGACAAATCTGTGTTGCAAGGTGTCGATGAGATGGCACTCCTTGCATTCGTCGGTGACGGACAAATGTATTTTGTGAAGTTTCTCTCTTGTTGGTATCGTCTCATTCACTATTTTGTACCAGGTTGATCTTATATCCGTATCGAGCACTTTGTTGTCGATGTTTTTCCATATAACAGTCCAATCCTTATCGGGGTATTTTAATTCCATTCGGTTCACCCTTCCACTGTCGTTCATAAGGCGGTAAAGTTGAGCTGTGGTAAGTTCATGTAGTGGGGCGCTCGATTTCATTCGGAGGTAGCTAATTTCTAAGAGAAACATCCTAATGTGGTTCACCTTGTAATGCGTGTCGCCAAGGTGAATTGGTACTTGTATACTCTGAGGCTTATATATCCTTATGGCCATACTTAGCGCACTATCCGGATATTTGTGGCACAGCTGAATAATGCGCCTTATCAGAAGTGCCTTGCATTTATATGAAACATCGTTGAGACCAAGGCCTCCTTTTTCTGGTGGAAGGGTAACGACATTGATCCCCACCTTGAATATATTTCCCCTCCAAATATACCAACCTATTGCCGACATAATTTTCCTGGCAACACTGTCTACCACAGGTATTATCTGTCCAACGTACCATAGTTTCGAGAGGATTCTGGTGTTGACGAAGCGTACTTTCTGCACCAAGTCCTGTTCACGTCCTTTGTTGTATTGTCAGTAGCCTCTCGTCATGGCCAGAAGGTCCTTCCAGTTGCCTGCAGTTGTTTTCAGAGGACAACTGCTCATCTTTATCCCGAGCACCTTCATGGTATCGCACACTCTGTATGGGCAGTTGGCATCTGTGCGAAATCCACTCCCTATCGGCATGAGACGAGTTTTCCTGTAGTTTAGTGTAGAACCCGATGCTCGTTCATATTCAGCCATATTAGTGGTAACGTCTCGAAGGTCCTGCTCCGAGCGTACAATGACACCCACATCGTCCGCAAATGCTATGCATTTTATCGTCGTAGAATAGAGGGTTAGACCATGAAGCGTGCAATTAAGCATTCTAACCAAAGGCTCAATTGCTATAACATATAGGGGCATAGACATAGGACACCCCTGTCTGACTGACCTTTGGATAGGGATCTGACGGGTGAACTGACCATTGACGATGATTTTGGAGCTGGCAGAAGTGTACATATTTTGAATTATCGTAATAAAAGGTACACCAAATCCGAGATGATTCATGATATCGAACAGGTAGCGATGTGAAACCCTGTCAAAAGCCTTACATTGATCTAAAGCTAAAATTGCTGCCTGAGGGCGTGTTAAGGCACTGAAAGATATGATCTCCCTATAATCTGCTAGACTCATGAAAATAGTGCGTCCCGGTACTGCTGCTGTCTGGCTATTATGTATGATGTTTTCTAGAACATTTTTAATTCTAGCTGCTATGAGACGGGCTACAATCTTATAATCAGAGTTCAGGAGAGAGATGGGACGGAATTTATTGATATCTTCATGTGGGTGTTCTTTCGGAACCAGTACTATTACACTGTCATTGAAGCCTGCTGGTAGTTGCTGACCCGCTTTGATTTCATTACACATGCTTACAAAGCATAGTTCCATTAGATACCAAAACTGTTTGTAAAATTCTATTGGTAGTCCATCATTTCCGGGCGATTTATTAGGCTGAGCCTTTTTCAGTGCCTCCTGTAACTCGTCCGCGGTGATGTCATAACTTAATGATTCCCTGTCGGTCTCTGTAAGTGTCATTGTAAGATAACTTTTCATTGTACGTATTGCTTCGTCATCCTCCAGCTCTGCTGTGTACAGTCGCTGGTAGTAATCCGTTATATACTCTTTTATTTCAGCCTGAGTCGTCGCGAAATTACCGTCTTCTTTCTTTATACGAGTGATAAGTTTTTGTCTTGCGCGACGCTTCTCTCTCCCGAGGTGGAAGGGTGACGTATGTTCGTCGGAGGTGCAATTATCATCTCTGGAACGGATTTTAATTCCTTCCATTTGTTTCCGTTTCAGAAGGGATAACTTTGCTTTAATCCTTTTAATTTGGATGAACTTCTCCGGCGTGATAGGTATATCAGAATACAGTTCACGAAGACATCGAAAGTTAAACTCAAAAGTTTCTTTCTGTAGTCGGTTCCTCTCATAACTATACGCTTTCAAAACGCTGATTAATTTAGGTTTTGCGCAGTGGCACCACCACAGAAGTACCGATGGGAACGTGTGTTGTCGGCGTAAACAGGTATGCCAGGCCTCTTGCATCCGTTCTCTCAACTCTTGGTCCTTGAGAATATCGACGTTTAACTTCTATCCTGTTCTGCCACGGAACGTTTTCTGCCGTGTCATGCGAATGGTGCAGTGATACGCCGAATGATCTGAAAAGTACAGTGGCCACGTTTCCGTTGCAGATACTGTCTCCCGCAAGGTTTTACTGACGTAAATTCTATCCAGGCGACTGGCAGTTGTCGCAGTATGATACGTAAAACACCGTTGGTCGCCGTTTATTATTTCCCAAGTATCCTCTAGTTCTAATTGGTGTACCATTTCTGCAAGAGTGGGACATCCATTAAAGTTCGGCCATTGGTCCTTGTGCTTCAAGACACAATTAAAGTCGCCTCCGACTACAACGTCCTTCCGATTGCGCCGGAGAAGATACAATAAATCACTGGCAAAGAACTGGGCTCTACTTGTTCTATTTTGGTTCCCGGAAGGGGCATATATATTTATGAATCTAACTCCATTAATGAGACACGATATCCCTCTGCCATTTTCCAATCGCTCGACATCCGATACAATCACGCCCTCTTTGGTTAGGAGAGCAGTTCCCGAAGTACTACCTGGGGTGGTGTTTCTGAGTACATAGTATCCCGGAATATCTGGGTGAAATTCGCTGTCTACCTCTTGCAGCAGAGCGATATCAGCATCACAGCTGTATAAATAATCACGAAGACTGTGTATCTTCTGTTGTGAGATGATCTTGTTTATATTTATGGTGGCTACCTTGTAATCCTGAAACGCAGGCATTCAGTGTTAGAATTACACTCTCCAACCAGGGTGCAGAGGTACGATGTCGATAAAAGCATTAATGGTTGTTAGAAACGGTACTCTGTATCATCCGACGGGACTGGAGAGGCAGGTCGTATAATTCTTCTCCCGTTGTGGCTGATACATCGTCTGTTGGTGGTCCAGCTCTACCCGTTTCTAGCTCCATTGTCACATCTTCCCCGTCATCTGCCCAGTTCAGTATATGGGCTGAGGCAGTCTTGCTTTGTGTGCCGTTTTCCGTTAGACTTTGCCTCTCCCTACCGACGGGTTGTAATCCCGGTGGGTCTTCCACAGCTTCATAGTCCCCCGGCTTGATATTAGGTGGGGAGATTTCCGACACCCGTTTGCTACCATTCTGCTGCTTCGGATCGGAATTTGCTGATGTGGTGTCAGGTAAAGTGAGACCAATTTCCGTCAGTTTCTCGGGCAATATTGGCACTGTCTTCTCTGCGTCTTGATGGGCTATTCTTCGTTTTTTGTGTCTCTTGGGAGAGACTGCTGGTTGATTTTTTGAGGAGCAGGTTTCCTTTCCCGGAGTTCGTTCTTCGTTTACCACTGGGTTGGATTCCAGTTCGCTTCTGGGACTCGGACGCTTTCCGTCTTCTTGGGCTGGAGCACCGTATTGGAGACCGGCCGAGCTCGTACCCTCCGGTTCATCATGTTCCATTGACACATCTTCGGTAGAATTATCTTGGTTGGGAATTTCCATAGACGTCTCTTGAACAGCTTCTGTAGTACCGGACGATTCACTGAAATGAGGGTGCTCCGGCGTGTTCGTGCGCAATCGGGCCGCAGCCACATAAGAGATCGGGAGGGTCGTTATCCTGTCAGCTGGCGCTGTTTCGCCTGTAGGTACCTGTGTCACCCTTCTCTGAATACATTGGGCTCGAACATGACCAGTTGAACCGCAACCAGAGCAAGTACGCGGTTGACCGTCGTACATGATAATCGCCCTATAGCCACAGATCGAAATATATGATGGAATATGTGTCTTTAATTCTATCTTCACCTGCCGAACACCGTTCAAAACAGGTACTTTAAACGATATCCATTTTTCAGGAACATTGCTGATGACCTTTCCATATTTCGCCAAAGCGGCATTAATTTCTTCTGCAGGAACTTCAAACGGTAGTTCGAATATTCGGACTGTCCGAATACCAAACCCTGCGTGCGTCACTTTAACTTCACCAAAATTCCCATCACAGTGCTTGAATTTAAGATTACCAGCACGGGACTGCACAATTTCGTCACAAATTTCCGGACTTTTGAACTTAATATACACAGTACTGCTAACTATTGAGATATGGACACCGATAATATCGCCAAAGGAACTTTTCAGTGATTCCTCAATCCATGATTCAATTTCATATGACTTCGGCCGTGCATAGTTGCAATCAAATACAAACTTCAAAGTATCTCTTATTGGTACTTCAGTCATGTTGGTGTTCTAGTCATGATTCACACAATAACACGTTATTGCGGCCGCTACGAGAGCGTCAACTCACCCGGAAACAGCGCGCAGGCGACAGCAGCAGACACGTAAACACCGCCGCGTCCGCTCGCCACGGCCCCAGCCGGCCGACTGACCACTCGGCCATGCGAACACGGTCCCCGGCCAGGACCAAATTTCCATTTGTCACAATTGCCCACATCCCCACTGAGCTCGCACACATTGTGATTCCCGCGAGGGGGAGAGGCAGTCTAACCATCATTCGCCTGTCTTGGCGTGTAAATTACTAATGTGTGCGAGCACTGTGGGGATGTGGGCAATTGTGAAAAATGGAAGCTTGGGTCTGGCCGGGGAGCGTGTCCGGATGGCCGAGTGGTTAAGGCGACCGCTCGCGAAAAGCGGGAGACCCGGGTTCGAGTCCCGTTCCGGCACAAATTTTCAGTTGTCACCAAATAAATGAACATCTTTAAGAATGCAGCTATTGTCGGCAGAATTCGCAAATGGCGAAGAAATAAGTGATTATTTACTACTAGAAACTTTATAAAAGTCATCCCGCAAGGAGGAAATCGTAAATCGTCTGTTTTCTCTCACCATATTATCCACTTCCTGCACCAAACTTTCATTAACTTTCCAGGATGTACCATTTACTCGTACGGTACAGTAAAGCGTTATCAAAAACAACTATCGCGTTTTATGAAGAACTGCCGGCCGCGGTGGCCGAGGGGACTGAGGCGCTCCAGTCACGGTCTGCACGGCCACTACGGTCGGGGGTTCGAATCCCCCCTCGGACATGGATATTTGTGCCGTCCTTAGGATTAGCTAGTTCATAAGTACTTTGTAAGTTTAGGGACTGATGACCACGTAGTTAAGTCCCATAAGCTTAACAAACATTTGAACATTTAAAAAAAATAACAATATGAAGAACTACTCAGTTTCGCTAAGATCGCAGATAGTGCGAAGCCTTCATCGTCAGTGAGAAAACTGTGAGCGGTCGTCTGCCGGCAGAGAGCAGTTTCTGTGCGTGTGCGGCCGTGATGTATTGCAGACGTTATGAGCTCCTGTTCCAACGAGTGGAGTGTCCTGGGAAGAGCGCGCCGTCGGACTTCACGAGGGAACATGATCCATTACTGCCGCCCACTTAGCCTCGGGGCGTGATTTGAAACCACCTAACTGCGCGCAACAAATTAAGCCTGCTCTAGCGCAATACTAGCTACCTGGAGCGGCTGGAATTCCACTCCATATTTACCTCTCGACTTTTCTCCTTAATATATTCTCCTCTTGCTTCGGTTATTCCATACTTCGTGCTTATTTCACGCAAAGCATCGTATTCTGTATATACAGAGCGAGGCAATATTTTTCGGAATATTTGGAAAAATACAAATCGGATTGAGGGTGGACGTACACGAAAATGACCAAGATGTGAAAATGTTTTAATTGCTCTTCATTTACTACACGGTATTAAAATTTCTATCTAATATATAAAGCAGAGTGTCCGTATATTTGTACGTGTTGCATACTGTAACGTTTTTATACTATATAAGTAACTACGGTTTCATTCTACCGATACTCAGCTTTTTAAGATTACGACGTATGGGAGTTCTGCTCGCTGCAACATTATTCTCCTGGGGCGTCGTGGTAGAAATAAATAGTCGATATGTACTATTTTTCACTACTTTTTTAATTTAAATCAAACTTCTCGCCACCAAAACAATACAAATTCAATACATTGTTGTTGTTGGTTTTTTTGAGGGGACTAAACAGCTAGGAAATTCAATACATCAGAAGTTAGAGCACACAGTACTTCCACTTTAAAATGCAGACTGACGTAGCTTCCAGAGCACTTGACAAATGACTAAAACTCGAACTCGCCCACGGAAGGCGGTGAGGCAAAGATATAACCTTGACAATAATGGCGTTACATTAAGCATTATTCATAACAATAGAATATACTGATTTACAATTAACAAACATAGCAGAAAAACATTTCATATACACAAAAATAACCGCAATAAAAATGAAAACTATACATAGAATAATTTTAGATGAAGCAAATATTTTTAAGTCATAATTTCCGATCTTTCTGTTGACAACAAAGTGCGATGTTAAAACCCAATTAATTTGTTAACGAGTACATCACACATGTTCCTAACATATATTGAACTATCAATTATCTTGGAAATTCTCAAAATAGGTTCCAAATCTCAAGTGAGTCAATGTATACAAAGAAACACAATATTCAAATCTCGAATACATCATTAATTACACAATTAGCTGGTCTACACAACTAGTTTATGAGCCTAACGTATATACAATGCTATTTATTTTCTTTTCTTTATGTTTTTCACAAAAGTTTTTACAATTCGTCTGTGTAAGTCTTTAAATAACATACAATGACGAAACTATTGTTTATAGAACTGTCTGGAAAGAAAATATATGAATCTCTTAATTAATGAAAACTATCACTCGTTTTAATCACAGTATCACCGAGACACTGCCCTAAACTGATTCCTAGACTGGTCATTACGTTTTTAACTTCACACGCAACATATATCACAACTGAACCACACGATTCCGGATCCGACGCAGACGGTATCGTAGGATGACATTGAGATGAGAGGACCAGGCAGACGGTATCGTACGGTAACATTGAGATGAGGGGGTCAGCAGTATCGATAATAATACAAATCAACAGTTTTGTTCCAATCTTTATGAATTTTGCTACACGTAAGCTTCAATCCATGAGGACGGTAGCCGTAAGTGTAAGAATCACATACGATATATAGTTCACGAGATATGACGTCATAAACAATGAGATGCGCGAAAAACTGCTGCATTTTGCGACATTGCTGCTCATTTTCTCCTAAACCATTGGACCGATTTCAACCAAATTTGGTACACACATTCCTTACCGTGAGGTAACAATTGCTGCATGGTTAAGAATCACATACGGCACATGGTTCAAAAGATATTACGTCATAACCAATAGAAATCGCAAAAATGCCATATAATGCGGCGAGACTTTCGAAATACACTGTATGAGAACGAAATCTTAAATAGGAATCCCAATTTTTTATTGCAAACTGGATTATCAGTGAAGAAATATGTAACTTTTGCTTGAAACATGTTTTTCGTTTCCTAACAGATGGCGCTGTAATCGGAAAACCTGAAATTGGTTTGAAAATGGTTGAAAAATAGCAACATATCAAACGAATAAACATTGGACAGTTCCTCTAGATTTAACACTTCCGCGAAGCAATTGAACAATACTACGAAAGTCGTTGGCAGAAGGAACATTACTATCAGGGAAGGGACGAACATACCTTTGACGAGCTCTTTCTATTAGGCTCAGACTACGAGGAAATAAAATTTTCTCTCTCTCTCTCTCTCTGCACTTACACTCTTGGCCATTAAAATTGCTACACCAAGATGACGTTCTACAGACGCGAAATTTAATCGACAGGAAGAAGATGCTGTGATATGCAAATGATCAACTTTTCAGAGAATTCACATAAGGCGACACCTACAACGTGCTGAGATGAGGAAAGTTTCCAACAAACAGCAGTTGACCCGCGTTGCCTGATGAAACGTTGTTGTGATGCCTCATGTAAGGAGGAGAAATGCGTACCATCACATTTCCGACGTCGATAAAGGTCAGATTGTAGCCTATCGCGATTGCGGTTTATCGTATCGCGACATTGCTGCTCGCGTTAGTCGCTATCCAATGACTGTTAGCAGAATATGGAATCGGTTGGTTCAGGAGGGCAATACGGAACGCTGTTCTGGATCCCAACCGCCTCGTATCTTTATCAGTCGAGATGACAGGCATCTTATCCGCATGGCTGCAACGGATCGTGCAGCAACGTCTCGATCCCTGAGTCAACAGATGAGGGCGTTTGCAACCATCTGCAACCATCTGCACGAACTGTTCGGCGACGTTTGCAGCAGCATGGTCTATCAGCTCGGAGACCATGGCTGCGGTTACCTTTGACGCTGCATCACATGAGCGCCTGCTATGGTGTACGCAACGACGAACCTGGATGCACGAGGTGAACAACTTTTATTACAACTTTCTTTAATTCCAAATATTCCGAAACTGTTTTCAATGCCTCAGACGGAAGGTACAAACTGCGGTGACTGTTCTTTGGGACATGTTCGAAAGAACGAACAGCGCGCACATAAACGCACGCACACACATACAAAGGGTGAATTTTTCGACCGTGTAGAATGTCTAATGATTTATCGATGGTAGGATACGCACACACGTACTCCAGTGAGCCTCCTGGAGGGGGGGGGGGTACTGCTGTTACTTTTAGATAGTCGCAATGCCTACATAGTACTAGGGATTGAAACCTGGCTCAAAGGAGATGTCGATAATAATGAAACCCTGGATTCAGACTAGAACGTATACCGCAGAGGTAGGTTGCACTCTGAAGGGGGAGGCATGTTTATAGCCATAAAGATAAATTAGTATCGAAATTACTGTGTAGAAATCACTACAGATACTGAAATTGAAAGATGGATGGCAGTGGTGCTAGTGCTTCTTTGAGTGCCGGATCTTGACAGTGGCGGTGCCCCCCCCCCTCCCCCTCGTCACGCCCGGCGTCCAAATAGAGAATCTGGCGCCGGGAAAAACGCCCCAGTTTACCCGCATCTCCTTTAGATATATTTTCGTTTAAACTTCAGCGTAGTGTCTTACCTCGGCTTGTTTGCGATTGCTACAACTCAAATTGAGGTATTAAACATGAGGAGACGCATTGAATTAAAATTTATGCTGTGGCCGACATTCGAACCCAGGACCTCCTCCTTACTAGGTAGGCGCTTTAGACCACTTGTTTTTTTATTAATGGGGGGAAGGACCTTAAAAAAAAAGAATTACTTGCCACCGCCACTTTTACCCTAGAAAATAAAATAAATGACAAACTACACCACTTCAGGCGTTGGCCGTATCTTATCCTAGGCCCAGTGCAATTAACCTATTTCTAATAGGGGGAAGAATAAAAAAAGAGTGAAAAAAATGAAAGGACATTTTTTTAATCTTCGGATCCGAAGTCCGACGCCTTTTCCATTTTTTTTTTTTTTTTTTTTTTTTAACCCGTAAAAGAAAATGTAAGTATCAACTACTTCATGGCAGGAACACCCCAACTTCTGGGTGGATTACGAAAAACACTATAAAGAAAATTTGAGAAATATTGCCCGTATTTTGGATTGCGGACAACTGTGCAATGTCGTTCATTCAGAAAGTTCCAAAAATCAAGTTCGTTTTTCTCTCCATGTACAAACAAGTAGTGATCCGCATGTCCACATATCCATTTCACAGCGTTTGTCTTCGTTTGTGGGTAATGTCCCGAGTCTGGAAAGAGGAGCAAATGGGAAAGTATATGATGAGGTGTCGTACGGGTAATCAAAGCCAGCATCTGTCGCACCAACATCCAGACGCCTTCCGCCGATCGGCATACGAGTCGATGCTCGTCCGTGTCCATTACATCACAGGCGAAGCACAGTGGTGTGTCTGCGAGGTGAATCCTGTGAAGTCGTGACTGGCACACTTGTTTCCCGTTGACTGTCAGGTACCATGTCGACTGTACGTCAGTGCCAAGGTAAGGAGCACTCACCGAGCGCCAAACGACACTCCAGTTGACGCTGGGATACTTCCCTTCAATCGCATTTGGTGATCGGTTCTTCTGAAGAAAGCCGTAGATCGCCTTCGTAGACATCAAGCGTGTCGGCAGTATCGCAGTGTGGATATAGCTCAGTTCGAGGAAAAAGCGGCGGAAGTAAAAGAATGGCGCTGGAACATCTGAAAGCATGATAGGAGCCGAAAGAGAGCGCGGTGCAAAGGCCTCCAGCAACAGGCTGGTAAGGCATGTGGGATTACGGCGCCACAGCATCATGTGAGAGTTGAGGAAGAGGGCTATCGCTCTGTCAGGCACATGGTACAGGCCTCGTCCGCCTCTGTTTCTCGGGAGAGTGAGGGTCTCGTATCTTATCTTGAACAGCAAGCCATGGCAAACATATGAAACCAGTGCAGCTAACATGCGTAATGCCATGGATGGTGGAATGGGTAGGGATACGTGACGCCAAATATATATTAACATACTGTGTCCGCTGTAGAAGGTCGAGAGCCCTGAGACGATGATCGAGAAGACCAGCGCGTAACTGGTTTAGCAGGCGCCGGCAGTTGAGGGCGATCGTACGCCGCATGTCTCCTGTGAAGTCGAGTCCTAAGCATCGGATAGCAGTAGTTACTCGTAAAGGTGCAGCGCTGTCTGCAGGAAGCCCCACACCTATAGGCATGGCACATGATTTTCGGACATTAAGACAGCTGCCAGATGCTTCACCATATGTGCACCCACGCCAGTGACTCTCTTACCTCTGCATCGCTGCGTAGAACGAGGACGAGATCGTCAGCATAAGCAATGCAGCAAAATAGATGGCCACCGAGTGAGATCCCTGACAGCCGCTGACGGAGTCCACAAAGCAACGGTTTCATTGCATAAGCATACAACAATGCAGAAAGCGGACAGCCTTGACGCACTGAACGCTGTATCGATATTGGTTGAGTAAGGCGACCATTGTATAGCACACGGGACGTCGCTCCTCGAAGAAGGCGCATTATGACGTTGACGGTAGTATCATGGTATTTCATATTACGGAGTACCTCTTCCAAGTACTCGTGATCAACTCTATCGAAAGCTTGGCTGAAGTCAAGAGTGGCCAAAAGACCAGGCATACGTTGAGCATGTGCTAAAGCGATTATGTCTCTATAGCGAGCAAGGGCAGTGCGGATGTTGTTAACACCACCCAAGGAAGTTTGATCAGGAGGAACCACATATCTTGCCGTGCGTTTGAGCCGTGCAGCCAGAAGTCGAGTAAAGATCTTTCTATCGCTGTTGAGCAATGTCAATGGACGATAATCGCTTATTCCATGAGGTTTATGTATGGGAATAACGATACGGTCGAGGAAACCTTCAGGGATCTGCACCTGGGGTGACATAAGGTCCCGACAAATTTCTGTCCACATCGGTGATATCAGGTGGCGGAATGTTCTATAAAACTCAAGTGGGATGCCGTCAGGGCCAGGTGACTTGTTGGTAGATCCTGCTTAGATAGCATCACTGACTTCTTCCTCTGTGACGTCAGCAAGCATATCCAGTTTTGCATCCTCAGGAACCGAGCCAAATGTAAGTCGGGATACCTCCGCAATGTTATCAGGGTGACGACGGTGAGCAGAGTACAGCGTAGTGTAATGCTCGTGAAGGGCATGCCCTATTTCAGCTTGGTTATCGACGCGTCTTCCATCCTCAGTTGTCAGAACAGTAATCAAATTTCTCCGTCGGTGGCGCCTTTCAGCTATCACATGATACATACTTGGACGTTCCTGCGTTAAATCTTCTTGTGTGCGCGCCCTGACCATAGTTCCTTCAAGATGTCGGCGGGAGAGGGCATTGAGCTGTGCCTTTGCTCGATTCACTATCACCTGACGTTCTGGTGAATAAGGCATTGTCGTACATTCTCGGAAGATGGTGAAGTAGAACTGAGTGTGTCGTCGCCATTCCGCGATCTCCCTTCCGTATTTAATCAACGCCTTGCGTAGTGTAGGCTTTGCACAAAGGACCCACCACGATATGGCAGACTGATATCTGTTGCGACGTTGAAGACAAGCCGTCCATGATGTCTCAATTTGTTGCCGACAGTTCAGTGAAGTAAGATGCTTTATGTTCAGATTCCATGGTCCCTTGCTGCGCCACACCTTTTGTTGGCAGATGTTGACGGTACAAATATATGCTTCATGGTTGGAGAATGCAGTTGGCCAGATTTCAGCAGCCTGAGTGCCACCGACAATGTCTCGGGAGATGTAGACCCGATCAAGGCGACTGGATAAATGGCTAGTGAAATGTGTAAATCCCGGACGATTGCCATGAACATGCTCCCACGAGTCCACTAGATTGAGGTTCTGAATAATTGTTGCTAGTGCCGCGCACGGAGAGTGGCGTGGCAGTTGGTCTTTGGGCGCCTTTGGAGTTGAAGTCGCCTCCTATGATCAAGGAATCTTGCCGACCCACGAAGAGAGGCGTTACTCCCTCAGAGAAGAAAGTAGAACGTTCACGGCGCCGACCTGAACCAGATGGTGCACATACGTTGATGATTCTTACCTCTGGCATCCGGGAGGTATATAATTTCAGTAGCGTCAATGCCGTCACGTAAGAGGATCGCCACCCCAATACCTATGTGGGAGGCGTGGGAGACGTGTGCTGTAAATCCATGGGGAGCGTAGAAGGCGGCAACAAATACCTCCTGAAGCAGGACAATGTCAACATCCGCAGCGTATATCATGTTGTGAAGTAATGTCAGTTTATGGCGCGCACGATTGGTATTGGTGTTGATCGTAGCTATGCGATAAGTTTGAAACGCTGCCATCGTCAGAAGAATGTGTGACGCACTATGGGGAAGCACATCACTACAACTGGGATGGGGCCGACGTCGTTGAATGTGTTGCTCCTCCCTCTACACCAGCAGAACATCCATCTCCTTCAGGAACAGTGTCTCCCCAGTTGATGGGTGCCTCTCCATGATTGGTCGGTAGAATAGGTTCATTGATGGGCATGGAAGTATTATCTGACCCTGGAAGGAACGAAACTCTGCCAAACAGTAGCGATGTAAAATCTTTAGTTGGCTGTTGACTCTTGAGAGATATGGGTGGCTCTTCTTCAGGTGCCATGGCATTGGTGGATTGCGCATTATCGGGAGTAGAGTCGCCATCTTGAACATTCAACTGTTTAACGCTGTCGTCTGATGAAGTACGGCGCTGTCTCTTCCGTTTCTTTGGTGAACGTTGCTTCCGTACATGCTGCTCCGTGTCGGATGTTGTACGACTGTCGTCTGACATCTGGCTGGATTCCATAACATTAGATAGTGGTACAGTGCCCGTTTCAACTTCCATGGAGTCGGAACAAACGTCTTGTGTTGCTGCTTGGGCATCACCTGTTAGTACTGTGTCCAGTGCTGGTTTGTGGGAGACAGATGCAACTTCCATCTCATCCTTGGGTTGGTTCGACGCTGGTGCGGACTGGATTAGCGTGGGCGTAACAGGCCGCCTAGCCGCGTGCTCGTACGTCAGAGGTAGCGCAGTAGGCGCCGCTGGGCGAGCGTCGTCTCCGATCGGCGTCTGTGTCAGTCTGCGTCGGAGGCAGTCCACAACCGGAGCAAGTGCGAGGCTGGCCATCGTACATTACGACAGCCCTACAGCCAGCTATGACGAGGTACGAAGGCACGTGCTTTCGAAGTTCAATTTTTATCTGTCGGACGCCGTTGAGGACACGGTACGTTTCAAAGGTCTTTCATGTTTCTGCAACGTGACTAAGTACGTTGCCGTAGGGTTGTAAGGCGGCCACCACCTCGTCCGACGGCACCTCAAACGGAAGTTCGAAAACTCGCAACGTTCTCAGGCCAAAACCTGCATGATCAATCTCGACGGACCCAATATGGCCGTCAGAGTATCGGAACTTGAGTTCATTAGCATGGCGCCGTTCTACGTCGGCGCACATCTCTTCGTTCGCCAACTTGATGTACACTGTGATACTAAGGATCGAAAAATGAATTCCTATAACGTCTTGTGGTGGGAGACGCATTTCTTCACGTATAAAATGTTCTACTTCATGCGCTCTCGGTCGTACATGATCAGTAGGGAACGTTAATTTGATCGTAGATTGGCGGTATGAAAACGCCATGTCGGTCGTTGACTGCGGACTCTAAGGCACGCCTCTACGCGGAAGTAAACAAACGGGCGCTCGCTCGCAGCACAACAGGCGGGACGCAGCGGACGTCCTCGCCCCACCGCAGCCGAAAGCGGACTGTCCACTCAGCTAACACAGCGTTGCAGCCAAAGCGACTACACGGACTGTCTTAAAGCACGAATCCCAGGCACAGCATAAATTTTAATTCAATGCCTCTCCTGTTGTTTAATACCTTTGGTATAACGAGACTATGTTGTCTCAAGGAATTGTATCATTTGTTGATATCAAGTTGAGGCGTTGGTCTATCAAGGTTCTTTATTTTACACTTTTGTTCCAAGCTAGAAGCTCAGTAATTTCTTTCTAAAAGATAATGTACGTTGTTCATTTTTCCTTGATAATAAACACCAAGATCATATAAATATCCACACGAACACTAAAACACAGTAAGTAACTGATTGCACTGTAAAGTGACTGTAACATAATGAATCTGTTAGCCGGCCGCGGTGGCCGAGAGGACTGAGGCGCACCAGTCACGGTCTGCACGGCCACTACGGTCGGGGGTTCGAATCCCCCCTCTGGCATGCATATTTGTGCTGTCCTTAGTATTAGCTAGTTCATAAGTAGTTTGTAAGCTTAGGGACTGATGACCCCGTAGTTGAGTCCCATAAGCTATACAAACATTTGAACATGAATCTGTTACGATAAAGACATAAGCTACGTTTGGGTCACGTGACACTGTAAGCCGCACTCCCTCCTAACCTCACGCATGTGCAAAGGTTGCTCTTCCCCACATCTTTTCAAAGAATTAAATATTTCTTATAACGAAGAGTGTAAGTGTGATTTACTCTCAAAATCGCGACACGTGGGCTAAAACGTCCAAAGATATATAGCAAGTAACAATACAAAAGTCATTCTTGTTCCCATACCTTAAAAAAAAAAAAAAAAAAAAAAAATTGGATATTAAAAAAATTGCTTGCAGTCGAGTCGAACCCACTACCATTGACAGCGCAGCGCGATGCTGCTAACCACACGGCTATTCTTGCTTGGTGGAGATAAGGGACTTCTTTATTATTCATGATGGGATCTTTTCAAGGCTTTTACAGTTGGTGCGTCTATAGTTGTAAGATATTTTACCAAATGTAAGGTGTTTTTGAGTAATCTTCAATGCGCCAAAAACAAATACGGAGGGTCGATGTTGCCTTCATGGAGGATTTGCGCATGCGCAAGGCGAGGTGCGCAAATAGCTTCATTATCTTGCTTCGGGACCATTCGTGTGTAACCGCCGGAGCTCGAGAAGCTAGGAGCTGGCGTCTCTACCAGCTCCAAAACCAATGTTAAAACGGCGTTTTCCCTCGTCCTCCCTTGTCGCGGGAGCACCCCTATGCTGTCTCCAAGGGGTTCAGAAGAGAATTTGAACCTCAGCCGCGCATGGGCCTTTGCAACGGTGCCACCACTGCCGCTTACATTATAGCCGTCCTCTCATGGGACGTGGAAACGCACGTGGAGGAGGAAGTGGTAACGCCGTAGCGTGGAATACCACGTTCCACTACCTTGCGAAGCGTGGAATGAAGGATTAGCACGTTAGATTTTTGCTTCGTGCAGTGGAACGTGGCCAATGAGAAGCGGCCTGGTTTTCACGTGACAAGCAAAACTTTTGAGCCGCCATATTGCAAACAGAACTCCGTATTTCGTGCCTTCTTTCGTTGTAGCGTACGATGTATGAATATCGTCTTTTGAAAGCCTCAGAATATTGAAGAACTTTTGAAAAGGCATCATTTTAGATATGATTTGTTACAACAAATTACCGAAAACATTTTCATAGCTTTAAAGGTTCTCGTATTTAACGTGTGTCACTGTTATAATGGGTCAAGTCTAGAATACGATACAACCCATCGGCTTTGACTAATGACGTAATTAGTCATAGATATTTATGTAATATATGAAGACAGTGATCTCTATATTAACTGGATGTATAACTCTGATCTCTGAGTACAGTATAGAACTGCAGCGTGCCTGCACTTTCATATGTTTTGCACACGATTTCGCATTCTCCGCCATGTTTAAATTTGGCAAACGATTTTCGATCACTTATTACGTGTCAAATAACTGCTCTTCTTACCTCTTGTTTTGAAATTCATATAAATGTGTGATTAATAGGCTAATATGGAAGTGGAATTGAAATGTATTTTCTTTACGTTATCTTGTAATACTTCATAGCGGCCATTTTTAAATTTGGCAAGAAACTAAATGTTAACATTTATGGTTGGCACGCTCAGACACCTGAAGTTCAACATCCAGGTAGTATAGAGATCAGTGTATGAAGATGATGATAATTTCTTTGTAACAAAGATATCTGACGTTGATAAAGAAATGTATCGATTATTAACACACCACAGATAATTATTAGCTAGTTTAAGAAATGCGTATAATAAATGAAACACATCATATCTATTACATGTATTTTTATTTATTAAAGAAAATAATGAAAGGTATTTAAATTATGGAAAATTACTGACAAATGATAATCAATCGTTTTTTATTATGTAATAAAATCCAAACACTGGCACCTGAAACAAAAACAAAAGTTACAACGTTAGGTACTAGAAGTAAATTTTTTTTATTATTATATTTACAAGTAAACTACAATTTTTAAAATGTAACCATATAAAGCTATTTCATGAGAGAACTGTATCGTATTCTTGACTTGAGCAGGGGGAGGGTGTCAAGTCTAGATTACGATACAATTTTAAAATGGAACCATATGGTGCTATTTCATGAGAGAACTGCATCGTATTCTTGACTTGAGCAGGGGGCTCAAGTCTAGATTACGATACCATTTTAAAATGGAACCATATTAAGCTAATTCAGGAGAGAACTGTATCGTATTCTCGACTCGAGCAGGCCTAGATTACGATACAATAAAAAATTAATCACAAATAACACTTAAATTTATAATAACTAAAAAAAAATTACCTGATACATGTTCCGAATATCTTACATTATTGCAATATCTTTCATTATTTTCTTTAATAAATAAAAATACATGTAATAGATATGATGTGTTTCATTTATCATACGCATTTCTTAAACTAGCTAATAATTATCTATGGTGTGTTAATAATCGATACATTTCTTGGTAAACGTCAGATGTTCAAATTTGATCGCCTCCATATCTTTGCTTGGTATATGACGTCATTGGTCAAAGCCGAGGTGTTGTATCGTATTCTTAACTATTCCCGTGTAATGTGAAAGAATATCGTTCTTTGCTGCGGTATAAAGCAGTCTATCAAAGAAGCGTCTTTGTGATGCTATGTCATAGATAAATATCACAACATGTTGTAGAAGCGTAGTATACCTAAGTACTCAACCGCCTACGTTAGAGTAGGAAGAGCGTAGTTGGTAACGTCGTTGACTGTGAAGCACAAATCTGTACTGGAACAGGTTCGCGCCTCTGCACTTCCGGATTAGTCTTATTTTTTCCTTTTTATTTCCTTAACGTTTCTGGTTCTTTCTTGCACATTGAAGTATAATATCCGATATTCGTTGTTATTTCTTTTTAAGCCGTCTTATTACCGTGGTGGTTAGCGTCACGAACTGCGGAGGAAAACAGGTTTATATCTACACTCTCCCACATATTTTTAACGATTTGGTTTAATTACGGTTTATGTAACTTGTTTGTTAATTTAATACAATTATAATATTCGGTATTCGACGTTATTTATTAGAAACAAGAACAAACTTTGTCGATAAGAGAATTTGTTGAGTTTTTCGTTCTAGGCCACTCTGTTTTCCCCACGGTGTTTGCATTAAGTTGCAGTTCAGTACAGTGTTGGAATAGTTCAGTTTCACAGTGCAAAGTGAACATGGCAATCGCAAGGCTACGGAAGCAGATACAGTGTAGGAGGAACAGAGTTTACGTGCAATACTAAAAGCAGACATTATCACAACGAACATTGTCGATTTGGGGAGTTGTCTCGCGTGTATAACAATTATAATGTATTGGTCAGAAACTATTATCTCAGATTATGCAGAATATCTAGAACGTGGAAAATTGGAATTAAGAGAAAGATAATTGGAGCTGGTGTAAATGTTTTATTTTACCGTCGACAATTTTTTGAAGAATTTTGCCAAAAGTGGTTTTACCGTAAATTTCGTTATTCTCAACAGCTGTCAGATAAATGTACCGTATTTGTGCTACTTAAATTACAATTTCTGTAAGAGTATTGCATGCCACATGCAAGCATTTCGTTTTTTCCCGACGATCGCTAACGTGGCGGGTCGTTTCAGAGCGTGCTGTAGCTACACTAGATAGACAGCACGTCTGGCCTGCGGCACGTTGGGACAACACGTCCGCGCTACGACTCTATGCGTCTGTCTCCGCGATGTAAAACGTTTCTGATGCGATAAAAATACCTTCAATGTGAATATAAAATGACCTGATAGAAGAACGAAACGAAGAATGATAATTTAAAAACGCTGTTTCTTCTATTTGTTTACTTTTTATCACGACGAGCTTTCTTCCGGTGGTTCACTGAACCAGTGACACACAGAACGCGCCGCCAATAATGGATGGCAAGAACATTACCGAAAATTACTTCGTCCAGTAAAATGGAGAGCCAACTTGTGGAGATAACGTGTTGGACCTGCTGACGACAAATAGACCCGAACTTTAGGACTCAGGTAAAACAGGGAATCAGCGTTCGTAAAGCCTCAGTGAATTCACCTGTAAAGAGAAGTATCAAGAAACGTACGAAGATCTTATTTAGCAAAAGAGAAAAGGGACAAATTTCAGCCGCAGTGGAGTAACGGAGCGGTCTAAAGCGTCTCGCTGCGGAGCGCGCGGTTGCTCGCCGTGGAGGTTCGAGTCCTCCCTGGGGCATGGGTGTGTGTGTTGTCCTTAGATTAGTTTACCTAGGTTTAAGTAGTTTGTAAGCTACGGACAGATGACCACGCAGTTTGGTCCGATAGATTTACAAACATTTTGACAGATTTCAGGGTACTTGACGGGCCAACACGAAAGTTTCCTCTCTAATCCTGACAGTGTTGAGCTAATTTGGACCACGTTTAACTGCTCCCTACAATACGCCCTAGATAATTACGCCCGAGTAAAAAAAATCGTTATTGTGTCAATGTAAAAGAAACATTTGCAGATTGAATTAAGAACAGACAAAATATATCTATTAAAACGATTAACTGAAAGTCTTAAAGAAAGGTATTAAATAGACAACATGCAGTACCTCAAACAGCTAGATGTACTGAAACTAGACCTTCAATATGCTTTAGGCAATGCTGTTTCTACGAAACATCTGCATAAAATTGAATTAATGAATTAATAAATTGTTTTATTTGAATCATAAACAAATTATAATTGGGTACATGATTTATAGAAGCACCTACAACCCAATCTAGCAATGATACCAGCTTTGGTAGCCTATGTTTTAAATAGTGCTGCTGCTGAAACTGACACACAGTCACTCTGTGAAGTTAGTACATTGACTAATTTTGAACAGAAAATGACATCCAATGACGTCATCGCCACGAAATCTGTCAAATCAAATAGTTTGATGTTTTTGAATACGAGTGACGATGTTGACAAACTCAACCAGGTCCTTGATAGTTCTGACTTAAAATAACTACAAGAAATCAATGAAGAAATGAAAAGCCTCATAAAATCATGTCAAAGAATCATATCTGAAAAAAAAACCAGCTGTATTTTTGTTAACAGGAACCCATTGGCTCCTAGATTATATAGCGTACCTAAGTTAGATAAGAATGGTTTCCCAATACATCCAAATAGTGTCATCCTATTTACGATTTATTCTCTACTAGCAAAAGAGCTAGATTAAAGCATTAAAAACAATTTTAAAGTTTTGACCCTCGTTGACAAAATAAAATGTACACAAATGTCATTCAGTTCTAAAATAGTTTATTTTGATTCTGTAGGTGATTTACATATGTTCCCAGTGATGAGTGTATAAATATATTAACAGATCTTTTACAGAAATAAACGTTACTTAAGAACAGATATTTACACAAATTCAAAGTAAATCCTGTAGAACTGCATTATATAATATTGTCGCGTTGAAATGGAAACAGGCTTGACTTCGAAGGCAACTAAACACAGCACTTATACTGAAAGCACTCAAGATACACGCAGCACTGACTGCCTCTCAGGCAGAGTGCTCTGCTATTTATACACAGACAGAATTTGCCAGAAATTAGAAGAACAGTTAACATAAGAAACAACTAGAATTTACAAGTGAACATAAGAAAGATGTAGAACATTCTGGAATTGTTAATTACAAAGAAATGCCTTTTTTGCCGGTGGGCGGGAATGAACCGGCGACCTTCAGCACCGCAGTCCGTGACGCTATCCCCTGCGCCACGCCGGCAGTCGATGTTTGTCGCCTCTCGCGGCAATATTTGCTCCAAAATGTGTGTTGAATAACATTATTTCCAGTCTCAGAATACATATTATAGTCAATCAGAAAACCTAGCTATAGATTTTCCCCTCAGCCCTATACTATCTGAATTTTTTTATGGATAGCTTTTAAAAAAAATTCGAATGACTCTGCCACTGAATTGCAAGGGGATGATGTACTGTGTTCATGTACTGGTACCACTTAGTTAGCAAATTACTAAATAATTTAAACTCACAACATAAGAAAGGGATTTGGGGCTCATCTATAAATTTCTGACACTTTAATTACATATATTTTCACAGACAGACATGCGTTTGTCATTTAACGGAAAACCATAGTCACAGATACAGTGATACCAGCAAGTTCCCATCACCAGTACAGCCCATAATATGGAGCATCGCCTTTCTTCTGTACCGTTATTCAAATTTGACTTTGAAAAAGACCTAAGTACAATTAAATATACCGCTTCACGTAACGGCTACAGCTCTGCCCTGGTAGATAATATATTTAACACGTTCGCTGCGGCTGACGCTTATAAGCGTTTCCACCATCAACACGCCAGAGCTGCTAAAGCTTATAAGCATTTCCGCGATCAACACGTCAGATCGGATAACGCTTATAAGCGGCGCGTTCGCTAGCTGAGTACTCAGTTTCGTTTGTTTGGCTGTGCACTCGTGTTAGTACAGGCCACCAAAAAATATCATGTAACATTTTCCTGTCTGCAGTTGTTTTCGTCTGTAGTGATTTGCTATAAAAACGTCGCCTATATACCTTGCAAATTTGTTACATGGGATTAGGTTTCGATAGCACCACATTGCAGATGAGACGTTTCTTTTTCCTCTATTTGATAAACCTTTTGGTGTTTTCAGTATAATTCTTTCGCAATGAAGCGGATTTATCGCTTGTTTGAATTTCATTTTCTTCCCAGTTTGCAATAAAATCAATGAATCAGAGAGAATTGTTTGCAATAAATGCATTTGACGCTTATAAGCGTCAGACGGCTTGCAGTATTTATCACATAATCGGCTTACAGCTAAAGCGTACTTGTATCGCTATATCTAGCACCACCTCTTTTGCAGACGTTATATTCGCTGTCAGTATTACAGGTTTTGCAGGGGTTATGATTTCAGCTCTCGGCGCACGTGCGCTTACAGGCATCCGCCTGGAGCGTTAGCGACCCGCACTGGTGACAGCAGCGAACGTGATAAAAAAAATTAAAATTTCAACATTTCTACATGCTGGTGAACAGGAATCAGTTGCAACAAAAAGTGGAGCAGCCCATACTTAGGCAAATTTTCAGAAAAACTTAGCAAAACTTGAAATCAAAGCACTGTAGACCCATATTTCACAACACCAACAGCAAATAAAAAAATATTTATTCAGCAGTACAGAAAAAATACAGTCCTCCTCTTAAATTTGTGTATACAAAATCAATTGTAAAAATTGTGGGAAGTTATATGTAGGCCGTGAGATTTTGACAGATTATCAGAAGATGGGAGAATCTGGAGGTTAAACAGTTGTCCTGAGGTCAGTACATGCACATCCCATAGCCCATAAATCCATTTACAGAACAGCCGTGTATTTCTGTATTATTTATTACTCTGGGTAAAATCGTTTTCAGAGGTTCTGTACTTTGTGTATCAACTGTCGAAAAAGCCTGTTTTATATTAAAACTACGCACGCGTTACTAACACACCATAAAAAACGTACAGTGCCTGCCATTGAAAGTTTGGAGAATAGGTTATCAAGAGGAATTCTAACTAAAACACCTCAATTAACATCAATTTGTTTCGTTCATTATCCAAATGGTCCTCATTCTCAACCTTTCATATAGCTGCATACCGACAAACGTTGATATTAGAGCGTTGTATTCCTTCCTTTACTGTAGTATGTTGTAGTGTATTAACCCTTTAGGTGCTCTAATTTATGTAAGAAATAGCTTACCTCACAGGGAGATATGTTGCGCTTAGGTTACAGAGATGTTAATGAAGTTAATACTATTCCGTCGACACATACAAGCATAATATAGCAGTTGAATATACACTGAATACTATGTAGAGAACAGTGAATGTTTTTGCAGCAGGAAAGCAGCATGTCATTTATGGACCGATTACTCCCAACCCTCCTCCCTTGTGGTTCAATAGTGACATATCTTTGGGTAAAACCTTCTTTCCTTTCCTTTCCTTTCCTTTCCTTTCCTTTTTCCTTTCCTTTCCTTTCCTTTCCTTTCCTTTCCTTTCCTTTCCTTTCCTTTCCAGCGTTTTGCTTTTCAACTCTGAAATTACACTAATGTAATATGTATTTGTTGTACTTTATTGGGCACTGGAATTTCAACCCAAAGAACTTGGGTTTCTATCATCGTAGGAACGGATTTTGCATGTTTCTGTTGCATAAAAAAAGAAAGGAAAACTGTGTTCCGTATACTCTTTATATAAAGCAACGTTGAGCTGATTAATTTTCTCTATTCTCATTTTGAACAGGATTATTTCATCTAAAGCTGTTGCACAGTGAAATGAGCGAACACACGTACGTACAGAATTAACAGAAGACGAATTAAAAAAGTAGCGGAAATAAGAGATTTGTCATAAAATGCGCCTCTGTGTTTCGGATTGTAACGAGAGGCTCTGAAGTACTGGGAGTGAATCCTGTGCGGAATTAAATAAAGTCGTCCCTAAAGAGTCTTTCATATTTCCGCCCTCTAATTATACCCCGCTGAATACGTGCCACGTTCGTTCCACAACTCCTACTGGACCAATATCAACCAAAATTGGTACACTTTATCCTTACTATTAGGCAATAATTGCAGTCGAGATACGAACCATCTACGACGCTTATGACAGGAGATATGTCATACACAAAGACGTTCATGGAAAACGGCCGCATCATGCGATACTATTCAACACGTCTTCCTAAACAAATGGACCGATTTGGTACAAATATTCTTTAAGGTCAGGAATCATTTGCTATGGCGGCAAAAACCACCTACGATACATAGTTGTGCGATGTCACATCATAATCCGTATCGCTAGTCTATGCACTAGTGTTTTTCTATGGTGTGTGCTGCCTCAGATATTGTTAAAGTGTTGCTGTGGAAACTTTTCAAAACACGTCACAGAAAGAACTGCACTAGCGTCGCACAATAAACTCCCCTGACATTATAATGTTCCCTACTTTTAGTTTGTTAATCTCAAGAACCAATGGTTCATTTAAAAAAGTGTATGAATTCAAAATATACACTTTGTACGTATAATTAAAATCTGTTTATTGGCTATCAAAAGGAGTCACTGACTACCAGTCCATCCTGTGGAACCGCATAGCACTAGCACTTTCCATTTTCGCAATATCTGCGGTTCAAGTTTTAGGTGATTCACCCAGTGTATGTATATTTGAAGCGTCAGTCTCGGTTGATAAGTGCCATCACAAATTCCTTCCTGCCACATCCTCTTCATTTCAGGGTAGTCCCTGCACCCTGCATCCTCATTTATCTAAAGGGTGTATTCCCTATACTTTCTACCCTCAAGCTTTTGACTAGTACCATGGAGTTCATTCCTTGTTCTTCTGACACATATACATCATGCCCCTTCTCGTCCGTGTTTTCGATATATTCCTTCCTTCGCCGAACCTCCTCATTCGTTATTCTATCAGTCCACCTAACTTTAAACATTCTTCTGTAGCACCACATCTTCACTTCGGTTCCAATTTTTTTACCATCAGTTTTTCAACTCCATCATGTTTGGTGGGCACTTAAAAAAATTACTTGAGTGACGTTGTCGGTAATAGACCACGTCAGTTACCTCACCCCTACCCTTTCGGTGTTGATCCCATAGATGTCGAAAGCGACAGCTTGCAATGCGTTGAACAAGAGTACGAATTTCGTCACAATCTTCGTCACTGAAATCATATAAAAGACGAATTCACCCACTCTAAAGATATAGTGGTGCTGCAACCACAACGAACGAGATCGGACTCCTTTGGAGTGTCCACAGTTCTTTCTCTGGTCTATTGGGGATACCACTAGAGACTGTTCAAAACCATTCGAGAAACCTGAGCCTGATTCGAAGCAGCGTAGGATGTCGATTGTGTCCATGCTTTTTCATCCCTCCGGTTTGTCACGACACGGGCAGTTGGGCGAGAGCAGCGTGAATAAAACGACGAATACTAGCCCCTTACTTTGCCAAATCCTAGACGTATTAACCATACATTCGCTGGACAAAACCATTAAGGGATCTATTGCGATATTTAGGTTCTGAAGTATTGTCATCGGCAGAATGAACTAAAATGTTTCGACGTCCTTCTGTCGGTTCTACGGAGTGGAGGCAACAACATTACGGGAAACTAAATAGTGGTAAGTTACTGTAGAAGGGGTTGGTGTTGCCTTGTGTTTACCAAACGAATTACACAAGCAGTTGGGTACAGATAGTATAGTGAACAGGTAGTGCAATGCAACAAGAACGCGACTTACCCAAAAGTATGGCATGGAGAGCCATAGGAAGGCTGGAAGCGGGACAGACACAGAGGGAGGTGGCTGCAGCTATCAGATTGTCCCAAAGTCTAATCTCCACGACCTGATCGCGACTTCAGGCAACAGGAGCCGTTAAAGCAGGCAAGGCCAAGGTCGTCCACAGGTAACATCAGCAAAAGATGACCTTTATCCTTGGTTAACACCCCTACGAGACAGGAGGCTAAACGTAACTCAGCTGCAACGCACCCTCCAGGCAGCAACAGAATGCGTAATATCAACACAATCCGAAATGGCCTTCGGAAATGTGGCCTTTACGCACGAAGGCTTACTGTGAGTCCCATTAAAACCACGACACCGCTTAGCTAGGAGAAACTGGGCGGAGGAACATCAGGACTGGGGTCATAACGAATGGCGCCGGGTTCTGTTCCCAGATGAGTCAAGATTTTGTGTTCAGCCGGACAGTCGTCGTTCCCTCATCTGGAGAGACCGGAAACTCTGAGCAATCCTGCTGTGCAGGACACATCGCCATATCACGGTGGTGGACGAATGGTGTGGCGGACGTACGGACCTCTGTGTCGTACAGAAAGGCGCTTTGACTGCTCAGCGGTATAGAGACGAGATCCTTCGATCTTCTGCCCCACGTTGGTACCATAGGATATGCGTTCCTTCTGGTGGACGATAACTCTCGTCCCCACAGAGCTGCACTGGTGGACAACGTGCTTGATGCTGAATTGAACGAATAAAGTGGCCACCTTTTTCACCGGACTTAAACCCAACTGAGCACGTCTGGGATGCAATTGGCAGACGCATTGCAGCCAGACCAGAACCTCTCAGAACGGTTTCAGAGCTTGATATTGCAATCATGGAAGAATGATTGCTAATGAAACGGTACTGTTTGTACCCTTTCCTGCTTTCTACAGTTAACAATCAATTTGTTTGATAATATCATTTAATTAGAATGCTGTTTGTAATCACATTTAGGCAGTTTACGTATTTATTTACAATATTTTACTTCATTACGCCAGTTATGTGGCAACTGGGATGCTTGTTGGAAACTGTCCGTGTAATAACAAGAAAAACAAGGAGCCAGGCTCCACATAAACCATTTCCCTGTGCATTGTG
This sequence comes from Locusta migratoria, assembly GCA_026315105.1. Taxonomy (NCBI): domain Eukaryota; kingdom Metazoa; phylum Arthropoda; class Insecta; order Orthoptera; family Acrididae; genus Locusta; species Locusta migratoria. The sequence goes on from CM048749.1 coordinate 209,627,746, forward strand.
TGTGCATGTGTGGAGATATTTATGGTGACAAGAGCGCGTTAGTATCGGCTGCTCAGAGATAGTTACTGCAATGCATCTGAGGAAGGTTTGCCAACTTCTTGTTTTTGCGAGGATTTGCAAAGAGGTTCCTTTGAGTTTGTTCGGTCTAAGTCGCAGGGGAGTGAACACGTTGGGAGGTGTCCCGAGTTGGCGTTTGCTAGTGAGTGCGCGACTACTAGGCAAGGGGTCGGCCACGTTAAGCAGGGTTGGTCTCTACGTCGACTGAAGACAATGTAAGTATAGGTAGCTCGAGGTAAAGGTGAAGAATGTGTGAAATTTGTGTTTGTATGTATTTAATTTGAACGGATTGGATCAGATAATCATTTGCTATCGGTTTGTGACGAATTGCGGGGAAATATTAGCTATTTTTATGTGAATAATGTGTTTGAATTTGGAGCCAGCCACGAGACGAACTACGGTACCCTTCTGGTCTATGTCTTTCATGAAAATGCTTAGTGTGAAACCAAGGGGTAATGTTATAAAGCAACTTGGCCAAGTTTATTCTGTAAATATGGTGAGGACTGCGTAAAGACAAGTGGATTTTTTTGGTGTTCATTGTGTTTGGCAAAAGTTGGGCGCCAATTCGTTAAAGTGAGGGAATATCCAGTAAAGTTAGTTAATTCACGGGGATTTCACGTTAGAAACAGAGAAAATGTTTACTTCTTTAAATAATATAATTTTAATGTTTAATATTTTAAATGTTTGTATAGCTTATGGGACTTAACTACGGGGTCATCAGTCCCTAAACTTACAAACTACTTATGAACTAGTTAACACTAAGGACGGCACAAATATCCATGCCCGAAGGGGGATTCGAACCCTCGACCGTAGTGGCCGTGCAGACCGTGACTGACGCGCCTCAGTCCCCTCGGCCACCGCGGCCGGCTATAATTTTATTTTTGGTTCTTTGAAAATGATAAACTTGTATTTTTTTTTTATAAAATGTAGGTGATGATCCAGGCTCCACGTGGCAAACGAATAAAGTTCGCTACGATTAACAGCGAGCTTGCTTAACGCGGTTAAGATTTTCTTTTCTTTTTTAAAGGTTCCTGGGAAATATTTTTGTCCTTTTATACTTGGTTAAAGATCGTTGTTCAGAGTTCACTGTTTTCATTTGCTTGCTTGTTTAAGTAATATAATGAATTTTTACTGAGTTTACGTGCATTCTTAGTGATTTTACTGCTCTCTACCGATTCTCGATTCTCGTAACACCTCGTAATTTTGTATGCATGGGGAAAAGTAAACGTAGCCTGCAAACGAAAATGAAACAGGATGTGTGTGTGTGTGTGTGTGTGTGTGTGTGTGTGTGTGTGTGTGTGTGTGTGTGTGTGTGTGTGTGTGTGTCTGTGCGTGTGTGAGTGTGTGTGTGTGTACGATCAATGTTCCTCTTGCCCCCTACCTAAGTACTTTCTGCCCAATAAGTAAGAGTGGAGAAATTAAGGGAAGGATTTCGGAGACCAGATAGGATTAGAAGTAATCGAAGAATGTTGCCAGTTTGTTTTTTCGAGTTGCTACGACAATGTAGTAGCGAGAATAAATTGTTGAAATATGTTTTAAAAGCACTCATTTTTTCATAATTGAACAACCCAGTTATCCCCTCCATATCAAGTTAAACGAATCGTAAACGAAAGAATAATTACCCGACTAACTGAGGTTGAGATAAGAATTTTATAATTTAATTTCAATGATCCTTAAAGTAGCAGTAAATAAAGTAATTGACAGGCGAGAGGGTTCTGATTCGAAGTCGTTATCCGTTGCGCAATTCAAAATAAATTGTCATGTTGGTATAGAGATTGACGTGGAAACCCTAAAATAAACTTTGGGTCATTTATTAATACTTTACACGCACAAATGCCTTACAGATACCGAACCTAGGCGACTGTTAGGTACATCAAATATTCCTTATCCACTCACTCATTATTGAAAAATAGGAACAAGCAAAAAGGAAAGCAAAGAGCGGAAAGTTCACCTTACAGAGTAGAAATAGAAGCAAAAACTTCGTACTGTCCACGCCACGTATGGGTGCAAGTATACTGGCCGTTCTAGGTGATCAAACACTATTTCAGAGGGCAACAAGAATTACTTTCTCACTATTGTATGTAGCCCCATTATGCTTCACTCTAAGTAAACGCCATGTAAATCTCAAGTGATGAGACAGTAAAATATCGTACTGTATCACGCACAAACTACAATTGTAACCAATATCCGAATAGAATACATTACCATATGTATCTTTATATATAATCTACACTTTTCTTCCAATGTTTATGAAATTTTGCACACGTAATCTTTAATCCATGAGGACGGTCGTCGTAAGTGTTAGGATCGCATGCAATACATTGTTCACGAGATATGGCGTTATAAACAATGAGATACGTAAAAAACTGCTGCATCAAACGATAGTGTTGCACATTTCCTTCTAAACCACTGGACCGATTTCAACCAAATTTGGTGCACGTATTCCTTACCGTGAGATAACAATGCTTTAGGGGTAAGAACCACTTTTCTTACTGGCAACCATAGGAAAATTATCAGAGGAAAAAATTTCTCGCTTACTACTTTTTCGCAGTTCGTGCACTAAATCTACGGCGTTCGGTACAATTTATAATTTCTACATTACAAATTGTAGCCGCAGGAAATTTTACACACAGTATACACACATATAGCTGAATGTACCTTCGAATTGTATCAGAGTGCGACATGTAGTTCACGAGATATGAGCATATAAACAGTAACGTTTTATCATAACAGTACGTTTTACCACGGACCAAGTTTTAATCTATTACTAATTTACTACTAATTGTATTCGCAACAGATTTTACAGACATACAGCACTTATACAAATGAATATATACCTGAAAAATTATACAATTGTACAACATATAACTCATCAGAAGATACTATCTCATAATGAGATCGTGCGAATTTATATGCTATTTGTATTTTGATTGCTATCTTTCTTTGTTTAGATATTACACGTATAATTTTGTAGATTATGCAAGACAGCCCTTATTCTTACGTATTCTCCGATAAATTCAACGTGTTTTTAGAAAAAAATGAGATGGACAGAGGGAGAAGGGATAGGAGTACTAACTCAAGGCAGGACTAAACAGATAAATACCCGGGCAACGTCGGGTTTTTATAGAGTATTGTATTTGATCTCTCACCTGATGCCCTTATTATTTTGAGAATTGTATATGTTTGGCACATTTCAAAAATATTACAGTTGTGAGAAAGTCAGGCTTTGATCCGTAGGTGTTGGCTTATTAGGCATCACTTGCGACATCGTTGGATTTCGCATTCAGCCATCCGACGAAGGATCATTCAGATTAGCTGTATAATAGCGTAGCTGTCACCTACGAACCTTTCCAAAAGTTATTGTTACCTGTATGCTTGAAGTCAAATATTCAAGGCCTTAACTCATTTGTAAGGTAATGAAATGTTTGAAACTGTTTGATACATGGCGATAGTGATGTTCATCTGCAAGGGCCCATCGGTCACGTTTCTTAACACGACGTCCGTTCTGAACGGGTCATACTCTTTGAGTAGCGAATCTGCTGTAGCGCAGTGTAGCCGTATTGAGGCTCGGTGAGTTGTTTCGCTTACCTATCGTTGCGGAGATCACGGGAATATTTGCTTATGCTTCTCAGTGTTTTCAGAACCAACCTCTCGGGAGATGGTAAATTAGAACGCTTCGGGTAGTTTACTGAGTGGCGTGGGTTTCACACAGACAGTTATCACAGTCTGCTAGCGTCAGTTCCCAGCGTTGCCCCGATCTATACTTCTTTCTCTCTTTCTTTATGTCAGTTTATGTCCTTTCCTCTCTGTCCAACGCCTGTACTGTTCTCTCCACCCTTTTCAAATTCGTTTTCATTCTGCTCAGTCATTACAAAATCGTATCAGGAGATACTATCTCATCTACAGAAATACTCTATACATCACATTTAAGTCCATGGCAGAAAGTTCATCGAATCGCTTTTATGATATTGCTCTGCCATTGCATTTTATAATATCGCGCGGGAGAAAGCAACATCAAAATCTTTCAGTTTTCGATTTGATTTCTCTTATATTATAAGGATGGTCATCTCTCCTTACGTAGGTGGGTGCTTACAAAATATGTTCACATTCGTATGAGAAAGTTGGTGAAATAAATTTTGTAAATAGATCTTGCCGCTATGAATATCGCTTTTCTTTTAACGATTTCCACACTAACTCGTGGAACATTTCCGTGACACTCACTCCCGTATATCGTGATAATAGAAAACGAGCTCCCCGTCTCTGAACTTTCTCTTTAAATCGTCCGTTATTCCTACTTGGTGGGGATCCCAAAATGCGTAGCAGTAGTACAATCTAGGACGCGCATGTGTAGTGTAGGCAGTTTCTGTAGTAGAACTGTTGTATCTGATAAGTGTTCTGCGAATGAAACGTATCCTCTGGTTCACGTTCCCTACAATATTTTATTTGTGTTCTCTCTAACGTAAGTTGTTCGTAATTTATGAGTGCATGTTTTCGCGGCGATATATATGAATTGCTGTTCGTTAGTCTCGCTAAAACTCGAGAACGGCTAAACCGATTTGGCTAATTTTAGTCTTGAAATATTCATGTCAGTCCAGGAAAGGTTTAAACGCTGAGAAAATATGGAAAAGTTGTCCGAAAAGAGGAAAATCTGGAAAAACTGAAACAGCTTTTTTACAGTGAGCTATCAATACCGTTCGTCCAATTGCAATAAAATTTTGTACATTTCATGTTGAAAGCAAGAGGAAGGTTTGCATCAAATAAAAATTTGGAAAAGTCTCCCGGAAAGTAGGAAAATTTAGGAAAAACCGAAAGCAATTTTTTTCTATGAATAAAAATCAATTGCCACATGATTGTAAGAGCATCACTTTGAGTACGGCTTGACAGGACAAGGTTTGCATGAAATAAACATTTTCGAAAATCTACCGGAAAATTGGAAAATTTGAGAAAAACTGAAAGTGATTTTTTCAATGTGTTTTTGATTGAATTCAGCACTATAACTGACTACTCGTATGACGGAGACCGGTAATTCTTTTTTGTTTTGTTCATTATGGCGTTGGAAAAGTTTTCAGTAAAAAAAAAAGATAAAAATAGGGACAGTTAAAAAGGAAAGTCGCAAAATTGGAATCAAGTTCCTTTTTCATTGTGTTTATAAATATACTCGACTCTAAAGTTCAGAACCGTTCATCCAATTGCCATAAAATTTTAATCATATAACGTTGAACAAAAGTAGAACGTTCTTATGAACTCAACATTTGGGAAAGTTACCACGAAATTTTGAAAATTCGTGAGAAACTGAAAGAGCTTTTTTCAATGGGATATCGATATCATTCGTCTGATTGCGATAAAATTTTGCATATTTCACGTCCAAAGCAAGAGTACCATTCTTATGAAATAAAAATTTGGAAAAGTTTCCCGGAAAATTGGAAAATTCAGAAAAAAGTAAAGATTTTTCTGTGAAATATCAATACCATTCATCTGATTGCGATGAAATTTTGCACATTCGACGTTCGAAGTAAGAGGAAGATTTGAGTGAAGTAGAAGTTTGGAATAGTTGGCCAGAAAATAGGAAAATTTGTGGAAAACTGAGAGAGCTCTTTTTTTTTGGGATATCAATATCATTCCCAAGATTGCAATAAAATTTTGTACATTTGGCGTTCAAAGCAAGAGTACATGCATATTAGCAATTGAGAAGCATTTGCCGGGTCTACTAGTCCATTAATAAAATGTTCTCGGGTTACAAGCCGCGTCATGTGGGTTACTACTCACGAGCTTTCGACAGACATCTCCTCTGCCATTGTCAAGTGGATGACTCTCATTTCGAGGCCGCTGCCGTGCTTATGAAGCCGCGCCGCCGCCAGTGACGTCACTGGTGCTTTCGACGGACACCGAATTGCTTTCGACGAGACATCTGTTATTAAACGGACGAACAGCTTCTGGGACAGCGTAATAAACGAGGCAGTAGAGATCAAAATGTCTGTAAACCCTCTCAGTAAATACGGCGGCTTACAGTTTAGTACGGTATGGGATTCTGTAATTGCGGAGTTGAAGCGGGCGCGGCGTTCGCGCTGCCAAAACATTGCCTTATATGGTCAAGGAACTGGGCTCCAGTGACGTCACTGGCGGCGGCGCGGCTATATAAGCACGGCAGCGGCCGCGAAATGACAGTCATCCACTTGACAATGGCAGGGGAGTTCTCTGTCGAAACCCCATGAACCGCCGCGCGGGTGTAGCCGAGCGGTGTGGAGCGCCACGTTATGGATCGCGCGGTCTCCAGCGTCGGGCATGTGTGTTTGTGTCGTCTTTAGTATAAGTTAGTTCATAGGTAGTATGTAAGTTTAGGGACTGATGATGCCGCAGTTAAGTCCATTAAGCTTTACAAACATTTGAACATTTTTTGAGCTTGTAACCCGAGAAGATTTTATTAATTGTTCGTAATTGTTATTCCTAGGTATTTAATCGAGTATACGTTCTGTAGATTTGACTGATTTATAGTGTAAGTGAAGTTAACGGATTATTTTAGTGATCTTGTGGATGACTTCACAATTATCACTATTTAGGGTCAATTGCCAATATTTTCACCATGCAGATATCTTGTCTAAACAATTTTACAGTTGCTGTTGATCTTCTGGTGACTTTACTATAAATCACAGCATCATCCGCGAAAAGACTAACAGAGCTGTTGACATTTTTTTTCTTCGAAATAGTTTATAAAGGAACAGAAGAGGCCCTATAACACTTCCCTGGGGAAAGTGAGATATCACTTCTATTTTACTCGACGACTTTCCATCAATTACATCGCACTGTGTCCTTTCTGACAGAAAATCACGAATCCATTCGCACAACTGTGACGATATTACATAAGAACGCATTCTGATTAGAAGACGCTTGTGAATTACAGTGTCCAAAGCCTTCCGGAAATCTAGAAATACAGAATCTATTGGAGATCTCTTGCCTATGGCACTCATCACATGATTTAAGTGAAGAATTAGTTGTGTTACACAAGAATAATACTTTCTGAAACCGTATTGACAATGGGTCAATAGGTCGTTCTCTTCGAGGTGGTTCATAATATTTGAGGAAAGTATATGTTCTAAAATCCTGCTGCAAATTGAAGCCAATAGCTGGAAGTGATCGACGAATTTACTTACTTGGGAAGCAAGATCACAAGAGATGGCAGAAGCCGAAAAGAAATTGTGAGCAGAATACAACAGCCCAAAAATTGCATTCAATTTGAGGAAGATCTTACTGACCAGCAAGAACATCAGTATGGCGACAAGAAAATGTGTAATGAAAGCTTTTGTCTGGAGTGTGGCTCTATACGGTTGCGAAACTTGGACAATAGGAAGAGAGGAGACAAGAAGGCTAGAGGTCCTTGAGATGTGGTGTTATAGAAGGATGATGATCAGCTGGAAAGAGAGAGTGACAAATGAAGATGTGCTTAGGAGAGTACAGGAAAACAGATCACTGTGGAGGCATATCCAAACGAAACGAGACAAACTTATAGGGCACACCATCAGACGCAATAACATCATCGGAACAATAGCAGAAGGAGCTATTGAGGGAAGAAACGACGGTAGCGACCAAGAATATCATACATGCAACAGATCATGCATGATGTTGGATGTAACACGTATGTGGAAATGAAAAGAAAGGCAGTCAGAAGAGAGGAATGGCGCTCTGCTGTAAACCAACCTCAGGGTTGAACACTGAAGAAGAGAAGAAGATATAGGCCTGTAATTTTGTGGAGCACTCGTATTACTTTTCTTGAATGTTGGAGTGACCAACTTTCCCAATCTTTCGATACGGATCTACCACTGAGCTTACAGTTCGGTATGATTTACAGATTTCAGGTTAGGACAATTCATACACTGTTGAGGTTAACAAGTGTTTGCACTGAATCAGATTGCATTGATATATATTGTTCGTTACATTCCGTTAAAGACTGTTAGTTCAGTCAGAAACAAGTTTGTAGGGCCAGAATTATTAACACAGTGATTTTTATTATCAGTAATTTTCAGACAGTTAACTTTGTTACGACTTTTCATACAGAAACAATTAGCAGTTTGTGTCTCATTATAATAACATTACGCAGTCAGATAGGTTTTTCAATACCTTTAAATTCACATAGAATACAGTTAAAATACGCAGATTAACATAACGTTGTACAAAGGCATTCAGCTACAAAAAGTTCAAACACACAGCAGACTGAAATTTTGTAAGAGAGAAGGAGATGCGAGAAACTTTCACATGGCGACCCTGCCAGGATGAGAATTTAGAGCTTCTATGACGTAATAATCAGTGCAAAGTATAGTGATTGTTAGGTAGCCACAGCCACTGGAAATAATTTTATGTGTATTTTATAACTTGCGTATTTGTTTTTCAGGAAATTTTGAATTTGTAATATGTGTGATTTTTATTATCTTTCAAACATTGTGTCTTGGTTATGGCGTTGTTCATTTTGATCTTGTAACAGCGTTGAAAAGTGTATTGTAAATGTTTTGTACTGAGAGTGATAACGAGTGTTTTTCTCGCGAAATTTTCGTTTGTAGAAAAGCAATTTTGTGTTACGTCAGTTTTATAGTATTTGAATGGATTTTTACACTATGTCTGTGAACACTAGGCAGTCTCGTAAGAAACAACAGGAGAGAGGTGAACAGACAGGGAATGAACTTGTTTTAGAATACAGTACTGATCAGTTGCCTAGTCTAAATAATCTTGCAATGCAGTTATCTAATGTAAACGAAAGTGGCAACAATGTCACAGACGCGCGACCACAGAGTGAATCGCCGTCTTTAGACAACAATTTGCAGATACAAGATGAAATAGAGTTAGGTTCAGAAAATGAGACACACAACAGTGACATATTACACATAGGTCAGAATGATGGAAACTCACAAACAGCGGTGAAAGACACCAATTTTGTGGTAAATAATGCGATGCACACAGCGCCTGTTATACCGTGTGCAGACGGTCCCACAAGCGCAGGCAGTGGGGATTTTCACACATTATTAACAGTTATTACAAAAATGAACCAGAACATGAATCAGTATATGCAGTTACTTAAACAAGGCTAGAAGAGCACATAGAAGAGTCAGGAAGAAATGAAACTACACATACACAATATTTCTGATGAGATTATAAACAATGTTCTTCCGAGAATTCATGGCGTGGATAATAAATTAGAATCGTTAGCACAGGAACATAACAGACTCGCTGAAGAACGGCGACAGGACAAAGAGGAAATAATGGCGAAAATAAATAGTACTGTTGCGCGTGCGATTGTGTCACAGCTCACGACACAGAATGCGACGCTAGAAGAAGCCATTCTACACCTTAATGACCAAGTGGCCGTTATGTCTTTAAAAACAGCACAGCATGACGAGAACATAAAGTCTCTCGCGGAAGGAATGGACGAGGTAACAAATTAAGTGTCAGAAGTAACGTTAAGAGCAGGTCAGAGGTCAGAAGATACTGTGCCAGATACTGAAACGCAAGAATTCCATAATTTGAAGAAATTCAGAAAAGAGTAAATTCATGTTAATCAGCGGAATAGACAGCAAGTCAGTGAAATGGAAAACACGTTGCAGCGTCTGGAGGGTATGACACTCAAAATAAATTTCGAGTGAACACGCAGGTGGACAGAACTGAGGCTCCATAAACAGCTGGCGAATTAGTTTTCCGGCGTGTCCCTGATCTGGGTAGCGTGGCACGAAATGCACCACTCGGAAATGCAGTAGAGCTCAGTAAAGGAGACTGACTACAAATACTTCCTCAAAGTGAAAAGGTTCAAAGTGTTCCGCAATATTAGTACGGAAATCCACCCGCTCTGTTGGCTGACGCAATTTGAACATGTTTTGCCTCTTGATTGGTCCGATCAACATTACATTCAATTTGTTTGCTGTTATCTTTAACTAGAGACGTAAACGAGAATGCGATCGATTGCCATAAATTGTTCGACTTACGCAGAATTCCGTAATGCGTTTCTGAATGCCTATTGGTCGGACAGTATTCAAGATAGAGTAGAACACAGTATCATTATGATGCAAAGTTATGAACAATCCGAATTCTCGAGTACATATGAGTATTTTGAACAGATGATTCGAAAAAATCAGTATCTCACAAACCCATATAGTCCATCAGAACTGATTCGAAATTGTACTACAAAATTACCCAAACATTTGAGACGCATTATTATTGCCAGTAAATGCAAGGACGATTTGAAAGGATTTACAAGTTTGCTGCAGGAATTAGAGCTTGACTCCGATAACTAACTAACCAATAAGTAAGACTGGGGCCATTGGTACGACCACTTTGAAGAAAATTCGATTTTTCCAACAAAGAGAGTTACAAGGCAAATTTTAATAAGAAAAGACAGAATAGTGGGAATTTTAAATATGAAAATCAGTATTCATCCTACAATATTCCACACTGGGATTCAAACAATGCCGACACTGTTCAGTATGCCAACCAGTACAGAGGTAATAGCCGGCCGCGATGGCTGAGGGGACTGAGGCGCTCCAGTCACGGTCTGCACGGCCACTACGGTCGGGGGTTCGAATCCCCCCTCGGACATGGATGTTTGTGCTGTCCTTAGGATTAGCTAGTTCATAAGTAGTTTGTAAGTTTAGGGACTGATGACCCCGTAGTTAAGTCCCATAAGCTATACAAATATTTGAACATTTGAACAGAGGTAATAGTAGGCCACAACCATACCACTGGCATAACAACAATGGTTCTCGTGATAATTCCAGGCCTCAAAACTCGTGGCAAGATAATACAAGAAATCGACGATACAGTTACTCATAGTTTGAGCGCAGAAATGATAGGGATCAAACACATTCACACAGGCAGAATGGCATTGAAATCATTGAGATACGATCCCCAGATCATTGTCACAATCCACCACAAGGTCTGAAAGGCAAAAGTGACTAGCACAGTCTGTAATGAATGAGCTACAAAAGAACAGGGAAGACAATACTGATAAGGTGATACATTTTGTACAGAAAGAAAACAATATGACAGCATCATCAGACTACTTCGAGAGTGTTAGGGAGACATATGACAGTTTGAAAAAGGAGCTTGAGGACATGCAGCAAAATTATGATGTAGTGAAGAAAGAAAATGAAACATTCATTACACAGAATCAACTGTTAAAACGTAGAATATCACAAATAGAAAAGAGATCACAGTTATTCAGGAAGACATACAAGACATAAAAGATGACACTCATGAGGAAATTTTAAATTTCGTAAGGTTTGAAGACATCAGAGACTTACTGTTAAAAGAAAAGGAAGACAAACAGGACGTAGAGGTAAATCCTCTGGTAACAATAATGGTAGGAGACACAGTTATGTCAGCTGTACTCGATTCTGGGAGTCCGATTTCGACAATCAGCGAATAGGCCTTACAGAAAATCAAACATATCACAGAATATCCAATTTTACCGTTGCAAAAAGTAAGAATAAAAGGTGCTATTACAGAAAAGAGTGTGGACGTTAAGCAACGAATATATTTAGAATTTAACTGCCAAGGCAACACTTTTTCCATTGATTGTCTTATTGTACCACTATTGTCAACAGAAATTATCCTTGGAGTAAATTTTCTGAATAAATACAATGCCATTCTTAATTTTAACGAAGCAAAATGTTCAAATATTTGTATAGCTTATGGGACTTAACTACGGGGTCATCAGTCCCTAAACTTACAAACTACTTATGAACTAGCTAACACTAAGGACGGCACAAATATCCACGCCCGAGGGGGGATTCGAACCCCCGACCGTAGCGGCCGTGCAGACCGTGACTGGCGCGCCTCAGTCCCCTCGGCCACCGTGGCCGGCTACGAAGCAAAAGTATGCTTAGAGAAAGAAGGAAAGTCTGCTTCACTGAGGTTTGATGATTGGAACTTCAAACAAGAAGAAGAATTGAACTGCTTGTATCTTTTACCAGATCACTTAAGACAATATTCAGCACAGTTCTCCCAGGATAAAATAAACTTAGATGACAGAGATGAGAAGATAGATATACAGGCAGTAATTAGACAGAAGGTGAATGAGGCACAGAATTGTAATGAAACTGATAGAGCAGATTTATTTGACATTTTACAGGCGCATTCCAGAGTGTTTACGAAATGTACTGGAACCATTAAAGGCTTTCAGTATAAGTTTGATGTGAAAGACCATAACATGTTCTGTGTAAGACCATATGTCATTCCAGCATGTCATAGGGAACAGATAAAGACAGAGATAGAGACTATGTTAAAAGAAGGTGTAATTGAAAAAGCGAGAAACACATACAATAGTCCATTACACATAGTAGAGAAACCGAATGGAGGTATTAGATTGGTTCTAGACTTGAGACAGATCAATACCATTATTTTACCTGAAACTTACAGACCACAAACCTTAGAAGAATTGCTTCAAGACTTTCGTAATGCCAATGTACTTTCTTCTATCGATCTGAGATCAAGTTTCTAGCAGATCTAATTACATCATCAATGTAGGCAGTGTACTGCATTTTTAGCTTTTGGAGTCTGTTACCAATTCAAAAAACTTCCCTTTGGTCTTAATATATCATCTGCAGCTTTCATTCGTGGTTTAAACAACTTTTCCTTAAGAATTTAAAGAGTCACACCACCTCCTATGTAGATGACATACTAATCGCAGAAGAAATATGGTCACAACATAACCAGATATTGCCACAAAATAAACAAGTTCGTAGCTATTTAGGCTTGATAAATTTTTACCATAGATTTTTGAAATTGGACACACTTTCAACGCCCAGGTTATGTGTCTTGACAGGTAAGAATACTAAATGGCAGTGGGATGAACAGGCTCAAATGGATTTTATTAGTCTGAAGAAGGCGTTTATCAATGCTCCTATATTGGCACACCCTGACTTAACACGTGATTTTTGTCTGTCAACTGATTCCTCAAAGGTTGGCTTAGGTGTACATTTGTTCCAGGAATTTGAATAATATGGAGTAGTAGTACAAAGGAGTATTTCTTTTACAAGTCGTGTTCTCACAAAATCTGAGAAGAACTACTCTATTACAGAGTTAGAGGCCCTAGCCATCTTATGGGTATTCCAAAACTTTTTTTCCTCTATGGCACACATACAAAGGTGTTTACAGACCACCGTGCACTAGAATATCTAATATCCACCAAACTAAACCATGAACAATTACGTCTTTGGGCACTGTGATTGCAAGAGTATAATTTCACAATTGTCTACATTCCAGGTGCTCAAAATATTATGGAAGATACACTCTCACGTGCTCCTATAGGATTGACCCAAAGCCAGCAAGACAAGAGTAAGGATACAAATTTCAGCTTATTATATATTTAGAAAGTAGCCTTCGAAATTCTGTTGCGGCTTCACTTAAAACTATTGCAGCAGAACAGGATTACTGGCTCAAGTCCCTTTGGTGCTGGTTTTGCTGCTAGATCCAAGGAGTATCTATTGCCCTGAGGCAGTCCCACACTCTAGGGCAAAATTATGGAAACTCCGCCTATACCAGATGTCAAATGGTACTCAGCTGACACTGGCTGACTGTATCACCATTTATCTGCAAACGACATGGTGCTCAGCTAGGCACATCCCACTAGCTGAGAGTACCAACCATTTTTCTGCAAGAATATCAACGTATCGACGGAGGAGTGGTCAGCAAAGAACTTTCCATGCTACATCTGATGACGATAATCAACAGTGAATCGTATCATGAAAAAAGGTCTCCCAATGAATGACATTTGACGTATTAGCCATGAGTTGTCAGCGGTGAACATTCACCAATGGATTCGTTGCTCATTCCCATGACTATTAAATGCATTATTACACTCAACAGAAACGTGTGAATTAAAATTGTACATCATACATTGGTGCCATCAAAAGTAAAAAAAAAGTGGTTTCTCTGAACAGTAGTGTGTGTATCCCAGTGACAAACTATAATCTGCCTGTGAAAACTATACGTTCTCCCACTTTTCAGAAAATTAGTAATATTTTTTTTTTTTTTATTTTTTTTTTTTTATTTTTTTTTTTTTTTGAAGGACATTTACAAAACTGTAACGTTTGTAAATTCATATTTTTTTCTTTTTATGTAATAGATGTAATATTAGGGCTGATTTTCTTAAAATGTTTCTTATTATTCAGACTTTTTACTATTTTGCAAAACATTGATTCATGTCTAGCTACACAAAGTTTATTTCTGTACATTTTTTACATTTGATAATTTTTTACGTAGTTCTTCATTTTGTCCGTGTTGTCAGTAAGACATTTGCTATTGCACTATTGCACTTATTATGCTTTGTTTCTCCTGTTTTGTAACGAATTTGGAAGGATTTTCTTTGCCATTGCCAAACAAAATCCTACCAAATTCTTGATAGGGAGAAAGGGGATAATGTAAGATACCTGCTATGGAAAGGTATACATTTCATATTCAAAAGTACCGCGAATTTGATAACAGAGTCAAGCTAGTCAGGCATGGATCATTTATCTTTGGTTGCAGGCTTATTTTTCGATGGCAGTACTATCGATATTGGAGACGGTGATAGTATTGTTGCTGGGGAGTAAGGTTGTGATTATTGAGAGTGCAGACTTTGCTAGGCGCGCGGATGAGATTGCAGAAGCGTGGGGACCGTGGTTGTGTGCAGTTGTCGTTCCGTCGGGATAGCTGCGGAGATGAGATTTTGAGACTTGAATGCTAAGACAAGCTGTTTGTTTAAGATATGGAGACGAAAAGGAATAGACAACGTTGGAGAAACGATCTTTTGAAGTTTTTATAAGGTAAAGTTTTTCATGAAATACTTGGCATGTTTCTATGGCACAAGCCCCGAAGAAATTGTGTCTAATAAAGAACTGGTAAAGGGACTCCTTGCACTGTTCAAGGGCATTGGTTGGCTTTACTAGATATACAGGGGGTGATACCGCACAATAAACTTAGTTTCGGTGCGGGCAGTGGCGGGTTGGACCAAGACTGTTTTGGCTTCCCTCGAAAAATCAATCAATCAAGCAATGGCACAACTTCGCATTGATAAGCTGAACTGATGGTAACAGTAACGGTCGGGAAAGATCTTGCTGTTAGCTTGTGGTCTCACGATTCATGATAGAACCCCTTTCTGTGTTAGGTAAAGTATTTATTGTAATAGTTTAGTTTTGAGATTGCGTTTTTTTTATGAAATAGGAATTTCATGGGTAGTGTTCTTGAAATATGGTATTGTTGTAACATTGTTTGTGTAAATCTAGTTAAATTTATTAACAGAAAAGAAATGTTTATCTTTATTTAAAAACAATTTTGTAGGCAGATTAAATATCTGATTTATATTTTTCTCTGAAAGATTTTAAAATCATAAACATAACATTGTTAGTAATTTTTATGAAGTTACATCAGTTAGAAAATAAACCAGATAATCCAGTTTTAATAATTTGTTCGAGATTCTTAAACAGGTTACCAGTTTATCCCTCCTCACATTTTTATTAAATGTGCCATAGATGTTTTCTGTAGTTAGTTTTCCAGTAGTTAGTGCAGCAGGAAGCAGTTTGGTGTTGCGCAGATTTATGCAGTAAGTGAAGGTGAGAAAGAATCAGTTTTTGTCAAGCTTACAGTTCAGTATGATTTACAGATTCCAGGGTAGGACAGTTCATACAGTGTTCAGGTTAACAAGTGTTTGCACTGAGTCAGATTGCATTGAAAAATATTGTGTTCGTTACATTACGTTAAAGTTGTTAGTTCAGTCAGAAACAAGTTTGTGGGGCCAGAATTATTAACATAGTGATTTTTATTATCAGTAATTTTCAGGCAGTTAACTTTGTTACAACATTTTCATACAGAAACAATTAGCAGTTTGTGTCTCATTATAATAACATTACGCAGTCAGATAGGTTGTGCAATACCTTTACATTCACATAGAATGCAGTTAAAGTACGCAGTCAGATTAACATAATGTTGTACAAAGACATTCAGCTAGAACAACTTCAAACATACACCAGACGGTAAGAGAGAAGGAGAAGCGAGAAACTTTCAAGTTTCGAAATTACAAGTACTGTTTCTTGGAAATCCTTCAGTTCTCTCATCTCAAATAGTTGATGAATAAATTATCGTTACTCACACATTGCTTGATGGGGGAGTTTTCATAGTTTATAAAGTTATATGTTCTGAACTGTGTTGTAGGTGTCTTTTTTAATCCCTGTAGAGATTTATTATTATCGTTAGGGATATTTCTACCAAATTTGCTTGAAGTCGGTTAATTACTATAGGAGGATGTGTGAAACATCGTCGCATGGTGTAACAATCTTTCGAGAATGTCATTATGACGGCATATCTTCTGAACTATGTGTCGTAGATGGTTCTTTTACATTTGTAATTTGTTCTGATACAGTACGATATTTTACTGTCTCAACTCTCTATATGAGGCTTATATTGCGTTTACTTAGAGCGAGGCACAATGGGGCTACCATAATTGAGAAAAGTCATTCTTGTTGTCCTCTAATATGGTGTGTGACCACCTCGGACAGTTAGTACAGTTGCACATCCGTGTGGCATGGACAGTATCAGGATATCAATCAGCTATTGAGAGATATATGGCCATTATTTCTTGACCGCCATATCCAGCTCTGCAACCGTTGTGGGAGGTGCTGGTCTGGCTACAATGCGTCTTCCAAGTGCATCCCAGACATGCTCAATTGGGTTTACGTCCGGTGAAGTAGCTGGTCACGGCATTCGTTCATTTCCCTCAGCTTCAGGCATGTTGTCTACCAATGCAGTTCTGTGAGAACGAGCGTTAACGTTCACCATAAGCAACGCATCTCCTATGCCAGCAGCGTAGGACATGACAATAGGTCGATGTTCTCGTCTCTATAGCTCTGAGTAGTCAACGTGCCATTCTGAACGACATAGAAGTCCGTTCGTCCGTCAATATTCACTCTTGCCCACACCATTCGTCCACCACCATTATATTGTTATTTTTTCTGCACAGAAGCAGGATTCTTCTGAGTTCCACTTTCTCTCCAGATGACGGAATGACTATTCCGCTGCATGGAGAGCCTTGGCAGTAGTGGCAATTATGTATGGAACAAGGAAGCTGAATTAAAGTTTGTGACGTGGAGGAAAGTCGTACTTAGACTATTCCGAGGCGCCTTAATCGTTAGTGGTGCGGTGGTCTAACGGTAAGACGTCTGCCTAATAAGCTTGGAGGTCCGGATTCGATTCCCGGCCGCATAACACATTTTTATCCATTGCTTCATCTTCAGTGTCATGGAATGACGATTGTTCGGCTGAACACAACATCTTGACTCGCCTGTGAACAGAATCCGGTACCATTCGTTACGACACCAATCCTGATGTTCTTCCACCCAGTTTTTGAGGGCTAAACGGTGTCGTGGTTTTAATGACACACACACACACACACACACACACCACAGTCCACGGTGCGTAGAGGGCTCATTCCCGAAGGCGAATTCAGTTTGCGTTGATACTGCATGTCATGTTGCTGCCTGGAGGGGTGCATTGTAGCTGAGTTGTATCTTGCTAATGTTACCCGTGGACGACCTTTGCCCCGTCTTTTTTTAACGGTTCCTCTGACTCAAATCATGTCCTGGTCCTCGAAATTACACTTTGGGACACTCCAATATCTCCAGTCACCTTCATCTACCCCGCTTCCAACCCTGCTATGGCTGTCAATACCACAACTTCGGGTAAGTCACGTTGTTGTTGCTGTGAACTACCTGCTCACTACACTACCTGAAGCCAGTTGCTTGTTAATTCGTTTGGTAGAGTAAAGTCAATAGTAAATCCCTCTGCAGCAAATTTGTGTTATTACCACTACCTCGATTGTCGTAATGTCGTTGTCTCCAATTCGTAGAACCGATAGGAAGAAGTCGAACCATTTTAGTTCAAACTGCCGTTAACAATAATTCAGAACCATGAAAGACGACCGTCTGTCGTCTTCCATATATTTTTTTTTATAAAATTGTAATTTATTTGATGTAACAAGATTAGCATTTTGTTAAAACTAGAACCCCACTCTTTTCGAGGCATGAGGAATAGCATTTTTATTTCATGTTTTAAAATATTGGTTTCTGAAATGTTAGTTGATATTGCTAGTATTTTGTTATTTTAATAATTTATTATTGTTCCTGTGAGAATGTGTACTTGTTTTACTTTTAAGTGGATATGTGAGAATCTAATGGCTGTCTGAATGTGGGCAGTAATACCTCGCTTTGCATGGTTCTCCCTGGCTCAGAGTCGATAGTTAGACATTACCAACCCCTGCTGCTGATGCGACCAAAGAGGTTTCTACACCCTTTGGTTACAAGCCAGTCGACGAGCCCTCTCCAGGACGAGTCTCGCGATCTTCTCTCCCCACCACCACTGTTTTCATGGGTTTTGCCCAGTTTCCGGTAGCTTTCGCGCCTCCTGGTCGCTCGGTGGTCACTTTGTGCCGGGATGGTGATGAGGTAAACTTTGCTATATTAAAGCACCATCTCAAATCAGGCACGACAGACCAGAGCCATCTTTGCAGTTTTATTGTATCTTGTTGTGTGTTACCTCTGGGTTTGCTGAATTTCGCCTATGATAGCGGCGCCTGCTCCTGCCTCGTTTCAGCACGTTGATTTTCGTGAGTTTCGCTGTTGCATTGCGTGTGTGTAAGCGAGTGAGTGTTGTTTGTAAATCCTCTCCCTCAGTAGCGCTACGTTCTGTGTAATTTATGTTAAATTCAATGCTGGCCGTCGACAGTATTAGATACTGTAAAGGAGATGCATTTTTATTGTATTAACAAAATTGGTTCCCCATATTGCTTGCGTTCGACCTGAATAAACAATTTCAGTATAATTTGACTTGCCTAGAAATTGTAGTTTTCGAGCACCTTCCCCTTTTTTATTTGATACCAGTGCTGAGAACAAGCTCAGATGCAATTTTTTACGTTTAAGTTACGTTGCGCCATAAATGTTTTTCTTAGCCACCTTCATGAAATAACGTTAATTATGGTGGCTTATTTATTAATGCCTGTGTGTAATTTCGTGTGAGCTGCTATGTATATTTGCCACTGTATCGTTAACTTCTTGTTATTAGAGTAATTTGAATAAATTCAGTTCACAATTTGGGCCAGGGAACAAGGTTTTGCAGCAGGGAGTAGCCGGTAGTTCACACGGACCTTTTGCTAAATTTTACTACCAAAATTAAGCTTTTTTTATAACAGTAAACTCTTTATTTGGTTACCTCCTACCAGAATTAAGCTTTTATTTCGTACAGTGGCCCTGTTTTAACCTAGATATCTCAAATGATACCCTAATCGATTTGACCAGTGTACATACATTTTTGTAATATGTACAGATTCATTGCAAGAACAATCCTGATATAATAATTAAGTTGCGAATTTTTCCGCGTTTACTATTACGTTATTTCCCGCAGTTCGTGCTCTTCAGGTACGTAAAGTGCCGCTGCATCACTCGCACTTAATAGTCAGCGCACAACGGACAAAGCACATTTTACCGGCGCTTTGAAACAGGGTACTTGGCCATCAGCCCCGCAGTGATGTGGAAAACTGCAGATAATCAGGTGCAAGCTTACTTGTTTCTGTCCGACAGTCAATTATATTTCGTTAGATCCATTTCCAATTGCCGTATTTTTACAAATCTCACGTACAAGTACTTAAATGAGCTGGATCTAATTTGACTCGGAAATACTAAAATAAATGGAACATTGGAAGGACAGTAGACTCAACATTACTCCTGCAGATAATGAATAACATCTACAAACAGCAAACATATAATAAAACTTGAAATGCCTTTTTAATATTAAAATATAAATGGGATAAATTAATTTAAAGTAAAACTCTGGTAATGTTCTTCTTAACGGTCGAAACTTGGAAACTGGGCATCAAATAAGCTTGCGTAAGCGGGATGTGAATTGCCGGAAAGAGAATTGTATGGTTTTAGAGCGTATTGCAAAGAATTTACATATGAAATACTGAAGCCAATTAAGATATTACTCAGCTCAGTCATGTGGTAACCTCTGAAGTCCTTCCATATCGGAATCCGAAGGAACCATTTCGTCAATGGAACTGCTATCTTAGGAACGCTACACTATTCATGCCTTTGTGATGATCACCAGTCTCTCTTGATTCAAAAATCAGCTGAGCACTTTTCGACAAAACTGTAGGGTTAATTTTGTCATTATTGCCAGTGAATGTTGTACTTCAGTAAAATAAAATGAGGTCCCCTTCAGTCACAAATTGTGTTTTATTTCACACAATGCATTTCGAGTCCTGAGGGCTCATTATGATTCATTATACATGCCCAAAGGCTTGGGCCTGTTATGATCAAAACATAGGTTGTAACAATATGGAAAATTTTGAAAAGTGTTTCATACGATACAAGAGATTTATCAATTGACTTAATCATTAAAAAGTGGTGTTCAAATAAGAATGATGCAGTATGATAATTGGAGTACATTTGTATGAACAAACACTTCTCATCTTGAGATAACACTGTGGAATAAGAACAACTCAAAGACTTATAGATGAAGATGTTCCACTTCTTTATTACTAAGACTCTCTATAAAAATCAAGATGTTTAATTTTATATACATAAAGGGGCTTGATTTTCATATATAAAAAGATAAAGATAAATTTATAAACTGCTATTATTTTGTAGGAGGTTTGTAGAAATATTGATTATGGTTGTAGATTGGGAATTGCGTTGTAACACAAATACTTAGCGTTACCAATCATAATCAATGTTTCTACAAACCTCCCATTATAAATTTATAATGTGAATATCTAACATAAAAAATTTCTGTTTTTTATCAAGCATCTTTAAGTATATAAAATTAAGCACCTTGATTTGTGTGGAGAATCTTAGTAATAGAGAAGTGGAACATCTTCATAGATATAAGTCTTTGAGTTGTTGTTATTCCACAGTGTTATCTCAAGATGAGAAGTGTTTCTGTTAGTGATTACTTGTACATACAAATGGACTCCAATTATCATACTGTACCATACTTATTTGAACACCACTTTTTAATGAGTAAGTCAATTGTTAAATCTCTTATATTGTATGAAACTGTTTTTAAAATTTTCCATATTGTTACAATCTATGATTTGATCATAACAGGCCCAGGCCTTTGAGCATGTATAATGAATCATAGAAGCACCTGATGATGAAACACAATTTGTGACAAAACTATAGGGTGTCCGAAAATTTCCGAACCATAGGGTTGAGAAGTACACTATGGAGTTCACACTACCCCACGCAGCACTTTGCATCGGGCTAAACTCTGGCGATCTTGGCGCCTATTCCACTCGTCCTCTACGATCAATCCATTGTCATCTAACAAATGCTGAATTGTGTCCCAAATTGTGGCGGTGCACCGCCCTGTAAGAGCCAGCCTGGTTTCCCAAACCCTGTAAATCAAAATCAGGAAGCAACTCATTTACGAGCGTGGTTAGGTTGGTTCGCTGTTGTGTGCTGTAAAAAAAAAAAAAAAAAAAAAAAAAAAAAAAAAAAAAAAAAAAAAGAGAGAGAGAGAGAGAGAGAGAGAGAGAGAGAGAGAGAGAGAGGAGGTGGTATGTCTCGCGGGATGCAGCGGAATCAGGAGGCGGACCTTGACGAGAAAGCATGTGTACATGGTCTGTAACTAAAATAATTGATTAGTCCAAGCATAATTTTTTTACAAGACGATGTAAAGACTTAAATTTGCTCTGCATGTCGTGGTACAAAATTCATACTGTTACACATTTCTGTTTAATGTATCACTGATTCTCGTGGCAATGGTATTCTGTTCCAGCTTGAGCTAAAAGTAGACTGCTGACTCTCGTAGATGTTCAAATGTTCAAATGTTTGTACAGTCTATGGGACTTAACTACGGGGTCATCAGTCCCTAAACTTACAAACTACTTATGAACTACTTACGAACTAGGACGGCACAAATATCCATTCCCGAGGGGGGATTCGAACCCCCGACCGTAGTGGCCGTGTCTCGTAGATGTAACTCCTCTCCTGAACTCCTGAACCGGACTGCCGTTTTGCTGTGGTGCGCTGGCATATGTAGGTGAGCCCCCTTCTTCCTACTGGCAAAGAGGTACATACACTGTGGGCGCCCCGGCAACGGAAGTGCTATAAAGCGACTTATGGCGCGTTTAATAGTGGCGCGGGGACTTGCGAGGACAGCTGCCGTTGTGGCGAATAGCGACGCATAAATTTTTTTTTTATTTATCTTGATCGCACTGTTTTTTAATTTATCATTACGCGTTTCGATACATCATCAGATAAACTTTTTTTAAAACGATGGTAATTAAAATACATCTTATTGGAGAAGACTGACTAAAGTATAAACCACCATCGTGGATGTCTAGTGAAGGTGTTCCACTAGAATCTGTTGCTAAACTGAATTTAATATTCTACTAAAATTTTCTATTATAACTATACTGCCAATACGGACTACTTTTTAGCTTAATAAATAAGTTGAAAAGTTTTAATTAAAGCTTATATTTAGACTGACACAGTTTATTTTTTGACCTCGTGGTCACAGATACCAAAGTGGTCCTTGGTCTAAGAAAGTTTGGGATCCACTGAACCACCAAGCGAGGCAGTGAAGTGATAGCACACTCAACTCGTATTCGGGAGGACGAGTGTTCAGACATCCACATTTAGGTTTTCGGTGGTTTCCCTAATTCACAACAGGCAAATGCCGGGATGTTTCCTTTGAAAGGGTACGGCCGACTTCCTTTCCCATCCTCACCCAAACAATCAGAGCGTGAGCTCCGCCTTTAATAACCACGCTGTTGACGGAACGATAAGCCCTAAGCTTCTTTACTTCCACTGATGTCAACAGACGAATCATTTGCCCAACGTTAGGATCTATTTTGTTTTCTTGATAACTGTGGAGACATTAAAAAGTTTCGAAAAACTTACGGGTATGCTGCCAGGTATCAAAATCGACGACGGCCGATATTTCGGCAGGAGACCACCCTGCCATTTTCAAGGCGAAACTGCAGTGAGGAGGCAATGTGCAACGATCGTTAAAACCTCGGTTTTCAGTGGGTAAACGGGAAAGACAACACACACCGAGCAAGCAAGCACACAGCGCAGACACGACCAACAAGATTGGCTGCATTTTGCGTAAAAATAATGTAAAATGTGTGTTTCGTCCACCTTTTAAAATTAAGGCACTGTTGGGATCCGTTAAGGATGACTTCGGTTTGCGCAAGGCAGGTGTCTGCCGTATCCCATGTAGCTGTGGCATGTCATATGTTGGTCAAACTATTAGGACTGTTGTATTGAGCATAAATGTCATACCCGTTTACAACAGCCAAACCCTGTCTTGACACAGGTCACCCTATGGAGTACAACAAAACGGAAATTCTGGCATGCCCTTCGAACTACTGGGACTGTGTTATCAAGGAAGCGTTAGAAATAAAACTAGATGACAACGTTATGAATAGGGACGGAAGGTTTTGCTTAAATTCCGCTTGGGATCCTGCTGTCTCACTTATCAAAAAACAGAGGGACAAAACTAATCCGATCTCATCTGTCGAGAACTGATGTTTACTATCGATATTCTGACCGGTTTCATCTTTGGTCGGCGCTGTGTGCTTGCTTGCTCGGTGTGTGTTGTCTTTCCTGTTTACTCATTGAAAACCGAAGTTTTAAAGATCGTTGCACATTCCTTCCTCACTGCAGTTTCGCCTTGAATATAGCAGGGTGGTCTCCTGCCGATATATCGGCCGTCGTCGATTTTGATACTTCGCAGCATACCCGTAGGTTTTTCGAAGTTGTTATTCGTCAGGAGAAATTAAGGAATCACATTAAAAACTTATTCAATTTTAATGACAATCCAGATCAACGCGTTATTTCTTTTCTAGGTGTGAAATTAAGCTTCAGCAAACTTTCGTAAGCTTCTCAATAATGCTTCACACCATGGGAATATTCCTTCGCACTTTAGAGGAAAAAGTGAACTTGATATGAGGAGGCTGAGTAAGTGACGTCAGTGCAGCTACGGCTTGAGTGGGTGATATGATTGCTGGCGCTCAGACTACGTGCAGTGAGCTGATGAGCCGTAACGTGAGGAAGCTGCCACACTAGCGGCAGTCATTACGGGGCTGCTAATAGCAGGGCTAGCGTTTCAGCCGTCTAGCAATTTACCGGCCACTCGGCGCTTACTCCGCGATGACTACACAGCAGAGGGCTGCAGTATTTTCTGTTATTACTCGCTATACTGTTACCATAATCAAATTTAACACCTGCTATTTCAACTGTAGGAACAGTGTATCGTGTTCTTTCATAAGAGTACATTTACTTGCGACCTTCCTATCGGTACTCACCAATAAGAATTGGGCAATACATAACTCAGGGTAGTAAAAAGTTTATGGCTAGTTGTCTCTGTTCATAGGGGCGAGTTATGTATGTCGGCTTCTATGCCCTAAGCAGCTACCTAATCTGTTTAAACAAGATCAATAAGCCGTGGTGGAGTAGCCGAGCGGTCTAAGGCGCCTCACTGCGGAGCGCGCGGTTACTCGCCGTCGGAGGTTCGAGTCCTCCCTGAAGCATGGGTGGGTTTGTTGTCCTTAGGTTAGTTTACCCTAGTTTAAGTAGTTTGTAAGTTACGGACTGATGACCACGAAGTTTGGTCCGATAGATTTACAAACATTTGAACATTTCGAAGATCAATAATTAACCTGTAGTTTAGCTAGTCTATCAATCTGCATATGATGACGTGGAAATATATTTAAACAAACATAAACTTCCGAATAACCAACAAAATGGATTCTAAGATAAATAAGTGGTTCACTCGCGAAGTAATTCTTTATAAATTGAGTTTATTACTTATTTTGGACATGAAAATGCGGAGGTGGTCCTACTTTATACATCGGTAAATAACTGAATATTTCCCCAACTATTGTTCATCAGAGGCACTATAAGTATCACACGCACTCGATAGTAAAAGTTCCAAATTATCACTCATAAATTAGTGTAGTCCATCGAACATTGCAGTTCTAAATTAATCCGCGATTGATGTATTTGTTAAAAAAACACAGTCATCACAGCCCTACTACCTAGCATAGTTTATCATTTTTCATCAAATACTAAGTTCTGCAATCACAGTCCCATAAAATTCCTAAGTCCACACATGCCTTTCTCTTCAAATCACAAGTTCGTAACGCGGCTTCAGACCGTCTAGCGTCACAACCTTTCACCACCACGTCCAAGGTAAGAGTCCCTTCCCAAGAGCTCAAAGCATGCTCTCCCTGCTCCCAAAATTGTATCCTTCCGCGCATCATAAAGCCTCATCTTTAAAATACAATTTCCCTTCTGAAATATTATACATTTGAATATCACAGAATTAAATGCCCCTACAAATGTTGTTTACATTTAACAAACAAATATATATTTAACAAGACTGAAAAACGGTTGAGACTGAAGCTCTTTGCTCAGATAGCAATTAAGTGTGGCGTCTCACTGTTCAAATATACTGCCGTCATCGAAATATAGTTACACAATTAATACTTAATTCATCAGGGCTTTATATACAAATATATTCAGTTCTTGTCCACAAATTCTTATAACTGTTTATATATAAATGATCTGCTACATATCTACTATTTTTAGTCGGCCATGAAATATTTAAGTGGCAGTCTACAACATCAAAAACGAACGTTACTAAGAATAATGTTAAATATAATAAAATACACATATTAATGTAATGTGCTTTGCTGGGTTCATGTTTTGTGTTTCTGTGGTGGAATATATGTTCTGACACAAGAATATTCAAAATGTTCAAATGTTTGTCAATCTATCGGACCAAACTGCGTGGTCATCAGTCCGTAGCTTACAAACTACTTAAACTACGGTAAACTAACCTAAGGTCAAACACACACACACCCATGCCCCAGGGAGGACTCGAACCTCCACGGCGAGCAACCGCGCGCTCCGCAGCGAGGTGCTTTAGACCGCTCGGATACTCCACTGCGGCACAAGAATATTATTACCGCAACGAAAAGCAGAACAAGAGAGTAAAATAAAGTTTAAAATGTTTGTATAGCTTATGGGACTTAACTACAGGGTCATTAGTCCCTAAACTTACAAACTACTTTTGAACTAGCTAATCCTAAGGACGGCACAAATATCCATGCCCGAGGGGGCATTCAAACCCCCGACCATAGTGGCCGTGCAGACCGCGACTGAAGCGCCTCAGTCTCCTCGGCCACCGCGGCCGGCAAATAAAGTTTTTTGAAAGAATATGGAAATAACGTGGTACGTCTTTTTAGATAGGTAGCGTGGTGCAATGCTGCCATTTGCTTCTTAAATTGTTACTGATAAACACTACATATCAATAATTGTAAATATAAGTCTTACAATATTATTATTATTGTTCTGAAATTTGTCAGCCTATAATCTGTAAGGGATATTGTAATTGTAATTACAATGTTTGATTCTCCCAAGTCTCCTGAATCTATTCATGTAATAATATTTGCCCTTTGATCATTCCATGACTTTATGTGGATTTTTAAATAATGTGTGTGGCTATATTGTATTTCAGTTGCAATCTGGGTTAGCCACCCTCGCTCTTTCAAGACAGTCGCTTTCTGTTTCCGAGCACATTAGGGAAACCCTGACTACCTGTATTCCATTCACTAGGTCCAAACTGTTAGCCGGCCGGCTGAGGAACCCAACAGCCTGGCAAACCCGCCTTTCACCTGGAAACAATCAGCTTCCCCCTGTTTCTGTAATGTCACATGCTTATATCTGGACATTACTGCTGTGACTATCCACTAGCTTGAAGAAGAGTAATGCAAGAGCAATGTGCACAAATACAGATGGTGGCAGTGTAGTGTACATAAAATAAAAATGGCGGTGGGTCAGCAGAATTTGTGTTCCAATGATTCATGTGAAAAGTTTTCCGTCGTGAATATTGCCGCGGTATAGGAACTAACATTGAACACGGAGCTAGACGCTTGGGACATATCACTTCGGAAAGCATTAGGGAGTTCTGCACTTCTCAAAACAATTAGGGGAATAGGTGAGATATCACACACACACACACACACACACACACACACATATATATATATATATATATATATATATATATATATATATATCCCAGCTATCTTGTCCACTCAAAATATCTCTGGAACAATAACAGCTTTTGGAAAACGACTTTCACCCTAATCAATGTACGGCTAGGGCCCATTAATGTTCATATTTGGAAACATTCTAAAACGAAAGCAAATGTGTTTTTAACTCAAACTTATGTTTTTTTAAATTGACACCCTATATTTTTTCTTCAGCAATCCATAGCATGACAAATCACACAAACAATGGCGTTGATTGCATCGCAATATTCCAATTACATCCCGAGATATTGCGACGCGAAGTTGACGTTTGAAAAACCCGAAATGCGCTGCTAGCGCACGTCCTGAGGCTCAGGCGTAAACCCCATGCTGCCCGTAACCGCGATGTGATTGACATGCGTAATCGCACTTCCGTACTTACCAAGAGGTCCGAAACGAATAATACGGTCTGCTGCCATCATGCATTAAAGTCGTACATTCCAGCAGGTGTTTATCCCATAGGCTAGGGTTGATGCAGTTCTGTAACATAGCTGTGTACCGCAACGTCAGTCACAAAGTTAACTTCGCTTATCGTTAATCCGTTACTAAAAAGGTAATGCCGTTCAACGTTAAAACTTTACTTTACTGTAGATCTAGCGCAAATGACAGTGAATCATTCACAAATAATAGTAAAATTCATGTTGATGGTTTTAGTGAAACGAGCAAGTGGACTAAAGGTTTTACCGTTGTTTAGGTAAAAATGTTTTGATTTGGGAAGTTCGGGAAAGACATAGAAGATGAATCTAAACATGTTTAACCAATTAGTTTTATTATCACATAATTATCAATATTATGTTTATCTAATGCGTTACATGACAAATTGTTTCAAACAAATGTTTCTGAAAATCACTGGGTAAAATGGCCCTTTGTAGAGACTTGCACTGTGATACCAGCACTACATACTAAAGATAGCGTTCACATATCATGCTCAAAGTGATAACCATTGGCTTGCATACATAGGGTCACTCTGCAGATGAAGGATGCCCTACTTCGTGCTACTGTTTCCTCTTTGATGGCTGTATAAGCATCAAGAGGGAAACCATTATGTGCTTATGAGAGTTGATGGCAGCAGACCGTATTATTCGTTTCTGACCTCTTGATAAGTATGGAAGTGCGATTACGCATGTCAATCACATCGCGATTACGGGCAGCATCGGGTTCACGCCTGAGCCTCAGGACGTGTGATAGCAGTGCATTTCGGGTTTTTCAAGCGTCAACTTCGCGTCGCCATATCTCGGGATGTAATTGGAATATTGCGATGCAATCAACGCCATTGTTTATGTGATTTGTCATGATATAGATTGCTGTAGAAAGAATGTAGGGTGTCCATTTAAAAAAAAACATAAGTTTGTGTTAAATGACACATTTGTTTTCGTTTTAGAATGTTTCTAAATATGTACATTCATGGGCCCCAGCCGTACATTGATACCGGTGAAAGTCGTTTTCCAAAAGCTGTTATTGTTCCAGAGATATTTTGGGTGGACAAGATAGCTGGGACACCCTGTATATATATTAGTGTGTGTGTGTGTGTGGCAATGTATTTTATTGAGATGTTGTTTACAATTATAATTTGTATGTAATACAGTACGATATTTTGCTGGTGTCTTAATTTTGAGGTTTACATAGTTTTTACTAAGAGCGAGGCACCATGGAGCCACCATAATAGTGAAAAAGTCATTAACGTTGCTCTATAATATGATGTGTAATCACTTTCGACGGCCAGTGCAGTTGAACACCTGCATGGCATGGACACTATTAGGTTATCAATCAGCTCTTGAGGTATATTGGGCCATTGTTCCATGAGTGAAATATCCAGCTGTTCAAACGTTGTGGGAGGTGCTGGTGTGCTTGAAATGCATCTGCAAAGTGCCTCCCAGACATGTTCAATCAGGTTCAAGTCCGATGAACAAGATGACCACTCCATTTGTTCAATTCTTACAGCTTGCCACATGTTGTCCTCCAGCACAGCTCTGTGGGGACTTGCATCATCTTCCACCAGAAGGAGCTCATTTCCTACCATACCACTGTAGAGCACAACGAAAGGTCGAAGGATCTTGGGTCTATATCTGTGAGCAGTCAAAGCGCCAATTTGAACGATACAGCTGTCCGGACGTCCTTCAATACTGCCTCCTGCCTACACCAATCGTGTACCACAACGATATGATGATGTTTCCTGCTCATAAGCAGCATTGTTTCGAGTTACTCGTTCTCTCCAGATGAGCGAACGACGATTCTCTGGCTGAACACGAAATCTTGACACATCTGTAAATAGAACAGGCCCTATTCGTTACGACTCCAATCCTGCTGTTCCTCTGCCCACTTTCTGTTGGCTAAACGGTGCTGCAGTTTTAATGGGACACACACCATAGGCGTCTGTGCATAGAGACCACATTCACGAAGGCTGTTTACGACCATGTTGATATTGTGTGCCCTGTTGCTGCCTGGCAGGTATGTTGCAGCTGCGTTTATTGTGCCTCCTGTCTCAACAGGCTGTTATCGGTCATTTGTTGCCGATGTTAACCGTGAACGACCTTGGCCTTGTCTTCTTTTACGTTTCTTGTTGTCTGAAATCGCGTTCAGGTCTTGGAACTTACACTTCAATTGCTGTAGCCGCCTCCACTCTGTCCTGTTTCCAGCCAACCTATCTTCGGGCAATTCACGTGGTTGTTGCACTGCACTACCTGCTCACTACTGAAACCAACTGCTTGTGTAATTCATTTGGTAGAGTAAGCACAAGTTAAGACCATCTCCCTCTGCTGCAACTTTCTGTTATTACCACTATCTCGGTTGCCGTAAAGTTGTTGTCTCCACTCTGTAGAATCGATACTAAGTTGTCGAACCATTTTATTTCATCCTGCCAATGACAATGCTTCAGAACCTAGATATTTCAACTGATGCCATAATAGGTTTGACCAATCCATATCAAAGATCCACATGTCAACAGGTGTGCCAAGAGTAGAAATTATCAGGCCACACTTCTCATTACTGACAACCTGACGGCTGCACTTAGTGATCGACAGAATCGGTGTTTCCACAGTGTTTTCAGTCCTAACATATAAGCTACACTTCGTGAAATAAATGCAGAAGTCAATGTGGGACGCACGAAGAAACGTAGCCTATATGTTGGGACACTTTGGTGCAATTTGCCATTAATGGGCTATAGGAACACTAATAGGCCGTGATCACTAGCTGAGTGGCTGGCCACTATGAGACAGTGGTCTGTGCCCCAGTGGCCAGCCAGTCAGCCAGCGATCGAGGCCTATTGGTGTGACTTGACACGAACTGCTGTCAGGCATTCTATCTGGACAAAGTTTGCTGTAGCAGCAGACGCCTTAATCATGTGCCTTCGCCTACAGCATGACATCAGCTGCAGTGCCTCTCCTGGGCTGGTGAGCTTATCTTTTGGACGACAGGAAAACGGTGGTTTGTCAGATGAGTCCAGATTTCAGTTGGTAACAATTGATGGGCGGTTTGAATGTGACACAGATGCCATGAAGCTATGGATCCAATTCGTTAATAAGGTGCTATGCAAGATGGTGCTGTGGCCAGAGTTTACATAGAATGGACTGGGTCTCGTGGTTCATCTAAGGCAATAATTGATTGGATATGAGAATCTTTGGCTACATGGACACCATCTGCAGCCACGGAATCTAGTGGAGGCACGGTCGAATAGCTCAGGTGGTAGCTTAATCACCTTTCATGAGAAGGATCCGTGTTGGAAACTACCCTCAACATGATTTTTGGCGTTGCGATAGCTCAGTGTCAGACAGGCACCAGACCCCAGCTGGGATTAAGCTTCTCTCGTCCCCTCTACCCCATCCTCCCCAATAAATAACATATCGTATTACATTGATGGTTCTCGCATTTACTTCTGCTTCTCCCGAAATCACTTCTTTAGTACTGCTTGTTGTGTGCGTAAACTGAGACTTTTGAATATAAAACACTATTTAATTTCTGAAAGAACACATAAAAATGAACCAAATAGGAAAATAAGAGATATTTGGAGACAAGAAAAGCAGATGTATGAATATCAAGAACTCAGACGGAAAACCAGTACTAAGCAAAGAAGAAAAAGCTGAAATGTGGAAGGAATATATAGAGGACCTGTACAAAGGAAATAAGCTTCAAAATAGTATTTTAGAAATAGAAGACGATGTGGAGGAAGAGGAGAGGAAAAGAATTTGGCAGGGTGTTGAATAATTGGAATCGCAACAAGGCCCCTGGAATAGATGATATTTTGTCTGAACTGCTGATATAGTTAAGAGAGACAGTCATGAAGAAATTGTTTCACCTGGTATGAAAATGTATGAGACACGGGAAATATAATACTCGCATTACGACTTATCTTAGAAGATATGCATTTGTAGATTTGGAGAAAGCTTTTGACAATGTCAACTGGAATAAACTCTTTCAAATTCTGAAGGTAACAGGGGTAAAATACAGGGAGCGAAGAGTTATTCAACTTATACAAAAACCAGACAGCTGTTATTAGAGTCGAAGGGCATGAAAGAGACGCAGAGGTTAGGAAGGGAGTACGACAGGGTTGTAGCCTTTCCCCAATGTTGTTCAATCTGTACATTGAGCAAGCAGTGAAGGAATGCAAGGAGAAATTTGGAGAAGGAATAAAAGCTCTGCAGTTTGCCGATGACATAGTAATTCTGTCAAGACATTGCAAATGATCTGGAAAAGCAATGTGATGGAATGGACTATGTCTTGAAAAGGTGGTATAAGATGAATATCAACAAGAGTAAAACAAGGATAATGAATGTAGCGTCAAAAAGTCAGTCAATAGTGAAGGAATTAGATTAGTAATGAGACAATAAAAGTAGTAGATGAGTTTTGTTATTTGGGTAACAAGATAACTTCTGATGGCCGAAGTAAAGAAGATATAAAATGCAGACTGGCTATGGGAAGAAAGGCGTTTCTGAAGAAGCGAAATTTGTTGACATACAATATTAATTTAAATGTTAGGAATTCCTTTCTGAAAGCATTTGTCTGCAGTGTAGCTTTGTATGGGAGTGAAACGTGGACGATAATGAGATCAGACAAAAATATGATAAAACTTTTGAAATGGCCGGCCGCAGTGGCCGAGCGGTCTGCGGCGAGTCAGTCACAGTCTGCACGGCCGCTACGGTCGGGGGTTCGAATGCCCCCTCGGGCTTGGATGTTTGTGCCGTTTTTAGTATAAGGTAGTTCACAAGCAGTTTGTAAGTTTAGTGACTGATGACCCCGCATTTAAGTCCCTTAAGCTTAACAAACATTTTGAACATTTTGAAATGTGGTGCTTCAGACTATGATGAAAATTAGATGGGTAGATGCTTAACAGGATTGGGGAGAAAAGGAGTTTGTGGCAAATCCTGACTAAGAGAAGGGATAGATTGCTGGGACACATTCTGAGCCATCAAGAAATCGTCAACTTAGCAGTAGAGGGAAGTGTGTGGGGTAAAAATCGTAGATGTAGACCAGGGGACGAATATAGTAAGCAGATTCAAAAAGATGTAGGTTGCCGAACTCAGATGAAGAGACTTGCCCAGGGCAGGTTAGCGTGGAGAGCTGCATCAAACCAGTCTGTGGACTGAAGACCACAACAACAACAACAACAACAACACATGTCATCCAGGAGTTCGGGATTTTCACATCGATGTTCATAAAAGTCAACACATGTAGTAGTCTGAAAATCAGTTTTGGTATAACTATTTCCTTCACAGTTTGCGCACTAAATCTCTTCTTTTCGTCAGTCAGCAAAGTATATCTGATGAAGAACACTCTCTCTGCAGGAGTATTAGTGCCACAAACGCAATAATCAGCTGCAAATTTTTGCGCTTGATATCTTCAGATGCAAGTAAAGTAGAAAATGAGAGAGAGTTTTTACCAACTCGCTTCATGGCTGCCATTGAATGACTTCACTTCCAAAGAAAACGATGTTTGAACGGAACTTACTTAAATGGTTTCTGTATATGAAATTGGGTAAGCCCATTTCTCGGTTTAATCAATGTCTCGTAAAATAAACTTGAAATCTGACTCTTGCAACAAGTCATCTTTTTGCAATATACGTCCCAGACCGCACATTTCGCGTGAAAGCATTACGTAATACGTACCAACTAAGGAACTTCAGAAATCGGCCTCATTCCCTTTGACTTAAAGCCTCTTTTCGTGACGCTATACTTTACATAAAAGCACGGTATTTCAGAATTTATGGGACAGTTAGTAAAAAAGGGACACATACGTCTCGTATTTATTTTGTCGGGACAAAATGTTCAAATGTGTGTTAAGCTTATGGGACTTAACTGCGGAGTCTTCACTCCCTAACCTTACAAACTACTTATAAACTATCTATACTAAAGACAGCACAAACATCTATACCCGAGGGGGGATTCGAACCCCCGACGGGGAACGGCCTCGTGCATCGGTGCATAGCGCCTCAATGCTCTCGGCCACACCGTCGCGGCTTGTCAGGACAACGGGACAGTTAGGCTAAATAAGGGACCATCCCGTAATATAGCGGACGCCTGGTCACCCAAGTCTCAAAAAATGTTCAAATGTTTATAGAACTTATGGGACTTAACTACGGGGTCATCAGTCCCTAAACGTACAAACTACTTATGAACTACCTAAGACTAAGGACGGCACAAATATCCATGCCCGAGGGGGGATTCGAACCCCCGACCGTAGTGGCCGTGCAGACCGTGACTGAAGCGCCTCAGTCCCCTCGGCAACCGCGGCCAGCTCACCCAAGTCTAAGCACCATAAATGCCACACGATCATCATCATCATGTGCTAATATTTTTGTTATTTTTTGCTAAAAAAATGAAATTTATTAAATTAGTATAAAAAATTTTGAAGTGTTAGGAAGCCTTTTCTGCCGGCCGCGGTGGACGAGGGGACTGAGGCGCTTCAGACACGGTCTGCACGGCCACTACGGTCGGGGGTTCGAATCCCCCCTCGGGCATGGATATTTGTGCCGTCCTTAATTGTAGGTAGTTCATAAGTAGTTTGTAAGTTTAGGGACTGATGACCCCGTAGTTAAGTGCCTTAAGCTTAACAAACATTTGAACATTTTTTTGAAGCCTTTTCTGAAGGCATTTGTCTGGATTGTAGCCTTTTACGGGAGTGAGTCGCGAACAATAAAAGAGGTGCATGTGGCTGTTTCCCGCACATTTATAGTCTGCCGAGCGGGCGGTCATCCGTCTGGTGCCTTCTTCCGCGCCATCTAATGGCTACTTCCGTCTTCTTGGGAAGCAAGTACCGGGCCAAGAGAGGGGGAGGGGTAAGAGGGGGGCGGGGAGAAACGCACGGTAGACAGACGACTGGGTCTGGAGGACACGGAGATGCAAAAAAAACTCTGCCGGGCTGCAACTCTGGACTGGAATACGAGCCGTTGCCGTGACGGGCGGTCCACAGTGACCATTTATCTTTGTTACAATCTAATATTCACAGAATATATGACATCAACTGCTATTGGGCAAAGCTGAAAATGTGTACCCAGCCGGGATTCGAACCAGGGTCTCCTGCTTTCTAGGCAGTTGCGCTGACCCCTACACCACTGGGGACACAGTGATCACCGCACATGCAAGGACTACCCATGCACGCCTCCCGTCAGATAGAAATTCCCAGCTTCGCCCTGCCCACAGTACTAAAACTCGTAGTTATTAAACTAATTACCGCAAGCGTAAGGGCTTCAAACTTACCCGCTCCTCCCCACTAACGATAGGATCATTGCCCGTCACCGGCATATTAGCGTCTGTTCCGAAAGAACAGACGTCACTTCTGATCCTGCAGTTGTTATTATTTAATATTCACAGAATATATGACATCAACTGCTATTGGGCAAAGCTGAAAATGTGTACCCAGCCGGGATTCGAACCCGGGTCTCCTGCTTTCTAGGCAGTTGCGCTGACCCCTACACCACTGGGGACACAATCATTTCCACGGCAACTTTCCTGCATAGTGGTAACTAGAACTCGGACTTTCAGGTTCTAAAAACCTTAAATTAGGTACCTTAAATAATGTTCTATCACTTAGAAAAAAAAAGTTCTAAGAATCAGAAAATAGGTGACCAAAATCTGAAATTTTATTGTCTAGAAATATAAACAAATTGACAAAAATCCACATTATTTTATTGTCCATGTCCATAACTGCAGTCACAGTAAATAATTAACACATTCTGCCTGACTGTTTGCTGTAAAAAGCAAATATTTTATAAGTCCAAGTCGTCTCTGTGGTGTCGCACAAGTCCAAAGTCCGCGCCACCTACTTTCGCCGCGCGCCGCCATGCACGCATGGCGCGGCGTTCTTACGACGTAGCCACGAGCGCCCTCTGCCGCTATCCCGCTCGTGGCCACCACTGAACGACATCGTTCACTTGAGACTGAGATAGGAATCAGTTAACACTTCGGAATCAGATAGGCACCAGTAAAGACTTGGATATCGGATAGGCACTAGGCAGGCCTCTAGCTCAACTATGTATCCGCATTCTGCAGTACTGAGCTATGTAAAAGTTAAGTATTACTAAGTCTCTAAGAAATATATATCTCGTTCTAATTTACTCTAGTGTTTCTAGTTTCTGCTGTCACCTCTGCTGTAGGAATTTGTTGGGTAAAGGGCGGGTCGAATTTGTTCTGAAAATTGGTGTTGCATTGGGCAGGTAAAGTACTACCTCGGGACTGTGGTTGCTGTATTGTCGAATAAGGGTGTTGTTTGGCCAATACTTTCGTGAAAAAAGAAAAGTTTTAGTGTAGACGGTCAGATATCGGTAAATTATTTCACGTATTTTTTTATTTCGACTCTCCGTTGTACAATAGGGTTTAAATGCCTTCTGGAGCGCGGTGTTTGACCTGAGTCAGATAAATGTAGTTTGCAACGTAACAGGACATAGAGATTCCTTAGATGGATATACGCTAGGAGATGTGTACTGTTGTAGCAAGGAAATAAGAGGTAAAATTAAACTACCCGAATTCTCGGAATGCGCATCTATACCTCGATCTAAGGAAACGTATCTGGGCAAGATCGCTAAAGAGAGAGAGAGTGTTAAATTTAGGAACTTTCGGCCTGACTCAGCTCCATTAAATAAATGCAATGCGCGCTATCCTTGAAGGAGTGATGCGTCTGCAGAGGTATTGCGTAGAAGGTTTCGATCATTTGGATATGTAACTTAGGTATTTCTAAGAGATTTTGTTTAAACATTTAGCATACGTTTCTTTTATGTAGCCTGCCGAGAGAGCGCTCTCCGTTCTGGACGATTGTTAACGGTGGTTGCAGATGCATATTTAGAGACGTTGTGCTAGATGTCATTGCCGATTTTCGTTATTTCCACCATTAAATTGGAAGTTTTATATAAACAATATGTCGTCTTCTGCTGCTGCTGCTGTTGTTGTTTTATCGAAAGAGTGGTTGGCATACAAGTTTGTAGCGTTTGTTATCGTTACATTCCGTCCTATGGCTGTTGCTTGCATCGTCTAAACAAAGAGATACATTTATTTTGCTTATAGATCTAAGGTTGTGGTCAAGTTCCGAAACGGACCTTTTTTTTTTTTTTTTTTTTTTTTTAGTCCCTAATGTTTGCCTCTGCTTAGAATTGTTTTTGGATATCGAAAGAGTATATGTTAAGATGGATACGTAAGTATGTGACGTTCGTTACCGTTTATTATCTAACCTGCACTGTTATTAAACACATCTATCGGCTATTGAATTTGTAGTCTATGCGAAGAGCATGGAGAGAGATGGGAGTGTTTGTGCATCGATAAATTCTTACTTGCAAATTTTGCATACGAGTTTTAATATTTTTCTACAAGCTGTAGTACATGTTTTTTTTTCTTTTCCAGAGACCAACTAAACATTTCTGTTCTAAATGTTTAAGATTGTTTTTTAGCATTATACCGAAATTCTTGTTAAAAATACATACGAAGAACAATATGGTAGCTTTATTTTCCAAAATTAATAAACGGCGGAAATTGTTACATAGGTTGTCAGAATAAAAATTTTTATATGCAAATAAAAAAATTTCGAGATCTGGTGTAAGGATCGCTGCGGCGCGCTTAATAAATATGCAGTTTAATTGGCTGCTGACCTGGCGGGGCGCGATCGCCGTAAGAGTGCAGTACGCCCCTGTCCTGGGTGTAGGGGTCGGCTGGCGGGTGCGGTATTGTTTAGAGATGTCGATGCGGTCAAGACAATCGTCACAGTATTGTTTGTTCTGTCCTCGCGGTTAGGGCGGGTCGCGGTGTCCTTTGAGAAGTGGTCGAAACCTTGGAGGGGGTGGCATCTGTCCGCGGCGGTGGTGTGTCGACCAGGTGCGTGGCTGGGGGTGGGGGTAGTGCAAGTACAGACATGTCGATGGGGAGGCAGCTGTCAATCATCTTTTGTTTGTTCGCGGAAGTGTGAGGTGGTGCCCTTTGATTAGTGGTCGGACAAGTAGCGTCGATGACAATCTGAAGGACCTAAATGTAAACTGTCAATCATCCTGTCCTTCCGGGAAGTGCGCTATTGACCTGTCAATCATCCTGTGGCGGCATCCCTCGATCTGCGGTCAGAGAATTAGCCGAGTGCATAGGGGCCGGGGCGTGCCCACGTAGGGAAGTGGTTCCCGCACTCCGTACCCCTATAGCTATACTACTTTTCTCCTAATTACAGTCTGAGTTCTGTGCATCCATAATGTTGACATTCGCCGAAAAAGCCAGAAAAAGCACACTTTCTCTTACATATTACCGTGTATGTGGCCCCTTTTTTAAATAGTGTAATATTTATACACCAAATAGGAGTAGAAATTTCAACGATTCCGGCGAGGTATAAAACATCGATGTTCGTCGTGCGATGTGACCAGAAGATGAGTTCAAAGTCAAAGGTCAATCATTACGAAATGGTCAGTAGTAGTGGGTCACTGCGGTGTCCTGTGCGCAATCGAGTTCCAGCTCTCTGGAGGGGGGGGGGGGGGGCGCAGG
Organism: Locusta migratoria; assembly: GCA_026315105.1. Taxonomy (NCBI): domain Eukaryota; kingdom Metazoa; phylum Arthropoda; class Insecta; order Orthoptera; family Acrididae; genus Locusta; species Locusta migratoria. The sequence goes on from CM048749.1 coordinate 209,665,846, forward strand.
CGTCTATGCTAATGTTAAAATCATTAAATTTGAGGAACATTCTTGATTAATCTACCAAATAGAAAAATCTGAAATTCTTAACATATTGTTAATTAGTATTGTTGTTAAAATGGAGGGACATCGGAGTATCTTTCCTAGTTTCCTTTCAATAATTTTTTTTATTAATGACCCAACATTTGTACAAAAATGCTCTATTTAATCAAATTGAAATGAAATTACTGTACTCATTGCCAAATGGCTGTGAACAAAATTAAATTCGATCACTAGGAGTGCTGTATAAAAATGGTGTGGATTTTGAGAAAATACTCCTTACATTTCCAACATTCCAATTTACGTGAAATGTCTGTCGAAGTTTCTCAATACATTCCTGCCCTAGAGGAGGGATTAACTGGATCTTCTTCTTTCTCAAAAAGCTTCCTTTTTTGTCGTCTTTTTTGGCCTGTTTTTCCATCATATTTCATATCCCCTTCCCTTCTTTCTATTCCTCTTTTCCTCTCTGTTAGTATTTCTTACTGCTTGTACAGTGTTCACCCCAGCTGGAAATCCTAATGCCTTCACTACTTCACACTGTTCCCTTGCTTGTACAAAATGTTCAAAGTTTTGTGAAGCTTAAGGGACTTAACTGCAGGGTCATCAGCCCCTAATCTTATAAACTTCTTATGAATTAGCTTATACTAAAGACGGCACAAACATCCATGCCAGAGGGAGGATTCTAACCCCCGACAGGGAACAGTCTCGCACTTCGGAGCATAGCGCCTCAATGCGCTCAGCCACTGCACCGCGGCCCTTGAGTGTATGCTGCTATGGCATCATAAATGCCAATGTGCAGTGTTTTTAAATATAAAAACACCTTTTAGGAATCACTGTCCGAATTAAATTGCTCTCATTAGGATTCTGCGTTTTTCCGTGTAGTCATTTGTGTAACAATTCTGGCTGTGCTGTCATTAAAAATTGGTTTATTGCTTGTAACACAAATCCTGGCAAACCATGTCTGTGATCATAGTCCTTTTTTTGCATTATATTTCAACCAGGAATCTTTTGGAAGAGGAAGGAACAATGCCCACACTGCTTTTTGCATGTCTCTACCCATAGTCACAGTATCTCTGTAGATGTTCAAGTAAGCTTGTCTCTCCCTCCTACTGACTTTCTATCAATTAGCTTAAACAAGAAGTATAATATTACTAACAACAGGCGCAACACTGAAGTTATTCGAAACAATCAACAAGAAAGAGACAAAGTTCGGCGCTCTTAGCGCTACATTTCTCACAGAAGAAAATGTAGCCAACCCTTGCACACTCGCGTTATGGGTAACATAATGGAATATTCAACTTCAGGACGAGAAAATGCAAATTAGTTCGCCAAGGCGTCGCGAGAGGGCGTCAGATGCATTCAGCGGCCACATGCATGTCCTCTGCAGGTGTGGGAGGAAATGGTAATAACTCAACTTCTAGGGCGAGTAGAACAATAATTCAAAGTTTGCATTAAAGAGGTATGTTCCAATTAAAATTTTTATAGTCATAGGAAAAAAAATTAAAATTAAAAAATCGGAATATTTTGATTTGAGTTCCTCTGGCTTCCTTTAACCCTTTCATTCCCAGTGTTTTTCCTGGACAACAATGTGTTAAAAGTTGGTTTATACGGTATTTTGCGCATAAATCGTTAAAGTTGCGTTTTTGTTGATGAACAACGTGCTTCTAGTACTACATTTTGCCGCTTTGTACGGCGTGTAGCCACTTCTGAAGCATTAATCTGTCCGTCTTGGAGGTTGTGTTGCGTTGCCGTCTGTGCGTGACTGAGAGTGTGAGCGTCAGTGTGGTTCCTTTTATTTTATCCCAGCAGTGAATTGTCTTGTCTTTGGTGCTGTGGCGAAGATTATGCTAGCATTATTACTCTGGCAATGTTAACTATCAACAAAATAACGTTCAAGTAATAAAAATACCTCGATACAAACGTGACAAAAAATCCATAGTTCCACTAAAAATTTTAAAACACACATTTTGATGTTTACTGCGCTGTATTAATACAGAAAACACCGAATTTTAATTTTTCCAAAGCTGATTTCATAATATGGGACTGAAGGGGTTAAGCGCTTCTAATATTTTCAGCGTTTGGGACTTGGGTGCCTTTTTGTGTTTTCTGAAGACTTATGCTGTGGTTTGTGATTGACTATGATGATACCACATCAATTAGGTTTAAATAGAGCGCTCTCATGTCTAGGGTTGCCAGATTGAACTCGAGGCAGGCCCGGAGACCAGATGTGCCCCCCCTCCCCCTTGGCCAATGACTCACCCCTACCCCAACCAGGATTACACGTGAATTCTAAAAGGAAAAAAAAAGTGCCTAATGAAAACGGGACATTTTGCTTTTATTCGCATAGTAGCTTCTCTTTAGCGTAAGGCAGAAGCACATTTTTTACTAATGCCTCGCTTTTTGTTCGGCCACATCTTACTTTCGTTGCCACTGAGGAATCTCTAAAAGCCGGCTGCGGTGGCCGAGGGGACTGAGGCGCTCCAGTCACGGTCTGCACGGCCACTGCGGTCTGGGGTTCGAATCCCCCCTCGGGCATGGATGTTTGTGCCGTCCTTAGTATTAATTAGTTCATAAGTAGTTTGTAAGTTTAGGGACTGATAACCCCGTAGTTAAGCCCCATGACCTATACAAACATTTGAACATTTGAATCTCTAAAAACATAAGGACATAGCTTATTACCACAATATTGGAATTGTAGGAATGGTGGTGTTTCACACCATGGTAAGTCAAAGTTAATTCCGTTGCAGTGACTTTGTCGTCTTCTGCAGAAAATTGTTTTAGCAAGAATTTAAGAAGCGACTGATTCTTCTTTTGTGTGATAATATTCGCTGTGTGTCTTTCTGATTGTAAATGTTTACTCATAGCTTTCACTCCGTCGTATTTAACAGTAAACAAGATATTGCATACTCTGCACTTACACATACACTCATCAGTATCGACTTTTTGTAGCCACTCCTTGTAATTTTCTTCCTGCAACCATTCTTCACGGAACGAAGTTAGATATCGTCTCTTCATTTCACTGTTATTACTCACTAATCTGAGTTAATGTAAGCTTGTCTGTTCATACACGATCCGAGTATTCCAAAAATTGCCGGTAAAATGATAACAAACAATGAACGAAAACGAACACAAGTAATAGTCGTCGCCAGTTGACACGTTGCCGCAACAGTGTTTGCTTAATAATGCGCTAGCCGATTACTAACGACACAACAATGAAAAGTTTTCAGAGGAAGAATAGAAAAGTAGCGTTTTGTTGCAATAAGAAATTGACATTTATATAAAGTTATTCATAATTACTAGAGAGGAGCCGGCCGGGAATGGCCGAGCGGACTGAGGCGTCTTGCCACGGTGCGCGAGGTTGCTCCCGCCCGAGGTTCGAATGCCCCCCTAGGGCATGGATGTTGTGGTCGTCCTTCGTTTAAGTTACGTTAAGTTCGATGTAGATCGTCGCTCCAAGAGCATAGTACTTAAAAAGCGACGTAGAAAAAAAGTTAAGATGAAGGTTACATTCAAGCCCGGGGATGAGTCATTGGCCCGTAGAATTCATTCAAAACCCGGGCACTCCGGGCGGCGCCCGGAGATCTGGCAACCCTACTCATGTCTGCTCATCACTGTTCGGAGTCTGAGAGAATCGTTGTGCACGCTGCGTGCGGCATGTAAACAGAATGTTTGGCAACGGAGAGCACAGGCTGTAGTATGATAAAGTGTGTGTGCAGTTTGTTAGATGCCTGGTTGGATTCGCGTCCTTGCAAGCCGGTGCATCTCGCGGTTTACTAGTGGTCTTGTATGAGAAGTGTATTATAGTCGAGCCGAAATACATTGATCCCTGGTGCTTGCGCTAATCGGCTAAGAGCACCGGCCGCGGCAGCTCACCATTGGACTAAGTGAAACGCAAACGTTGCTCTGCGCATGCGCGCGCCCGGCTGCGCTGTGCGCAGTTGCCAGTTCTGTCGGACAACAGCGACCGTTAGCTACACAGTCCAGCAGCGAACCAACTGTTTGGCAACATGGCTGGATACCGTTTCTGCTACGGAGGTGGTCTCCCAGCCCTGAAGGCGGATCCAAGGATCATCGTGTTTCGGCCCGACTACAGTCTGTTACAGCGAGCTGCGGGAGTCCTAATGCTGCAGTTTCAGAGCACACTGTCAGCCCCTTGGGTCGGCATTTCTCAGTCACTGTCGTCTTTCAGCAGAATGCATCGTCAGAGGTATGCAGTTGTTTATAAGATTTTGTAGTTGTAAATTTCTTTATTCTGTCTTATTTTCAGTATTCACTGTTCTAGTTCTAGTTGCTGCGTAGTTTGCGTAAAGTGACAGCAGCATGCTGAGATGTATACAGCAGTATTCGGTCGTTATTATTTCTTCAGTTACTGCCTGTGTAATTTCTATGTCGTTAATGTGAAAGTTCATACACTTTTTTTAAACTTATTCTGTAATTTGGGTCTCTTATTGGGTAGAGTTATTTTACAATTATATAATTGAATACAAATGGTCACTAGATTGCCTACGTAGCCTATGTTTCGTAACTGGCGACATTTTCTCAAATGTTTGTAAAGCTTATGGGACTTAACTACGGCGTTATCAGTCCCTAAACTTACAAGCTACTTATGAACTACTTACGAACTAGGACGGCACAAATATCCCTGCCCGAGGGGGGATTCGAACCCCCGACCGTAGTGGCGGTGCTGACCGTGACTGGAGCGCCTCAGTCACCTCAGCCACCGCGGCCGACCGATATTTTCTGTAAGCGCTCCTGTCAAATGAAAACGTTTAATTGTTAAATATCCAGAATGTCATCCCAGTAACAATTTGAAGAAATTGCACTCATTAATTACTTTTTGATAAATTCAATACACAAACACCACAAAAAGTAAAAATTAAAAATTATTCGTCCACCAAAGCTTAAATTAAGATTGTTGGTCTTACTTGTGTTTTCCTTCCAGTCACCCTTAACTTGGAAACAGACGCTGTCAAAATATCGCCCGCCGCGGTGGAGTAGCCGAGCGGTCTAAAGCGTCTCGCTGCGGAGCGTGCGGTTGTTCGCCGTGGAGGTTCGAGTCCTCCCTGGGGCATGGGTGTGTGTGTTTGTCCTTAGGTTAGTTTACCTAGGTTTAAGTAGTTTGTAAGCTAGGACTGATGACCACGCAGTTTGGTCCGATAGGTTTACAAACATTTTTGTTAAGACGTCTTTATTTACAAAACCAGTTTCACATCGGTATAGATGCTTAGAAAAATGAGTACATGATATTTAAAAAACAGCGTCCAGCTTTCAGGAGGCCTTGCTAAAATACTCTCACAATAGGGTGTGGTCGTCATTTGATAAATGTTGTTGTGTTGTGGTCTTCAGTCCGGAGACTGGTTTGATGCAGCTCTCCACAATACCCTATCCTGAGCAAGTCTCTTCATCTCCACATAAGAACGGCAACCTACATCTGTCTGAATCTGCTTACTGTATCCATCTCTTGGTCTTCCTCTGCGATTTTTTCCCCACACACTTCCCTCCAATGCTAAATTCACAATTCCTTGATGCCTAAGAATGTGTCCAACCAATCTATCCCTTCTTTTAGTCAAGGTATGCCAGAAATTTCTTTTCTCCCCAATTCTGTTCAGTACCTCCTCATTAGTTACGCGATCCACCCACCTAATCTTCAGCATTCTTCTGTAGCACCATATTTCAAAAGCCTCAATCCTCTTCCTGTCCGCACTGTTTATCGTCCATGTCTCACTCCCATACAAGGCAACACTCCACACAAATGCCTTCAGATAGGACTTCCTTAGGCTTAAATCAATATTCGATGTTAACAAATTTCTCTTTTTCAAGAACCCTTTTCTACCCATTGCCATTCTGCATTTTATATCCTCTGTACTGCGACCATCATTTGTTATTTTACTGCCCAAGTAACAAAACTCATCTACCTCCTTTATTGCTTCGTTTCCCAATCTAAATCCTTCAGCATCACCTGACTTTCTTACACTGCACTCCATTACCCTAGTTTTTCTCTTGTTAATGTTCATCTTGTATGCACCTTTCAGCACACTGTCCATTCCATTCAACTGCTCTTCCAGGTCCTTTGCTGTATCTGACAGAATTACTATGTCGTCAGCAAAACGCAATGTTTTTAATTCTTCGCCCTGAACTTTAATTCCTTCTCCAAATTTCTCCTTGCTTTCCTTTATAGCTTGCTCAATGTACAAATTGAATAACAATGGAGAAAGACTACAACCCTGTCTTACTCCCTTTCCAACCACTGCATCCCTTTCATGCCCTTCAACTCTGACAACCGCAGTCTGGTTTTTCTATAAGTTGTAAATAACCTTACGCTTCCTATATTTTACTCCTGCTTGCTTCAGAACTTGAAAGAGTTTATTCCAATCAACATTGTCAAAAGCCTTCTCCAAATCTACAAAAGCTAGAAATGTAGGTTTGCCTTTTCTTAATCTATCTTCTAGGATAAGTCGTAAAGTGAGTATTGCCTCCCGTGTTCCTACATTTCTCCTGAACCCAAACTGATCATCCCCGAGGTCGGCTTCTACCAGCTTATCCATCCTTCTGTATATAATTCGTGTTAATATTTTGCAACCATGACTTATTAAACTGATGGTTCTGTAGTTTTCACACCTGTCTGCACCTGCTTTCTTTGGATGGGGATTATAACATTTTTCTTAAAGTCTGAGGGTACTTCGCCTGTCTCATACATCTTACACACGAGGTGAAAAAGATTTGTCATGGCTGGTTCTCCCAGAGACAGGGAATATCATCTACTCCAGGGGCATTGTTTCGACTTAGGTCTTTCAGGGCTCTGTCAAATTCTTCTCTCAGTACAGTATCTCCTATTTCATCTTCATCTACATCCTCTTCCCTTCCTACAATATTGTCTCGAAGTTCATTTCCTTTGTAGAGCCCCTCTATATACTCTTTCCACCTTTCAGCTTTCCCTTCTTTGCTGAGAACTGGTTTTCCATCAGTGTCCTTGATATTCATAGAGCTGTTTTTCTTATCTCCAAATGTTTCTTTTATTTTCCTGTAGGCTGCATCTATTTTTCCCCTATTTATACATTCTTCTACATCCTTGCATTTGCCTTCTAGCCACTCCTGCTTAGCCATTTTGCACTTCCTGACAATCTCATTTCTTAGTCGTCTGTACTCCATTTTGCTTGTTTCATTTACTGCATTTTTATATTTTCTCCTTTCATCGATTAAATTTAGTATCTCCTGTGATATCCAAGGATTTTTTGTAGGTCTTGCCTTCCTACCTATTTTGTCCTCTGCTACCTCCCCTATTTCATCTCTCAATTTTACCCATTCCTCCTCTACTGTTTTATTTTCCCCTGTTTCTGTCAATTGTTGCCTAAAGCTCCCTCTGAAATTCTTAAGAACTTCAGGTTCCTTCAATTTATCCAGGTCCCATCTCCTTATTTTCCTACCTTTTTGTAGTTTCTTTAGTTTCAGCCTACAGTTCATAACCAACAAGTTATGGTCAGAGTCTATATCTGCCCCTGGGTACGTCTTACACTGTAAAACCTGGTTCCGAAATCTATGTCTTACCATTATAAAATCTATCTGGTATCTCCCGGTGTCTCCTGGTCTCTTCCACGTATACAACCTTCTTTTGTGATTCTTGAACCAGGTGTTTGTTATAACTAAATTATGTTCTGTGCAAAATTCTACCAGGCGGTTTCCTCTTTCATTCCTTTTGCCCAGACCATATTCCCCTACTACCTTCCCTTCCCTTCCTTGTCCTACTACCGAATTCCAGTCTCCCATAACAATTAAGTTTTCGTCTCCCTTAATTGTCTGAATAATTTCCTTTAGCTCCTCATATATTTCTTCGATCTCCTCATCATCGGCAGAGCTAGTTGGCATATAAACCTGTACTACTGTGGTCGGTGTTGGCTTCGTATCTATCTTGACAATGATAATGCGATCACTGTGCTGGTCATAGTAGTTTACCCGCATTCCTATTTTCTTATTCATTATCAATCCTACTCCTGTGATACCCCCAATTGATTTTGTATTTATAATCCTGTACTCACCTGACCAGAAATCATGTTCATCCTGCCACCGAACTTCACTAATCCCCACTATATCTATCTTCAACCTATCCATTTCCCTTTTTAAATTTTCTAATTTTCCTACTCGATTAAGGGATCTAACATTCCTCGCTCCGATCCGTAGAATGCCAGTATTGTCTTTCCTGATGATTACATCCTCCTGAGTAGTCCCCGCCCGGAGATCCGAATGGGGGACTATTTTACCTCCGGAATATTTTACCCGAGAGGATGCCATCATCATATGTTCATACAGTAGAGCTGCATGTCCTCGGGAAAGTTAACGGCTGTAGTTTCCCCTTGCTTTCAGCCGTTCGCAGTAGCTGTTTGGCAAAGCCACATTAGCTAATGTTACAAGGCCAGCTCAGTCAATCATCCAGACTGTTGCCCCTGTAACTACTGAAAAGGCTGCTGTCCCTCTTCAGGAACCACACGTTTGTCTGGCCTCTCCACAGATACCCCTCCGTTGTGGTTGCACCTACGGTACGGCTATCTGTATCGTTGAGGCACGCAAGCCACCCCACCTCGGCAATGTCTGTGGTTCATGGGAGTGGATTTGATAAATAACATCCCCAATTAATCCATTACGACGAAACCAGCAATGTGAGTCAGGAAACAGACGGCATCTCCAGAACCAGGAAGTGCTGCGGCCACGGTACATAACAAGTGCGTGCCAAGTGTTTGTGTATTGAATTTATCAAAATGTATTTAAGCTGTGGTTGTCCTTTTCAGAAAATTATTTGTCTTTAATTACTGTGTGATTCAAAGCTGAATGTGTTTATTGATGAATTTTCTGGTCTATGTTAAACATTACTTACCTTCTGTGTGCGGTACTGAAGAAACTGATCTGGATTTTGTGTAATTACCTAACTAGAATGAAATATCCTAAAAGTAGATAAAAATTTTTTATTTTTTTATTTTAATGTTTGTGTAGCTTATGGGACTTAACTACGGGGTCACCAGTCCCTAAACTTACAAACTACTTACGAACTAGCTAACACTACGGATGGCACAAATATTCATGCCCGAGGTGGGATTCGAACCCCCGACCGTAGTAACCGTGCAGTCCCCTCGGCCACCGCGGCCGGCTGAAAAGTAGATAAGTTCTTATAATATTGTTATTTATGTTTTTAAGAGATTATTAACTTACTGACCACCTTGATCTTCGAGCGTTTATGTTTTATTTTCGATTATGTAAACTGAAATATTGTGATCTGTTACTTAATTTTGAATGATACAATGAAGTTATTTTTTAAGGTTAGAGCGTTAACAAATTTTACGCAGTATTTAAATCCAACCCTGTGATTTTGCATATCTTTTCTTGTCGCAGAAGAATGTCTTACTGTGAAACAGTATTGAATTATTGACGAAATAAGTAAGCTTTTGAAATTGTATTAATAGTAGTTGCATTATTCAGATGCTCTTAAAATGCGTTTTGAAGATACCGGTCCTTTATGTATCGGTCATATACCGCAGTACTGCATCACTGATACAAATATTGAAACTGACAATCAACAGGTAATTTGTTCGAATGTTTGTAAACATACTGGACCAAACCGACAAGGTCATCAGTCCCTAGACTTACAAATTACTGAAACTATCTTACAGTAAGGTGAACATACACAGCCATGCACGAGGGAGGACTCCAACCTCCGATGGCGAACAACCGCGCGCTCCGGAGCACTGCGCTTCTATTGCAGGCAGCGGCAGCAAAATTGTCTAACTTTATCCATTAATTACGCACAAATGATTACTTTCAGAGACCCGTGACAAACTTTACATATCATTTCAAATCTTCACGCTACTTCTTCTCGTTGACAAGTCCACAAGATGATGAAAGGAAAAATGTTTATCGCTTACTGCAACTTTGTTATACAAGTGTCAAAAACTACTGCCTGACACGAAGTTTTAATTTATGCTTTTTAACTACTAATTCTGTTCGCAGCCACACTTTGTAAACAATACCTTTACATGTAACTGACTCCTCATGCAATATTATGTCACTATAAGGCGCATAGTTCAGGAGATGTGATAGATACATAGAGGTGTCTAAAAGTATCATGTTGACTGGCCTCTGTCGGGGCTTGATACTGCTTATTACTTGAGAGTCTTATTACTAATTACATTGTTGAATTTTCACACCCTTCATAAAATGCACTAACAAGATTCGGAATAAACCACAGCTTCAAACTACATAGGGCGTTCAACAAGTTTTGCACATACGCCATTTTTTATATTTTTTGCAAGAGGGGAATGACATATTTGGGAACATACTTGGAACATTTAGCTACAAGTTGGTAGGTAAAAGTATTTTCTTTCATTTACAAGTGAGCCATAATGGACCGTGAAGTAGAGGTCAGGTTGCGACTACAGTCGGTGATGGAGTTCAAGACCGGCGATGACTCTGCCACATCCCTGTTTATGGGGAGGTCACAGTGGATCGCAGCAGTACCCAGCGGTGGTTGCAGAGGTTTAAAGGAGGTTAATTTCTCTGACGGGCAATCCACGATGCGGTAGGCCGTGGGCAGCAGTGAGTGACATGAATAGGGAGACACTGATCAAATCATCCAAAATGACAGATGTGTGACGTCACTGCAGCTTGCTGAAATGATTCTTCTGTCACTGGGTAGTGTGGTATCACTGGTACAGTCATTAAGGTACAGAAAAATCTGTGCACATTGGGTGCCTGGAGTATGGACAAGAGAAATGAAAACAACGTGGAAAAATGTATGCGAGGGTCTCAAGAATGCCTTTACTGAAGAATGGAAACAATGTTTTGATGGCGAAATTACCGAGGAAGAACTATGGTTGTTTTTGTCGGAACCCAAGAGCAAAACCCACCCTTGGAGTGGTTTCATCTTGGTTTCCCTCAGAAGAAGAAACCAAGTGTTGTGGCGTAATGTCAGCTCCACACGCCAGACGCAAGAGAACGATCGTGGAGAAGGCAGCGGATTACGTCAGACAGGCAATCGTACGCCGGCGCCTCGCCTCCTGGAGAGAGTAACCGTAGACGCGCGCCCTCTACAAGCTGCTGTATCTAGGCTGACATGCGTCAGAACTCGAGTACGAATTGGGCAGTAACTAGGTCTCAGCGCAGCTAGCATCGTACAGAAGACGACGCTGTGAGAAGAGAGAAGAACAGATAGAAGTTGAGTATTGTATTCTTCAGTCAATGAAAACTTGTAATACTAATCTCTCTACAACTGCTTTAGCTGACCACGAATCCTGACAACTAGACCGGAATGAGGACAAATGACAGCGAGGATGATAGAACACCAAGACATTCACGAACAGCAGGCCGCCTCCTTCTGGGATCAGCGCGGTGTCGTTTTCTTTGACTTTTTGGAGCCTGGCACCACCATTACCCTGTACTGTTACTGTCTGTCATTGGACAAGCTGCAACGTGCCATCAAGACCCACAGACCACAGCTTCAGGGGTCGGCTCATCAGGCTAAACCATGACAATGCCAAACCCCATCCAGCCCTCATGACGCAGGATATTTAGTAATATGTCCGATGTAGAAAAAAAAAAAAAATAAATGGTTTTCATTACAATTGAAAGTGACAAAGACCTTATTTCCTGTGTCAAACGATGGTGTAAAAGTCACTCCTCGGAATTTTACTAAGAAGCATTTACATCATGGAAAGAACGCTGGGCCAGATGCTTCACAGCTGATGTAGACTACATTGTGTAGGCTCAATGTATAACTATTCCAAGTATGTTCACAAAAATTGCATTCTCTTCCTGCAAACTATTTAAAAAATGGAGACGACTGTGCAAAACTCGTTCAACACCCTTGTGTTTGAACTACGACAAAGGGCAGGAGTGGCAAGTGGCGTTGGTGGGCCTTTTAACAGTTTCACAGGCAGCGAGTGAGCTCACCGGACGCGTTTTGGAGACAACGACGCATCTTCGTTGACTTCGCAGCTGCATAGCAATAACAGAATAATAACTTTCATGTGGGGTGTTTACTTTCACGAAAACAATCCTCACAAAAGTAAACACATGATTAGAATCTCACTGAACGATCGCGCCGGGCTGGAGTGGCCGAGCGTTCCAAGGTGCCTAGTTGAGGAGCGCATAGCTGCTTGCCGTCGGAGGATCTAGTCCTCCCTCGTCCATGGGTGTATTTCTTGTTCTAGTTTGCAAGCCTAGGAACTGATGACTAGAGTAGTTAAGTCCCATAGATTTACAAACATTTGATCTACGATCGTGCTGCATTTTACGTATCCTCTCATTTTTCGTACCACTGAAATCAAAGGATTTTTTAATTGATGTATTTCTACAATGCGGTAGAAAACGTAATTTGTAAATCACTTTATGCGATTGTGACTTCTAAAACATGACACACTTTGAATGAGCCTTACGTCAGTACGAGCAGCGTGCTAACACTGACCTCACCGGCATCACGTGACACAAATTATTGAAATTTAATTTCGTTTTTTTTTTTCCCTTTCTTTTTATGAGATACGAAATGCTTGAGGGAGAGGAGCATGTTTTGAGCATATAATGCCATAATTAACCGTTTACGACGATGTACAAGAAAGCTATCACAATCTTAGAAAACTGGAAAGTCGTGTCCTCTTTTACAATTCAATTGCTAATACAGTAAATGTTTACTTCATTTAATTTAGCAGCTGTGTTACTTGGAACGCAAAGGCACAAATAAAATAGCCAACTACTTTGAAAGCCTTGGAACCGCAGCACTAACCAGAAAAATCGATGCTTCGCGATAAAAGCTACAGAAACCGCTTTAAATGAGTTAGAAATAGAAAGGGACCGCTGAACTCGTTGGTAAATATAATGTTGCGGAGCGGTCGCAATTACATTACGCTTCGCTTTGAACTCCACCTGCTGCGCAAACAGCCGAAACATAAAGACAAACTACTTCGGTAAATGAATAGAGTGCAAACATTGGGGACAGAGAAAAGCACTTACGAAATAAAATCATTTACTAGCCTATAATGTGGGAAGTTGTACTGTTAATAAATGAAAATGGGTATTCGTCACTAAACAGGAACGCAATTAACATTAATCTTGTGCAAGTGCGAACAGCAAATGCCGTTTTTAACCAGGCACAGATGTCTATACAAACTGGATTTAGAACTCTCGCTCTGAGCATAAAAGTACATCGAGCTTAAACATTGGCATGTTTTGTGCATGGTTTTGCATGGATTTGGAAAACAAATTTCTATCAGTTTTTACGTGACAAGGATTTACTTTTCTTGTCAACTGTATGCAAATATGCGAAGTAATAGGATGCTTTTGAACCCGTGTCGGGTATATTTTCGCTTTGTATTCTAGTAACATTTCGTAAAGGCCATATTTAAATTTGGCGAGAAAAGAATTATGAATGACGGGCATGTTCAGATAGATGAAGTTCAACATTCCAACATCGTGGTAATACAGAGATCAATGGATCCAGTTTGTTCAGAGCTCACTCATATGTGTACTTCCGTGCCGTTGATCAACTTTTCTGGCGCCAGTATATCTATGACAGTGCGTGCAGTAGCGTGTTTCAGATGTTAAAAGTACGAAACGAGTGTGATAAAGTATAATAAATACACAAATAAAATCAATAATTACCTGCATTTCGACAGGGCCGAATGTTGATAGACACGATTTCCATAATTATAATAACCGGCATCACTGTGTATCAGCATCATCACAAATAACCATGGCATCACTCTCATTATCATCAGTGACTAAATTATATCTGTATTATAAAAATGCCGCGGTGGAGTAGCCGAGCGGTCTAAAGCGTCTCGCTGCGGAGCGCGCGGTTGCTCGCTGTGGAGGTTCGAGTCCTCCATGGGGCATGGGTGTGCCTGTTGTCCTTAGGTTAGTTTACCTAGGTTTAAGTAGTTTGTATCCTACGGACTGATGACCACGCAGTTTGGTCCGATAGAATTACAAACATTTGAACATTTGTTTATTATAAAATCGTCCAACAACTATTAAAAATCATTTTTTCTATATACCTTTTTTGTGTAAAAAAACATAAGTGTCATCCACGAATTTGTTTTACAAAATCATCTACTATTGTCATCATTTTAAATATTACCGCTTTTTAAACCCACGTAACCTTTAGCCGAAGAGCGGTATTCATCCGCTGCCAGCTCGCCCACTTTTTTGCGGAACAAAAGAGAAAAGCTAGACAGGCACTCTACGGACTCACTCTGAAGATAGCTGGGCGGTACTCAACCGAAATCATACAATAAGAGGAATTTATGCGGCTGCACGCCTGAAACGTAATGGAACACAATCACTTTCAAACATTATATAGCGTTCCACTCCCGAGAAGCGTGCAGGGAAAACGGACATTCAGTTTCCGTGTGAGCACAGATATCTCTTGTTATAGCGCCTTTTGTTGTTTCTCTCTACGTAGGACGACATCAAATTCTGAGAAAGTAGATGGAGTTTACAATTTTGTGAAACCAAGAGCGCCTTTGTATCCATTATTACGAACGCAACTCGGTTATTCAACAAGTGATAGTACAAAACAACCTCCCATTCTTTGAAATTCTTCGATAATGCGCGTCTTCGCACGGGCGGCGACTTCTTGCACGAGGTATACCTAGGGACTGGCGTAATTCTGACAGAATAACTTCCAGTGTCACAAGGTCAGAATTCTGCCGCCGTTGTTTCACAAGAATGATCGCGAACTCACGTTGTTTTCTTCGGCGTCATTTAGCCTCATCTGTACCGAATGGAACACGTCAGGAACACCACCAGATTTCATTTCTGTGGCCACAAAACACTGGCCTGTTATTTACAGTATTCAGGCATACGCCTGTGGAGTCTCACACATCTAGAGACAGACTGAAGAGTTATAGATTCCATGACGTGCTGAACCGTTTGTGCACTGTGTATAAAAAGGTGGAGCATGGCGGCATGAACTTTGCGTGGCCGAATTAATTGAGGTTTCGCCTATTCTATAGATGTTGGTTTCCTGTTTTTGGAACAGATACTGAGGCACGCTATGTTTTTAAACATTGATTGTTGCCTGTGGGTTTACAATTATTTTAAGTGGGTGGTGTATGTCCCGTTAGACTCTAAAAAATTAATTATTAAATCAGCTATTTTTACTATGAAATAGTACCCGTAAAAATAAGAAAAAGGGACCATTGTTATTTAAAAAGAACTATTTATTCACAGCTTAAGCTCTTTATGAAAGTTCCCAATACGTGGCTTAAAACGTTTTGTGTCCCAACTTCGTCGCCGCTTTTGTGTCCCAGCCTCGTCGTAGGTGTCGGTGGCCGAGTGGAATGAGCCCGACACAGGAACAAAAATAGCACGCTGGTGCAGGTACGGATGGGAGCAGCCAGAAACTATAAACACTAGAGTAAATTAGAAAGAGATATATATTGCACAGAATGTAACAATACTTAACTTTTACATAGTACTGCAGAATGTTGATACATAGTTGTTAGAGGCCTGCCTAGTGCCTGTACGATAGCAAAGTCTTCACTGGTGCCTATCTGATTACGAAGGTCCTAACTGGTTGCTATCTCAGTCCGAAGTGAACGATGTCTTTCCGTGGTGGCCACGAGCGGGGTTGCAGCAGAGGGCGCTCGTGGCTGTCGTCGTAAGAACGCCGCGCCGTGCGTGCATGGCGGCGCGCGGCGAAAGTAGGTGGCGCGCACTTTGTACTTGTGCGACACCACAAAACGTATCGGCACCTTTGAAAGCTATGTATGAAAGTAATCATCTTTTGGTTATGTTTGCTGCATTTTCGTTCCTACTTGCTCGTTGCGGGATAGTGTTTAACAACTGTATACAAGGGCAAATCAGGAATTTCACTAACTCCTAGTCCGCTTTTGTGATGAACTCTTTATATTACTGACAGTTGCGAGTTGCCGTACAAGAGCTAAGATAAAAGAAATTTGGCTTTATGTACTCAATTTTTACAGTTTCACATGATTTCACTGTTTACTATTACAACGACCAGAAGAAAATAAAGACAATGCTACCTTTTGAGTAATCTTTTTCAAGTAGAAAATCCTTTCTATTTGCTGGTCGAAATGAGTAAAATAGATAAATGAAAAAAATATATACACAAATTGAGGGGTAGATTTGATTCCTTATATCCTGTGACGTATTTATAGACGGAGTATGACAAACAAGAAAAATAATTTCTCTTTTGTCGAGAGAAGCAAGTGCAAATGATTTCGGTAAGACACCTGCACAGTACAAAAGTCGGCAGTTGACACTTAATAAGGATAAGTGTGAGGTCATCCATATTACCATTAAAAGAAATCCGTTAAACTTCATTTACACGATAAATCAGTCAAATGTACGGGCCGTCAATTCAACTTAATACCTGAATCGCAAAGAACACACAGAAAAAATTGCAGGAAAGGCGAACCAAAGGCTTAGAAGGTGCAACATTTCTACTAAAGAAAATTTCTACACAACATTAGTGCGTCCTATTTTGGAGAATTGCTGCCCATTGTGGGATCCACACCAGGTGGGACTTAGAAGATGCAAGAGGTGGTCTCCTTCTGAGACGTACTCCAGTAGCGATAGTTGTATCTTAACAGATTCAGAAGCAAAATTACGGATGACAATTTTCAAATTACGATCTGCAAATTACACGTGGTGTTCCACAAGGGTCCATCTTAGGGCCATTGCTTTTTCTTGTGTACATTAATGACCTCTCATCAATTACACTACCAGAAGCAGAGTTCGTTTTGTTTGCAGCAGATACATGTATTGCAATAAATAGCATGTCGAGTTCAGTTTTAGAAAGGTCTGCTAATGATATTTTCATTAACATTAATAAATGGTTTAAAGCCAACTCTCTGACATTAAACTTTGAAAAGACGCACTACTTGTAGTTGAGAACATTTAAGAGATTCTCATCCAGTATATACATAAAGTATGAAGAAAAGGTTGACGGTATAAAATTCCTGGGATTACAGCTGGATAATAAATTCAGTTTGGAGGAGCACACCACAGAACTGCAGAAACGACTCAACAAATCTGTATTTTCAATACGAGTGTTATCAGACATAGGATACATAAAAATAATAAATCGTGCATACTTTGCTTACTTTCATTCCATAACGTCATGTGGTGTAATATTTTGGGGTAACTCTTCAAGTCAAGCAAAAATTTTCAGAGTCCAAAAGCGTGTAATACGTATTATTTGTGGTGTAAATTCACGGACATCCTGCAGAAGCCTCTTCAAAGACTTCCTCTCGGTATAGCTATTCCTTAATGAAATTTGTCATAAATAATATATCCATTTTCCCAACAAACAGTTCAGTTCAAACTTACAATACTAGGAACAAAAAATGATCTGCACAAGGAGTTAAAAGCACTTACTTTAGTTCAAAAGGGGTCTACTACTTAGGAACACATAATTTCAATAATTTACAAACAACCATAAAAAATAGCTACAAATAAAGATCAGTTTAAGAGGAGCCTAAAAGAATTTCTAGTGGCCAACTCCTTCAACTCCACTGTCGAATTCTTAAACAGAACCAAATGATGCATGTATCTGTATTCATACGACTAGTATTATTATATTATCAGCTTGTAAAAAGTGTATTTACAGAGGTGTGAAAATTATTAGTCTCAAAACGAAAATATTGATATTTCATAGTTTCTGTCACTCCAGAATTATTCAGTCATGTTATATTAGCATATAACAACATTTTGCTATTGGCTGTATTGTGTTAATAACAATGTTGGCAGCACTCCGTAAGCAGTCAATTGTTACTTTTGAGGCAGAGATTGCATGGTTGCAGCTGTTTCGAAGACAGTTTAATTCTGCTGGGACATTATTAAGGTTCGTTTTAAGTTTAATGTATCATGAAACAAAAATTAATGAGTATTTCTACTTGTACTTTTAGCCATAAAATATAAATATTTTTATTATTATGAATAATTCTTTTGTTTGTGAGATATTTGTTGATTATGGGTCGGAAAAGCGATCTTTCGCCAAGAAAAGTTGCGACAGTAAAACTGTTACTCGACGAAAAACGGTATTCATAGCAAGAAATAGCAAACAGTTTACAGATTTCACAAAAATTTGTAAGTCGCATTTGCCAGGCAGAGATAGATGGCATTGATTTCAGACGTGCACGTTGAGGAAAGTGTGGACGCAAGAGGAAGCTTTCCCCTAGAACTGAGCAGAAACCTGTCCAGATTGCGAAAGACAACAGAAGACCTACCAGTGAAGATTGGAGAATTATGGAGTCAATGTTTGTACTTTTACAGTCCGCAGAAAGCTCATTAGTGCAAGGTTTCCAGCTCGTCGTACACGCAAAATAGCAAAACTTACCTCTACAATGAGTGCAAAGAGGCTGAAATGGGCTCATGAAGTTAGAAATACGATGGGGAGAACTGGAGCAAAGTAAATAAACTTTAACACAGTTGAGAATGTGTGTAAGAAAATTTCTTATCAACTTGTAAATCTAATATATAAAGCAGAGTGTCGGTATGTTTGTACGTGTTGTAAACAAATCTACAGTTTTGTTCCAATATTTTTGAAATTTTGTACACGCAAGCTTCAATCCGTGAGGACGGTCGACGTAGGTGTACGAATCACGTATGATACAGAGTTCACGAGATATGATGTCATAAACAATGAGATGCGCGAAAAACTGCTGCATTTAGGGACAATGCTGCTCATTTTCTCCTAAACCACTGGACCGGTTTGAACCAAATTTTGCACACACATTCCTTACCGTGAGGTAACAATTGCTGCATGGTTAAGAATCACATACGGAACATGGTTCAAAAGATATTACGTCTCCTTATGTGAGATAACAATTTCTGTAGGAGTATGAACTACATGCGACATATGGTTCAGGAGATATATAACAATAAGAGTAGCAAGAAACTGCCACACAATGCGACGAGATTTTATGAATAGACTATGAGAATGAGAGTACTTAGCGACTTGCAACATAATTTCAAACCTTTATTAAACTTTTCTCGCTGACAAACATAGCAAAATGATGAAAAGAAAAATGTTTCTCGCTTACTACTTTTCGGCTGTTTATGGAGTAAAACTACGGCTTTCGGTATGACGTAATAATTTATAATTTCAACATTACAAATTATAGCCGCAGGAAATTTTACAGACAGTGTACACACATAAAGTTGAATGTACCTTTTAAATTGTATCACGCAGTTCATGAGATATGAGCACATAAACAGTAACGTTCATGGAAAACCGCCCCAGCAGGCACCACGTTTTAGTATATTACTTCTTTACTACTAATTTCATTCCCAAGAACATAAAGCCCTTATACAAAAGAGTATATACCTGAAAAATGGCAGAAATAAACATATAAATATCTGGGCAACGCCGGGTTTACAACTAATATATATATAGGGCGTGTCACTAAGTGTGTTTGCCTCTGTAACTTATAAAATAATAAGTGACGGGAAATTTTAATGCGGTAGGTCAACACAAGAAATGTTACACTTTCTGCCGAGCTATGAACGTAGTTTTGTTTTATCATTTTCCAAAGAGTTACACCACAAAGATATAATTTTTTAAATGCAACAATAGGTTTTTCTATCGTGTATTGGATTCGTTTAAACCAGCTGCGTACAAATCAATTTAAACTACATTCCTATCACTGTTAGTTTGGGAGCTACAACCCTTCAAAGCTTCAGGGGCTGTACATAATACATGTCTGTGTGGTGGAGTTGGGGCGCCATGGTCCTCAATCATGGCCCGCAAGGTCGCCCGATTTAAGACCAGTAGATTTCCTTTTGTCGGGATATCTAAAGGATCGTGTTTATGTCACTGAGCCCACATCCCCAGATGATCTAAAACGGCGCATCGATGACGTATGTCGCTCCGTCGTCACACCGGCGATGTTACATCTCGTCCGCAGGTCGTTTCGACGGCGCATTGCATTATGCATTGAGGAACATGTACACACAGTTAAACATCTCATGTAAATCAACTTCCCACCGCCATAACATCCATCACCCACCACACAGCCATTTATTATGTACAGCATGTGGTATCTGCCCCTGAAAATTTTAAGGGTTGTAGCTCCCAAACTAACAGTGATAGGAATGTAGTTTAAATTGATTTGGACGCAGCTGGTTTCAACGAATCCAATGCACGGTAGAAAAACCTATTGTTCCATTTAAAAAATTATATCTTTGTACTGTAACTCTTTGGAAAATGATACAATAAACAATGTTCATAGCTCCGCAGAAAGTGTAACATTTCTTGTGTTGATCTACCGCATTAAAATTTCCCGTCACCTATTATTTTATAAGTTACAGAGGCAAACACACTTAGTAAAACATCCTGTATATATTGACATGTTTTACATCCATGAGTTTCACCTCAGTAAGATCTATGGAACGAACCAACTAATCTAATGTATTAAACATAAGGAGAGGCATCGAATTAAAATTTATGCTGCGGCTGGGATTCGAACCTGGGATATCCTACTTAGTAGGTAGGCACTTTAGACCACTCAGCTAACACAGAATTGTAGTCAAAGCGACTACACGGACTGTCTTAAAGCACGTCTCCCTCCACACCATATGTAGTTGCTTTGACTACAATGCTGTGTTAGCTGAGTGGTTGGGCTACAAGAAGACGATTCCCTGTCCGATGACGGCAGGTCTTCTGACACGCAGATGTCAGACGTCACTGCGCCGACATCTCACCCCCCGACCGCCTCCAACAATCGTGATGCGACGACGACACCCACTCCCAGGAGAGTCCCAGAAGGGATCCCACCTGCCGTGCCACCTCCACCTGCGGGCACAGCGGACGATACTTTGATGGACACTACATTTGAATTGCCGCGATCGTGGGCGGACGAAACGTTGGACGAAGGTGAAAATGAAGGGGATGTCCCCATGGTATTGTCGGACATAGTTCCGACACAGTAACTGACAACTTGATGGCTGCTGTGTCTGTTCCATCCCGAACGGACACCGCTGGAGCGGCAGACTTCTTCCAGGAGACCCAACAATACAGACTGGCCACTATCAATATCAATACTATTCGCGCGCACCATAAACTAAGGATGTTACAAGAGATGCTGAATGCAGCGGATATAGATATTGCCCTTCTTCAGGAGGTCTATGTTGCTGAGTTCGTCGGCCCTTATGGATATACCACTCATGTCTCTCACGCGTCTGACACAGGCAGCGGCGTGGCAATCCTTCTCCGTGACGGCTTAATTGCAGAAGATACCACTTTCACACCTGATGCAAGAGGCATGGCATTCACCCTAGATGACGTCAGAATCATTAACATCTACGCACCATCTGGATCTGGTCGTCGCCATGAACGGACTGCTTTCTTCGCTGAAGCCGTCACGCCCCTATTTTTGGGTCGTCAGAATGCCTTAATCATCGGTGGAGACTTCAATTTCACCCAGGCGCCCAAGGACCAACTACCACACCATGTTCCATGTACGGCGCTCGCTGCCATCATCACCAACCTACGTCTAGTGGACACGTGAGAGTACGTACATGGCGATCGGCCGGGTTTTACACACTACACCAGCCACTCATCCAGCCATATAGATCGCATCTATCTCTCGCGACCCTTCGTTCAGGGCACACAGGCCGCCGAAATATGGCCTGTAAGTTTCTCCAATCATGCAGCATATATATGCATTCTTACCATGCGCCGACAGAAGACGTGGCATGGGCGGGGCCCCTGGAAGCTGAACATTGCACACTTACATTCGCCAGAATACCGAGAGATCGTGGAGACCACGTGGACACAATGCACACGCCGGAAAAGAGCTTACCCAACAACAATCTCTTGGTGGGTAAAATGTGCCAAGCCTGCTTTGAGGAAAGCGTTGATTGGACATGCAAGGGAGGCAGCCGCATGGCGACGACACACAATGGACTTTTATTACCGCATCCTACGTGATTGTTCAACAATGATGCACTCGCCTGCCCGCCAGCAAGCAATGAATCACGCGAAAGCGCGGATCACATTACTTACGAAGCGTCACCTTGAGGGAACAATTGTTCGTGCACGCACCACAGACAGAATGGACCACGAAGGGCCGTCAATGTACCATATCCTCGCTGAACGCCGACGACGGAGGCGGGCCCTGATTCAGAGTATAACTTTAGATGATGGTCGCTGTATCGAAACGCAACGTGAAATAGGTCTTGCTCTCCACGCTCACTATGGTCAACTATACGCAGCTCAGTATCATTCAACAGAAGTGATAGAGGAAATCTCTCGCCTAACATACGGAGTACTACCCCAGGATGAACAATTTGGTCTACTTGAGGATGTCACTGAGGAAGAGGTCACTGCAGCAATATTGGCTGGCGCACCACACAAGTCACCAGGACCTGACGGCCTCCCGTTAGAGTTTTACAAGACCTATCGCCAGCTGTTAACACCGGCCTGGATAGACATATGTCGCGAATTAATGACGCCGACAGTACAAATTCCTGATGAATACCTTGAAGGACTGCTTGTTCCCGTCCACAAACCGAACGGTGGAACACGCCTCACAGACTACCGTCCCCTATCACTCCTGAATTGCGACATGAAGATATTTACGCGGCTCTTGGCAGCACGTCTCCGGAAGGTCACCTGCTACGTGATATCCCACGATCAAGTGTCCTTAGGAGGCGATCACAACATACGGACTGCGTTAAATCGATACCGAGACATGATCGCACTAGCGCGGACACGGCGCATGGAAGGGGTCTTAGCCTCCCTCGATTTCAGTCAGGCCTTCGACAGAGTCGATCACACCTTTCTGGCGACGGTGATGCGGAATATGAGATTCCCAGACAACATCGTGGAGATAACGATGCGCCTGCTTCGAGGTGCGACATCGCGGATTCTGTACAACGGCCGACTAACACCACCGATCACGGTACAACGGTCAGTACGACAGGGATGCCCTCTGTCAACAATCCTCTACGCTATTGCCATGGAACCGCTCCTATGTGGCCTCCGCCAACGCCTCATGGGGATAACCTTTGAGGGCCACACCTTCTGTTGCACAGCCTATGCGGACGATCTGGTCCTCTTCTTGAGAAACCACAACGACGTCCAAGACGCGCTGGCGTGGGTGGAGTCCTACGGCGCTGCGTCAGGCAGGATCCTTGACATTCGCAAATCACGCGCACTGCCAATAGGATGCGGACAGCCTGACGTCGCTCCCCTGCCGGTCCACGACACAATAAGATGTTTGGGCATTGATTTCACAGCCGACTTGCGGCGATCTGTGGCTCTCAACAGTAGGCGTCTTCTACGACGGATCCGGGTGGAACTTGTAGATCACCGCCTTCGAGCCCTGAACATGCTGCAACGCACCCAGTACGACAATGTTTATGTCGCATCCCGTATCCCACACGTGGCACAGACGTTCCCCATACCTTCGACGATGGCCAAGCGCATGTTGGCGGCATTGGGCTCGTTTGTGAGTCACGGTATGTTATTCAAGGTCAGCTATGAACCCCTTACCCTCCCAAGGAACAAAGGAGGCCTTAACCTCTGTCATGTACCGCATCGAGCGACGGCCCTCTTTGTAAGCACGCATATCAAGATGTGGCGACGTACTTCGACTTGCCTTTCCAGCCTACTAATGAGGGCCCTTGCCCCGAGCTCGCTAATCGCACCAGTGCAGGTGACCGCCATCCCAGCGCCCTTTTTCCACTTGAGATACCTCTTCCTCGAGTACAGTTATCTTCGAACCACACTTACACGTCCACGTATGTCGACGGCTCGGCTGGTGTACTCAGCGATGCAATCGAGACTTCCGCCGAATGCGATTGAACACAAACATCCGCATGTTCGCAGGACAGCAGTGTGGCGAGCAGTGCATGATCCTACGCTTACATCAGATGTCCAGTCCAGCTGGTACCTCACGGTCAATGGGAAGCAGATCTGCCAGACGCGCCTCCACAGGATCCACCTAGCAGCATCGCCATTATGTGCCACGTGTGGCGTGCAAGACGACGACGGCCATCGACTTGTCTGCGGCGAGGCAGGCAATATTTGGTTTTTTGTCCGCCAGATGTTGGCCTTCTTTACACGAACAACCCCTGACAATATCACTGCCGAAATTCTTCTCTTCCCCGATAAGGACTATTTCCCACGAGCGAAGACCCACATAGTGACATGGATTAGCGGTCTCGCTGTCCACTACCTGTTTGGAAATGGTGATAAATCAGTTCTCGATTTCTGGCAATACATCAATGAACGACACTGCGCAGTTGTCAAGAACCCGAAGTACCAGCAACACTTTTCGAACTTCCTCCAGAGTGCATTCCGCGACCCCCCTCGCAGCTGGATCATCCATGCAGGGAGAAGCTGACTTACGTTCCCTATTACCAGTTTATGATTGATCATTACACCGGTAATCCTCAAATAATTTCGAGAAGACGTGTATGGATGATCTAATGATGTATCGCAGCCGTGCGGTTTTTATTCTCGTGCGGCTAATCACAGCGATCGCCAGTCTTGTGAGGATGTGCTGGTCCGACGGAGTCATTAATTTCATTACAAAGAAGTCACAGATAATCTTTTGTTTATGCTTGAAGAGCTCCTTCGTTTTGATTATATTGTATTCTTTCTCCTTTTTCCTTTTCCCCTAATTTGTTTCAATAAAGATAAATTTGAAAAAGGGTCGAGGCGACCAGTGAAGACCACCATCTATATATAAATAATTAAAAAAGATAAGATAATAATAATAAAGCACAGTGGTGTTTAAACCAATCTTCGGATTGATGACTGCTTTACTAAAAAAAAAAAAAAAAAAAAAAAAAAAAACGGTTAAGACGTCTGCATAAAAAAAGTGGTCTAAGTGCCTACCTAGTAAGTAGGAGATCCTGGGTTCGAATCCCGACCACATATCATAAATTTTAATTCCATGCCTCTCCTTATGTTTAATACCTTAGGTATAACGAGACAATGTTGTCTCAAGGAATTGTATTATTTGTAATCTAATGTGTTATGCGCGCGGCCCCTAGAAGCGCGGGGCCCTGAGCGACTACACCGTTTGCGTAAGGCCATCTCTTATCGAGTTCTCATTGGCCTGAGACAATGACTGCGTGTTAATATAAGGACTCTAAACGTTTCGAGCCTTCAGTGTGTATATCCCGGGCTGCAACGCAAAGCGGCGACGTGAACGCCTTCCTCCGGTGTAAGTGATAAGGCACGTGTCGCACGCACGTGGTTTCCGCGCTTCCTGGTTGTGGGGACAAGGAGAGCGACCGAAGCTGCCGGCAGCGCCTTGGTCGGCTGCGGACTGCCACAAAGGCTTCCGTTTAATCCAGGGGAGCGAGGCTGCCGCCCCTCCAGGAAGCCAGCAGGCAGCAGCCAGCAGCGCACCACCGTTCCAAGAACTTCATTACGCCCGCCCTGTTCACGTAGATACCGGCAGGTGGACGGTTCTGATGAAACGGGCGTTATCTCTACAGCAGTGCTTCCAAATCTATTCTCAATGGTACTCACCATCTAGGGAAAATAGCTAGGGGAAAGATAGATACCGCTACGGGAAAATAAAAGAAACATTTGGAGGCAAGAAAAGCAACGGCAACAATATCAAGAAAATCATATGAAAACCAGTGCTAATGAATGAAGGGAAAGCTGAGAGGTGAAAGGAATATTAGAAGGCTTCAACAAATGAAATAAACTTGAAGGCAGGATTCTAGAAATGAAGCACAGGAAGATGAGGTAGGAGATACGATACATCGAGAATAATTTGACGGAGCACTAAAAGATTTGAGTAGAGACAAAGCCCCTGAGAAATGAGAAATATCATAAAAGCGGTTTGATGAACCCTCGCCATGCACTTCAATGTGACATGCAGAGTATTCATTTAGATATAGATGAAGACACTGAGGTATCAAATTAACTAGCCAGGAAACTTATCATTAATTGTGCAAGTTGTAAATATACTAATTCATTTTGGAATTATGATTTGT
The DNA here is from genome assembly GCA_026315105.1 of Locusta migratoria. NCBI lineage: Eukaryota > Metazoa > Arthropoda > Insecta > Orthoptera > Acrididae > Locusta > Locusta migratoria. The sequence continues at coordinate 209,691,841 of CM048749.1, forward strand.
TAGGTTCGATGAACCCTCGCCATGCACTTCAATGTGACTTGCAGAGTATTCATTTAGATGAAGACACTGAGGTATCAAATTAACTAGCCAGGAAACTTATCATTAATTGTGCAAGTTGTAAATATACTAATTCATTTTGGAATTATGATTTGTTAGGTGGTTTTACGGACTGAGAGCAACTGGAAAAGGACACACTGAGGCAGAACAATATATTCCATGATGAATGTGCCATGCCCAACTTGTAAAATCGACAAGTATGCAGGATTTATTGGGGCTGCTGTGGAACCTGTCGCAAGTGAGTCAATGAAGGGTGCTTCAAACGATGCTGTTGAAGTAAAAGATGACATGACTGACATACCAGTAACTTTTGATGGCACTTGACAGAAGCGCAGCTACAGTTCTAAGAATTCTGTTGCTACATTGACCAAAGTTGATACTGAAAATGTAATAGATTTCCAGAGGTAAACCAATTACTGTTGCGAGTGTAAATCAGGGAATGAAGAAAGGCATATCTATGGCAGAAATTAATAAGGAAAAAGTGATTAGAGGCCTCTGCAGCAATTGAAACTTTAAGTTGATCTGTGAACGGAAAGGGAGTGTGTTACACTAAGTTCTTAGATAATGAAGACTCAGAAGTGTATAACAGTGTAATATTCGCTGCGCTTTTCTATGAGAAGATTATCAGAAAACTGGAATGTGTTGGTCATGTTCAGAAGGGGATGGGCATCAGTTTGAGAAAGTTGAAACGAAGTTTAGGAGACAAGCAACTTTCTGTTCGTCAAACCATAAGAGTCAGGCTGACAGACAAAATGACCGATGAACTACAGCAGTATTATGGGATGGCTATTAAAAATAATACTGAAGATTTGTTGAAAATGAAGCAGGCAGTATGGGCTACCTTCTTCCACCGACTTCCGGCTGATGAAAAACCAGTACACAACCTTTGCCCTCCTTGACCTAATTTAAGGTGCAATCTTGCAATGACCAGTACTTAAACAGTTCATACAGCCATACATATTCCATCCCAACAGCAGTCATGGATATCACGAAACCGATTTACAGAGACCTGGAAAATCCTGAATTACTGAATAAGTGTCTGCATGGTCAGACTCAAAATCCCAATGAGTCGTTCAGTAATATTATATGGACTCGATTATCAAACAATGTTTTTGTTGGAATGAAGACGCTAAAGTGGGGACAGTGATTTTGTTATTACTTTTAATGATGACAATATTGCTAGGGTGAAAATGCTACAGCATATGGGAATTAATCCTGGAGCAAACTGCATCAGAGAGCTTGAATGGATAGACGAGATTCTTACGATAAACCAGAGTATGTAGCACAGTTGACCACTAAGGAGTCAAGAAGGATGAACAGAAAAAAAAAACTTGGAAAAGATATCAAGAGGAACATTTAGCTGAACATTTGGATAAAATTAGAGAAAATTTTGTTAGCCATAAAATACTCAATCATGATGTAATCAGTGAAATCATAGAGCTTTAAGAGACATCTTTGAAATTCAAGCCGGCCGCGGTGGCCGAGGGGACTGAGGCGCTTCACTCACGATCAGCACGGCCACTACGGTCGGGGGTTCGAATCCCCCCTCGGGCATGGATATTTCTGTCGTCCTTAGAATAAGGTAGTTGATAAGTAGTTTGTAAGTTAGGGACTGATGACCCCGTAGTTAAGTCCCTATAAGCTTAACAAACATTTGAACATTTTTTGAAATTCAACCTCTTCTCTTTTAATGAACATAGGCCTATATATTTTCAAAAAGACGGCCTCACTATGGGTAATTCCCTAGTAGGTACTATTGCTGAGATATTTTTCAACTGCATATAAATTTTATTTTTTAGGAACAATCCACATATTTTTGATAAACATTGTTTACTCCAACATATGAGTGTGTGTCTGTCTGTGAATACTGTATTTGTGCATTTTATAATAATTTTCCGTTTATTCATGTGTAATTTTACTGTAACGAAAATGTAATTGGGCTGGGTAAACATCGTTAGGAAAATCAGAAATAATATCTTTGGCAGACATTTTCATTGTATAGAGTGTGGTCTCTGGCGAGTGAGTGAGCGCAGGAATGCACCAAGAGACAGGGAGTTGTGTGTTGCCGCTTGGAGTGAAAGCTAAGGGAACGTGCGGTGCCTCGTTCGTTGCCACCAGGCCTGTGCCGGCGGAATACCAAGTTTGTGGCACGTTAGTCAGTGATGAGTGAGGGCAGTTCTCACAGTCTCCAATTACATCACGATGCTGCCCTGTAATTTCTCATTCAGTGTAAGTGTGCCACATCTTAGACTTCATCATTGAAGACGACGATGCGACACAGTTTCTCAATAACGAGAACGAAGTATAGAACAATACAAAAGTTTAGGCAGTTTTACCCAGTATTCTTGTGCATGGTGTTTCTGACATTAATTGAAATAATAAGTACCCATTCAAAGTGATATTAGTTGTCCTTGTCGCTATGAGCGCGCTTTATTGCGGAGCGTGTCTGCTCGTCGTTGGAAGTTGGAGTTCTACCTCGGACAGGAGTGTGTTTGTTGTCCTTAGGTAAGGTTCAGTTAGTGTAAGAAGTTTGTAACTCTACGGACTGATGACAATACGAGTTTGGTCCAATAGATTTGCAAAAATTGCATTTCATGGATGTTCACTTTTTCCCGTGTCATTATTACCTGCCCTCAGTGGCGGCTGGTGACAATGTGCTAATGTGCTGCAGCACACTGTAAATATATTACTAAAATTATGCCATTTCTCTTGGAATGCAAGCGAGAAATCGCTATAAAATTACATCCTTTCTCTCGGAATACGAGTCAGATATCAGAATAAAATTATGCCAATTCCTTTCCAATGCGTATTAGAATGCTAGTAATAAGGATGAAAACGCATTTTGGAACGCTCTCGCCGCGATAGCTGGAAACCAGCTCCATGTGCTGAAGTGGGATTCAGCCGCGCTGGTACGTGCGCAGAGGCGGCGCAGTCGTCTGTTCGCTAGTGCGCATGCGCACACGTGACGTCAGGCCTGACGATTCATGTGTGCTGAGACCGACTGCAGCACCAGATCAATATTTCTCTTTGCGCTGCGTGTAACGGCTGCGGAAGAATAGTAAATGACGAATATTGCGGCACACGGAATCAAATAGCGCGCTGGCTCAGGCGTCTTGCGCGTTGTCTCTCAAACCTACCTGTGTGAGGCTCATATTCAAATACCTCTGAGTCAAAATTTTTAATTTCAGTAAATAAAATTAATATGTTTTAAACGTTATATTTACTACCTGCAGTGAATACATGCAGTTGGCAGCGCTGTTATAGATTTCCCTGAAGGTCTTACTGTCAATACAGTATTAATTGATATTTAATTAAAGGCAATCATACAAGGGTTGACTTTTTATTTTAGTATATTTTGTTTCCTGTTTATTTTTGTAATATTGTAGCTCACTGGTCAAATTTTATACGAGCAGCCACTGCCTGCCCTGTCCAGTGAAGTGAAACCGAGTGTCCTTACAAGAGAGCCAAGTTAGATAAATTTACTTTTTAAAATTTAAAACCTATGACTTTGTTTCATCAACTTGGTTACGCAATAATATCAGAGCTTTAACTGGTCAAAACTTAAAAATAGTTATCTTGTTAATGAAATCTGACAGTAATAAAAATCTAAATTCATAATAGATCAAATTCTTGCTATTAAATTTTGAATATTTTTTCCTCTTTGTTGGTTGTGCATTGTCTCATAGATTGGTACGTATTTCGGCCTTGTTAAAGTGTCGAGGTTTCATAATACTTGCTCTCATAAACTGTCTGGCAACTCAGTATTAATTTAGCTGCCAGCTGAGGAAGTTAAATTTGAATGTTCTTCTGCAAACTTAGTGATGCTGTACAGGTGATTAAGTGTTAATCTCAGATGACGTCAGCTGTTGTGTGTATAACATCAATCAATCAAAAATTTTTCCGCTGAATTAATTTCTATTCTAAATTATTTTAATTTTTGTAATTCAATAAATTCAGTTCATTATTTTTGTAGGAAGTGTGATACTGTGTAACATGTGTGTCGCTGCCTTCTGTTGCACCATACCTGGTAAAGTGATTAGTTCATTGTCATTATTAAATTCATGTTCCACAGATATTTCCCAACTGGGCTGATGGCTATATTTAATTAATTCCAAATTAATTACCATTTTCAAAATTTGTGTATTTTCTGTATGCTCCATTTTTCCTACATATATCAGTACTTACGTGTTCTACTATATTTGTTTCAAATTTTAATTTCTTAAATCATGTAAGGAAAGAGTAGGAGGAACCAGTTATCTGTTAGGATAATTCGTTGTGGCAACTCTTCCTTACTTGACGGTCTTTCGTGCACAATACTTTGGAATCCACTGTAGTCACCACTTAACACGGTTCATCTGAATTAATTGATAAATAACCGTTATGTGAGGAGGCTGCTACAGTGTGACCGTATACCTCAGCAGTTGCGGTGCTCAAATGTCATCGCATCACGTCTAATGTTACCCATATACCAAAATTGATGTACCTATTTTTAATATTAAGAATGCCAATGCAACTTATATAATTCGAAATTTAATAAGCTGCAGAGGTGCAAAATAAATAAATAAATCTTTGTATATATCTACATCTACATCTACATAGATACTCTGCAAATCACATTTAAGTGCCTGGCAGAGGGTTCATTAACCACCTTCATAACTTTTCTCTACCGTTCCATTCTCTAATAGCGCGCGGGAAGAAAGAACACCTAAATCGTTCCGTTTTCGATCTGATTTCTCTTATTTTATTGGGATGGTCATGTCTCCCTAAGTAGGTGGGTGCCAGCAAGATATTTTCACATTCAGAACTAAAAGTCGGTGATTGAAACTTCGCAAATAGATCACGCCGCAATGAATAACGTCTTTCTTTTAATGATTTCCACCCCAATTCGTGTAACATTTCCGTGACGCTTTCCCCCCCGTAACGTGATAGAACAAAACGAGCTGCCCTTCTCTGAACCTTCTCAATATCTTCCGTCAGTCCCACTTGGTGAGGGTCCCACAAGGGGCAACAGTACTCCAAGAGAGGACGCACAAGTGTGATGTAGGCAGTCTCTTTGGTGGAGCTGGTGCATCGTCTAAGCGTTCTGCCAATGAAACGTAACCTTTGGTTCGCCTTCCCCACAATATTTTCTATGTGTTCTCTCCAGTCAAAGTTGTTCGTAATTGTAACTCCTAGGTATTTGGTAGAATCTACGACCTTAATGTTTGACTGATTTATCGCGTAATTGAAGTTCAGCGGATTTCTTTTAGGGGTCATGTGTATTACTTCACACTTTTCTTTTTTTAGTGTCAATTCCCAATTTTCGCACCATGTAGAAATTTTGTCTAAATCACTTTGTAGTTGCTTTTGATCCTCTGTTTACTTCACTAACCGATAAACGACAGCATCATCCGCGAACAATCTAAGGGAGCTATTCAGATTGCCTCCTAAATCGATTATAAACACGAGGAAGAGTAGGGACCTATAACGCTTCCCTGTGGACGCCAGGTATCACTTCTGTTTTACTCGATTTACATCTACATGGGATACTCAGCAAATCACACTGGTGGAGCTGGTGCATCGTCTAAGCGTTCTGCCAATGAAACGTAACCTTTGGTTCGCCTTCCCCACAATATTTTCTATGTGTTCTCTCCAGTCAAAGTTGTTCGTAATTGTAATATATAAGATTATGTTGTAGCTTACGTCATAGAATCAGGTATATTCGCCACTTTTTACATTTCTTGTCATTCATATCTCTTAACAGTTAACTGAAGCTCGGATATAAATTAGTAGCTGTACAAATTTTTAAGTCTCTGCGTCTTGTGTTTCGAACATGATAAGCGTACACCGAACAGACAATAATATATAATAATAATAATAATAATAGGGTATTTAGCCACAATCTCTTTCAGCAAGGTGGCTGGCCAACCATGTTGCGCCGTTTTTTTAATCCTTTCACCAATCGATGTATGTTTCTTAGTCTTTTTATGTTTAGACTTATGAAGTGACTTCACACAAAGAAGTAATAGCTGCATAAACTTCCATTTTGTGACGACTTAGACACTCACAATACAACTAAACTGAAGAGTATAGTTTTGGTGCCGTCTCTACAGACATACGCGAAACCAACTGCGTGCAACTCATTTATGCAACGAGTGTCGCAACCTGGTGTCATCGTGAAGACTACCCTTTACAGTGAAATGTGATGCCACAGACCATATCTTTGGTCTATGCGTCCTCATTCTGTGTAGCGATACGCGCACGAATAAGCAAAAATAAGAATAACTAAAGATAGTAAACAAAAGAAAATTCTTTTGATACACCTCTTTTATACGAAGAAAGAAAAAAAAAACTGTAGCGATATAAATAAATATACGAGAAAATCGATTTGACGTTTCACACATTACCTCAAGTGATCGATCTGTGACCTTACTGCAAGCGTTAACGTTGAATTACGTGATTGAATTCTTCGAAACATGAGCATTTTTACCTGTACCTTGGTATAGACTACTTAGGTTCCTCAGAAACGGTAAGTACACAGACTTCTGCATTCTAATTGGAAAATTTTGTCAGTCCCGCTTTATCAGCGACGTTACATAAAAAACTAGAGAAATTACTTAATTGTTATTTAAACTTCGTAAATAAATGCGCATTCTGATATTTTTCACATAGTACAACTTTAAATGGATCACATTCAGACAATATGTCTTGGAAAAGGAATGCTATAAAAATACAACAAATAAATCAGTTTACCAGAATGCCTTAAAGTGAAATGAAAACTAATTTTGGCATTACTCTCAGCATACGTGTTGAGATAATGAAACACAGGAAGGTATATGACATGTATTTGTAAATCATTAAGCACTTGACATACTTTTATTTTTTTCATTTGAACGTTGATTAAAAACTGTTATTGCTAAGAAATTATTGGTGTTTCATATCTCTTTTCAAAACCAGTCTCATAGCACACTATTGAAAGACAGCTTATCTATCTATCATACTCTACCAACACGCGAGCGGAGCCGCGGGTTTGAGCTAGTAAATAAAACTCATGTGTATATATAGCAGTTACCTTTCTTTATCACGTATTAACGTCGCCATTTGTCATAACACGTGAACATCAAAAATGAACTGGTACCAACTGTTGCTCTGCGTACCGTGCAAGTGCTGTGTTAAAAGTGCCTTACGAAAGTTATACAAGGGCATTTCGAAAAGTAAAGATGCAATGGCTCTCATTCCTTAAATAGGACATTTATTTAGAAAACATCAGTTACATCTTATTAACTGGATTATTTGTTACTTTTTCGACATAATCACCCCCGTTATCCAAATATTTGTTAAGTCGGTGCACAAGCTTTTGTATCCCCCGGTCATAAAATCTTTGATCTCTTCATCGTCGTGAAATGATTTTCCACCAATATTTGACTTCAGGTAGCGGAAGACAAGGAAGTCGATGGGCTGTATGGCGGATGGTCCAATACGTCCGCCGGCCGCGGTGTCCGAGGGGACTGAGGCGCTCCAGTCAAGGTCTGCACGGCCACTACGATCGGGGGTTCGAATCCCCCCTTGGGCATGGATATTTGTGCCGTCCTTAGTGTTAGCTAGTTCGTAAGTAGTTTAGGGACTGATGACCCCGCTGTTAAGTCCCATAAGCCATACAAACATTTGAATTTTTTATTTGAATTTGGTCCAATACGTCCCATTTGAACAGTTTGAGTAGTGCTCTGGTTACGAGCGCTGTGTGAGGCCGAGCGTTGTCACGAAGCAAGGGGACTCCATTTGTCAGAATTCCTCTGCGTTTGTTTTGAATTGCCCTTCGAAGACGTTTCAAAGTCTTGCAATATGCAGCAGCATTAATTGTCGTTCCAGGACGCATAAATTCCAACAGAAGAATGCCTTGTCTGTCCCAAAAAAGCCATGATTTTCTTCGCTGAAATTGACGTTTTGCGTTTCTTGGTGAATTCGAATGGCGCCATTGCATTGATTGTTGCTTGGATTCAGGTGTATGGTGATAAACCCACGTCTCGTCATCTGTCAAGAAACTCATCACCTGCTTCAGCATAGCGTGTGAGCAAGTCGAGTGCAAAGCCCATCCTTTAAAACTTTTTGTGTTCTTCCGTTAACATTTTTGGCACCCAGCGCGCACATAATTCCTGTAACTTGACAGTCACAACGTCATAAAGAGTTGTCATTGATACGTCCGGTATGATCTGATACAATTCTTTCAATTTGCGACGTCTATTCGCACGAATTTCTTCCTCCGTTCTCCGAAGAAGGGCATCAGAGATCGCAGATGGCCGACCTGTTCTTTGTTCGTCATGAACATCGTGAACGTCGGTCCTACCTTCAGAGAATGACGAAACCATTTCGTTACATTTTGTCGATTCATAATGTTCCTATAAACGGAAACAATTTCTTTGTGAATATCCGTTGGTCGCTGACCTTTTGCATGAAGAGAACATATGACGGAGCGCACTTCGCATTTGGCGGAATTCTGAATCGGCGCAGCCGTTTTAAACACGTTTAACCAGAAACAACGTTCAACTGCCGAACGAACGCGAGGAGAATGCTAACGGTTTTTTATTGGTTTATTGTTGTTTTTTTCCTGTTTTATAGGACCCAATTGAGGAGTGAGATTCCATGGTCATGGAACAAGTCAATACATTAATTGTTACACGAGAATGGTAATAGAATATTTTTAACTAGTCATTTGCACACGACAATCTTAAGACAAAGTGAAAAGAATCAATAAAGAAACAAAAATGAATTAGCTTAATTGTTTAACTTTTCTAGGAGTTAATCGACAGAATAAAAGGAGTGAGCCATGACGTAACTCTTCAATTTAGATGTGAAAGCGTGTGGATTAGTTCTAAGATTCTTTAGTTCTTGTGGCATTTTATTGAAAATGGATGCCGCAGAATACTGTACACATTTCTGCACAAGTGTTAAGGTGGTGTGATCCAAATGTAGATTCGACGTCTGTCTACTATTCACCGAGTGAAAGCTAACGGTTCAAGGTTAACACCAGTGTTGCCAACTTGCTCGCCAAAATTCTTCTGTTCCTCTGGCGTACGGTGTATCTATACTTTCCGAAATACCCTCGTACTTTCCTATCGGGTTTAGTTTTCACGTCGTGGACTGTTACTTAACTATATTCAGAGATGTAGGAGCCAGTGCTTCCAAGATGCAGGAGGTGTTCCCTCGAGCGTCAAAACAGGGCTGCACGCGGATGTTGCGAGAATAATCCCCAGCCCTCCTCAGTGCTGGCTGTGCTTGGCTGCACGCAACCACAGAGTAACATATTTGTCTGTGCCGCAACGTCGACCGCTACCGCAAAGTCCGGTACCTGCACCACAGGAAATGCGATACCTCTCAGAGGCGACTCCAGCAACCGTTTGGAGGACGTACACAACGGCTAAGCGGCAATGTGTGCTCTCCATTGTATGAACGGACGCACGCCTCCAAACTTCCAACACCCCTGTCCCGGTTGAATAACAAAACAAAACAAAATTGTTAGTGCCAGAAATAGAAGTAATCCATCTTTGCTGAGAGAGCGAGTGGCAGCAGGAAATGGTAAATCGTCCCCACAAACGCAGCCATAGCTCGCACTGGTTTTCTCAAGGGCAATTTTATTTTACGTCGTATTCTCCATAGACAGTAGATTTGCATGTTTATACAGAAAAATGACACACGAAAACGTTTAGTCAATCAACTGGCTTTACAATGGATTACAATTTTTTGGGGAAAGATATCTTACTTTCCTTTTTATTCCATGAGCCACAGGAACGCAAAGCAGGGTACGTACTAATTTGAGTGATATATTTTCTCGGTGAGTGTATGTTCGGAGTGAACTAATATATATTAAAAAAAAGAAGAAAACTAAAGTCAGTCGGACAGACCGTTCTATCCGGCCGATTTCCTTAACTTTTTGTTTTAAACTGAAAGGTATTCATGCACAATTTGTCATCAAGTGTCAGATAATAATAATAATAATAATATCGTGTGGCTTAGTGGCCTGGTTAAAGTCTTTCATTTGGACGCCACTAACGCCACTAAGGCGACTTGTGTGCCCCTAGCCTACCCCAGTTATCCAACCGGGGAAAGGGGACCTACAGCTTCACGTGGAATCCGAACCACGTGCCGTTTCTGGGAACTCCTCACATCATTGAGAGGTGAAGGATGGGTTAATGCACGGCCTGAAAAAATCCGAGGTCCGACCGGGTTTTCGAACACGCGACCCTTAGGTTTCCAGTCGAGAGCTTTATCCCAAGACCAGTGGGCCCGTAACTTTCGCCTTTCTTTATTTAGATTCAGTCTTCGGTTCTAATTAAGGAACGCAGTTTGTTTTGACCTAATAGCACTCAGTGGGTCAAGTTCTTTTATGTGCGTTTTTAAATACTTACTTTTCTTGATATTGAAGAAATAGTTCGGCAACATCATCTGCGGTTCATTTTGATGTAAAAATAACGGATCAAGAGATTTCAGCATTTTAACAAGTCGTATTTTGCAGACATTAGGCACATGTGCCACTGAATGTACCTTAGAATTTATATCATAGTACGACACATATTTCAGAAGATATGACGTCATAAACAATCAAATTTCCGAATAACTTCTACAAATGCATGTATAATTTTGTACATTATGCATATTTCTTTGTTTTACCGTTTCATAATGTATACGCTGTTTTCATGATTACATGAAGATGAAATGTTTCACAAACTTTATAAGACTGGAAAAATGCATATATAGCCGGGCAGTACCGGGTTTAGCAGCTAGCATATGTAGTAAATTGTTTTAATAAATACATATTTACATTCACGTATTCCCACTTTATGTCACTGACTACTAGCGGCGCGAAGTATTCGCACGGGTCATCTCGTTTATTTTATTTAATTTTCCGTTCGTTTCGTATGAGACTGAGGCACTGCGGAGTGTGATCAGGTTTAGGTAGTATGGTATGGATAAAACTATTAACACCTATTTTCTCGCCAGTTAATTGCCACTAAACCAGATAATCACGACATATCCCGCTACAACATACCTTTATTTTTATTATTGAGATTTTCCTCATCACAGAGGTTTATCTCCAACATAATAATTCGCCCAGAAATGAGTACACCTAGTATTATAAAAGGTTTTACACTAATCGTTCAGTACATTTCTCCAGGTATCTCTATCTTGTGTGTCCTCTTCTTCTGCGCCCAGTCTATTCATTGTGAGCTGTACATTTGGGATCCAGGTGGTCACAGGTCGTCCTCTTCTTCTTCTCCCCTCAAGTTGCCACTCCAGTACCAGCTTCGGTATTCTGGTGTCCTCCATTCTTCTTACATGCCCGTACCACCGTAATTTCTTTCTATCCATCACCTCATCTATTTTTTTCTTTTATTTCCATCCTCCTTATTACTTCAGCGTTTCTTCTTTTTTCTTTCCTGGAAATTCTGGCCGATCTTCTCCAGAAATCCATTTATTAAGCTTGTAGTTTCTTAATGTGCTTCTGGTTAATGGTCCAGGTTTCCGCTCCGTACAGAACCACACTCTCAAATATAGATTTATATATGATTTTTTGGTTCTGTTCATTACATTTCTGTTCCATAGGACTGAGTTGAGCATTCCAATGACCTTCCGTCCACTGCTAATTCTTTTAATAATTTCTGACTCGGATTTTCCCTCAGTTTTATAAAATGGACCCCAAATAACAGAAAGTGTTAATTTTTTTTATTTTCTTTCCCTCTATGTATAGTTCATGTGGGTCATTAGTCGAGTATTCTGGTTTTTTTTTTTTTTTTTTTTTTTTTTTTTTTTTTTTTTTTTTTTTTTTATAATTAATCTTCAGACCACAATTTTTGTATGCTATTGATAGTTGATTACACATGTAGTTTGCATCATCCCCGTCTTGTGCTATAACAACTCGATCATCAACAACATACATCTACATACATACTCCGCAATTCACCGTAAGGTGCGTGGCGGAGGGTACACTGTACCACTACTAGGCATTTCCTTTCCTATTCCACTCCCAAATAGAACGAGGAAAAAAAGAATGCCTATATGCCTCCGTACGAGCCCTAATTTCTCTTATCTTGTCTTTGTGATCTTTACGCGAAATGTAAGTAGGCGGCAGCAAGATCGTACTACACTCAGCTTCAGATTCCGGCCCTCTAAATTTACTTACCAGAAATTCACGAAAAGAACGTCGTCTATCTTCCAGCGATCCCCAATTGAGTTGCCGGAGCATTTCCGTGACACTCGCGCATTGGTCGAACCTACCGGTAACAAATCTAGCTGCTCGCCTCTGAACCGCCTCTATGTCTTCCTTCAAACCGATCTGCTGCGGGTCCCAAACACTTGAGCAATACTCAAGACGTGGTCGTACAAGCGTTTTATACGCGGTCTCCTTTACAGGTGAAGTACATCTTCCCAAAATTCTCCCAATAAACCGAAGTCGGCTGTCCGCCTTACTCACAACTGTCCTCACATGCTCGTTCCATTTCATATCGCTCTGTAATGTTACGCGTAGATATTTGAACGACGCGACCGCATCAAGAAGTTCACTACTAATGCTGTATTCGAAAATTATAGGATTGTTTTTCCTACTCATGCGCATCACTATACATTTTTCTACGTTTCTACCATTCTTCGCACCAACTAGAAATCTTGCCTAAGTCATCCTGTATGCTATTACAGTCAGTTAAAGATGACACCCTCCCATTCACCACAGCATCATCAGCAAACAGCCGCAAATTACAACTTACTCTGTCCATCAGATCATTTATATAGATAGAAAATAATAGCGGTCCTATCACACTCCCATGGGGCACGCCTGACGATACACTCGTCTCTGATGAACACTCGCCGTCGAGAACAACGTACTGCGTTCTATTACTTAGGAAGTCTTCCAGCCAGTCACAAATCTGTGAACCTATTCCATAAGCTCGTATCTAGGTTAGCAGTCTGCAGTGTGGCACCGCGTCGAATGCCTTTTTGAAGTCGAGAAAAACACAATCCGCCTGTTGCCCTTCATACATGGCTCGCAAGATGTCATGTGAGAAAAGGGCAAGCTGAGTTTCACATGAACGATGTTTCCTAAAACCGTGCTGATTCAAGGAAAGAAGCTTTTCCGTTTCAAGGAAATTTACTATATTCGGAGAATATGCTCCAAAATTCTACATGAAACTGATGTCAACGATATTGGCCTGTAATTGTATGGGTCAGTTCTCTTTCCTTTCTTATAAACGGGAGTCACCTGCGCTTTTTTCCAATCACTAGGAACTTTGCGCTGAATTAAAGATTCGCGATAAATGCAAGCTAAGTAAGGGGACAATGCCGCAGAATAGTCTTTGTAAAGCCGACCTGGTATTCCATCTGGACCAGCAGGTTCATAACAATACACGATTGAAAGGTCTGGTGTCTACTTGTTCGTGCCGTATATTACAGTGCTGACCACCCGAGATGCAACAGCCTGAAGGTCGCATCTGAATCAGGCGAAGTTTGCAACGTGCGTTTATGCAGACAGGAGGTGTACGTGATTAGCATTAGAGATGATGCGCACATCACTGGATGCGCCTACTGTATGCCAACATGTAACAGTGTTTCTATGGCCACTGCAAATAATTTAGCGTAACAAAATATTTTTCTGTCATTTGATTACCTTGCCCGCTGACACTATCGAGCGATTTTCAATTTTAGTCGTAGGAAGTGACTATTATACAGAAAACAAGTTAAATATTTTCTGGTGACAAAATGGTGACTACGAACATAGTTTGGCTACGAAGGAATGGTCGCGAGGCCAAAGGTGCCATGTCACAAATTGCAAGGCCGCTTCACCTGAGGTTCAAGTCCTTCTTCAGACAGTGGAGTGTCTTTTGTCCTTAGGATAAGTTAGTTTATGTAGTATATAAGTCTACGGACCAATGGCAAAATCAGATTGGTCGCATTGGTTTACACACATTTCAACATTTGATTTTTGAAGAATATTTTGATGACCTCAGAATCATTGTTATGACTCCAGACCCATATCTAAGTTAAAATTACTTTTGTGACTGGTATCGAATATTAAGTATATGTTTTACCTTCATAACTACGATAGGATATTGTTAATGGATAAAAGTTTCAAGGTTCCAGGAGAACGTCATCTTAAAAAAAAAAAAATATTAAAAATTTGAAGATGGTGATAAAAAAATCCACTGAAATAAGCAACTCGTAATTGGTACTTTTCTTATCCTAAAAAATCAAGTTCTCGGGCAATGCCTATGAACAGATTATGTTTAAATTGATATAAAACCACAAATTAAGAAACCCTGAGTCGGTTTTTCGTCTCGAATATGTCCAAGACATTGAAGATAAAGATGGAGCAATGAATTAAAATTTGTGATGCGGCCGGGAATCGAACCCGGACCTAAGTCATTCTTAGACTATTCCAAGGCACATTAATCGTTAGTGGTACGGTGGTCTAACGGTAAAACGTTTGCCTAGTATGCATGGAGGTCTGGGTTCGATTTCCGGCCGCATCACAAATTTTAATTCATTGCTTCACCTTTATCTTCAATGTTTCATAAGTAGTTTAGGCTACACCTAATACACAGTAACCAACAGATTCGCTTAATTTTCAGGAAGAATGGAATGTCCGAATTGTCACCCTATATCTCCTTTTTTTCCGACAGGTATACAAATGGTCTATCCAAAACTTTTGTGAGCATTAGAGTCCTAGATATGGCCCTCTGAAGCATCACGTGTTCGCATCAGCTTTTCTAAGATATTTCTACTGTGCACTGTCGCTTATTCTGATCCAAACTCTGTGTTCTATTAACCATGTGTTTGCGGGACACCTCAACTAGTGGGTTACTGCACTCACTCAGGGTTGCGTTGTAAGGCCGTACCTGCACGCTGATGGTAGCTAAGGTCAATTTTTGTGCGACCTACTGTAGTATTTAAATTTATGTAGAGGACTAGCTGAAAACCCAGCTTTGTGTGGGTATGTATTTCTTCCATACTCTCTCAATCCCCGCCCCCCCCCCCAAATCGTCTCTCTTTTTCTGTCCATCTTATAAACTATCACAGCTATCTGACTGCCTTATGCTCCATTAGAGTACTGTTTGACCCTGACAAGTAGAAAGATTTCTTAACTCAAAACTGGTGAGTGTTATATATCGGAAGAACAGCCAGTACTTCAATGACTGAAATTGAATTAGGGTACTATCTACTATTTTATGAACACATACTCTTCCCTGTAAGTCATTTTATTGTCTATTCATACAATTCTAATCCCTAGGGAAATCAAAATTATTTATCTTTTTGAAAAAATGAAAACAAACCTGATAAAATCCACAAATCAATGTTACAGGTAAATTATTTGAAATTTAAACAATGGGTTCCTTTTATAGTGACAAATCCGAATGAATATTTATGTCAGTTTACAAACATGAACATTAACTTCAATGGGAAACATAATCATAAACCTATTTGTTGTAATTGGTTACGGGCTTTTCACTAATTCTCAGAATCGTGAACCATAATGCACTGTCCTTCTCTAATCTTCACTACAAAAACAAATACTAAAACTGGAATATTATGAACTTACAATACTGCTTCTGTTTCTTCACAGCCCCACAGATCACTTAAGATTTCGCTGCATACTCTCTGAAGAGAAGTCTGAACCTGACGATTCATTAAAAAAAAAAAAAAACAACAACATTAATTTACCTTTAAACAAGACTGCCAGCTCTGACTGCAACACTTCGCTATCATCTGTATCTTTTAAAAAGCTGAAACATATCAATTTAACAAAATACCTTTGACTGACGTACCTCAGTCACCAACTGATCTAATGATCAAAGATCGATTCTCAGCACTGTACCTGACTGCGCCTTATGAGAATTCTCTTCTGTAATTGGCCTCTGAAATTCCTTAGTCTTTAGTTTGGGGACGAAAGCCACTTTGACTCAGTCCAGTGAAATCTAAGTAACGAATCACCGATCTCCCCACACACATAGAAAATTTCTCAGCGAATAGGTATCAGGGGGTGTGAGCCAACTTTTCCTGTCTCTAACTCTTTGCCCATCTCTCTCCAAACACAGCTCACAATTCCGTAATTGACTTTTTCTTGGGGTTTTTGTAATGTGCAACTGCTACCTCTTTTAAACTTTATGGATGTCCAACTGTGTTCTGTATTCTTGGGAAAAGGTCCATCTGAGGCTTTATCTCCTTCGTTGACACTTCCTTTGACAAAACTAGTAGTAAAGCACTTTACGACCGAGCACAGGTGTCTGCTAATGGGACATTTATGACCCGTCTCTCTTCTGAATGCACGTGTTCTGTGAAAGGCTGAGTCCTTTTAAAGTGCTTTAAACATCACACAAACAAACATTCCTTTTATTTTAAAAGATTGTGAGCTCTAGTGTATTTTATGTGCTACCACACGACTTACTTGACTGTCAAAAAATGAATGGACTTCCGGGACAACGTTGTATGTCGCTTTCCTTTACTTTTCAGTATTGAAATACGTATTCCACATCTGTTTTCTGATAAAGTTGTGTACATGTATGTATAATATAACCCGCATAATGAATCACACAGTGAAATACGTGGATTCAGACATACGTACTTATTTAAGAGACTTAAGGAAAACTCGCTTGCTTTCCGAGAAACAATGTTGTATATAAAGTTACAAAATATTGTATATATAATATAGTGAGGACAGTTTACAACTCACCGCAAAGACGTGGCGACGAGCTGCGACATACAAAAGACACAAACATACAACATATTCAGCTATCGGCCATAGAAAATAGAACACGCAATCACACAGGCACACAACACAGTCATACAACCATCACCTCTGACTGCCACACTTCGAATCACGCTCTGCAGCGAATCGGGAACGGGAGGGGAGGGGAGAGGGGATAGGAAGGTTACGTCACGGTGGTGGAGATGGGTTAGATGGGAATAACGAGATGCAGCTTAGGAATGGAGTGGGGAGGTGGGTGAGGAGAGAAAATAAAATAAAATAAAGTAAAATAAATATATATAGAAAATGAGTGCACACTGCAAGTACACAAGACCGCACACACACACACACACACACACACACACACACACACACACACACGATCGCACATTCACACACCACTCAAAATAGGCGAGCTTTGGGATAGAGAGGTAGGAACTGTAAGGTATGGAGAAATAATAATATAGGGAAGTTATCGTAGGTTGAGGCCTGGTTAATTTCGGGATCGGAGAATGTATTGTAGGGATAACTTCCATCTGTGCAGTTCAGAAAAGCTGGTGGTGAATGGGGGGATCCAGATGGCCCGGGTTGTGAAGCAGCCATTGAAATCAAGCATGTGCTCCGCTGCATGCTGTGCCACAGGGTGATCCACCTTGTTTTTGGCCACAGTTTGGCGGTGGCCATTCATCCTAATGGATAGTGGTTGGTGGTCATGCCAATATAGAAAGCTGTACAGTGTTTGCAGCACAGTTGGTAAATTATGTGGCTGCTTTCACAAGTGGCCCAGCCTCTGATAGGGTAGGATAAGCCTGTGACAGGACTGGAATACGAAGTGCTGGGTGGGTGGATTGGACAGGTCTTGCAGCGGGGTCTTCCATAAGGATATGATCCCTGTGGCAGTGAGCTGGGTTTCCGGGTGGCATAAGGATGAACTAGGATGTTGTGAAGGTTGGGATGGCGACGGAACACCACTTTAGAAGGGGTGGGAAGGATCTTGGGCAAGATGTCTCTCAGTTCTGGGCACGAGGATAGAAAATCAAAACCTTGGCGAAGGATGGAATTTAGTTGTTCGAGACCAGGGTAGTACTGGGTGACAAGGGGAACGCTCTTTTCTGGATGGTTACTGGTGTTAGGGGGAGGATTTGGGGTGTGTGAGGATATGGCAAGGGAGATCTGTTTGCGGACTAGATCTGTGGGTAGTTTCTGTTTGTGAAGGCCTTTGTGAGACCTTCAGCATATTCAGAAAGGGAATTCTTGTCACTGCAGATGTGCCGTTCACGGGTGGCCAGGAAATCAAAAAATCCCCCACATTCGTGGAATTGGTTTCTGCTTTGTTGGAAAACTGTCTTTTCGTTTTCGATGTTTTATTGTTTCGTTTGTGAGATTTCCCCTCAACTACATCTGTAGTGGCTGATGTGCCACATTTAATAATGTAGGTAATGCATATAAGTTTTTTATGTTCAACACTTACTGATTTGGCTGAAATTGTGGTGAAGAAATCCTGACATTTCTGAGTAGAAAACCGACGTCTTTCTGTAGATGGTTGCATCTTCTGTTGTTTTTGCTCTTAATAGAAACTGAAATTCTTGATTAAAAAGTTGTAGATTTCAAGATAATCTTAAATACACTGTCCTGCAAAGTACCGTTTCATACCTTCCGTCGGTTCTTAGGAGACCTCATAAAGACAAAGGTGGAGTTATTTTCTGGTTATTACCTATTTTTTTGGCACTACATATCTTCATCGTTAGAAAAGGTACATTAAAATCAGTTTAAACGATACTATTCACACTCATCTATCTTATATAAAAGAAAGCCGTGTTAGTTACACTAGTTATAACTAAAGAACGTCTGAACCGATTTGCCTCAAAATTGGTGGGGAGGTAGCTTAGAAGCAGGAGACGGACATAGGATGCTTTTTGTCCCGTTTGACTGCTTATTATATCAGATTTTAGAAAAACTGAGAGTACGCTTGCAGCTGGGATCATTTTCTCGATTCTCCAACAATCAGATTATTCATTCGCTACTCGCCTAGCGGCCAAATACGCCAAGGAGGTTAGAATAAAGGGAGATGGCGTTATGCACACACGGTTAAAACTGTCAGACAGATTTAACATGAAACGTTGTTTCTTTATAAGCACCTCCGTATTATTCTTACCTCCATGATGTTATCGGTGGTGATCATATTTTTTGAGCATTGCAAAGATGGAATTGATGTTATTTCGTGGTATTTTTGAGTGTTACAAACAAATTAAGTATAGATCGTAGTTTATTTTTTAGAACAATGCCTCTATTGCGTTGGCGTAATATCGGTCGGCGTACGTGCAGCGCAATCCTACCACAGTCTAATACAGACAGTCACGAAGCTCTCTAGGAACAAAATTGCAGCCGAAGCGATACTAGCACTCCAAGCGGCCAGTAGGGAATAACAGTGGAATGATATGATTCAAACTGAGAAGTTACCGTTTTTAATGCTGTTACTTTCATATTTCCTGGTCACTGAACTTTGCTGTGAACTTTCTAAAACAAATACGAAAACATCATTGAAGTAATATTACTGCTTCTATAAATGACAGTCTATAATTTAACAAACTGTCAGTGCAGTGTAATTCATACAGTTCACAATACCCGAGTCATATTAACATCGTCCAACACCTTTTGAAAGCAGAAATGAGTGGAAACCTGATGTCTGAAGTATACAAAAGGAACTGATTATGATTATGTTGCGTACTGAAATGTTGCACGAGTTTTGTTTTAGCGAATTTCGGACATTGTAATATTTACAAGAGTACACACGATTTTTACATTGTAGGGGACTAGATTCTACATCGTCGTTTAAACCATCTTTTCACCTTGTCCTTGCTTTTGTGCGTTTCATGTACCTATCATAATTTTTTAGCTACTTGGCAGGTATCAAACTGAATATCTTCAAGGATGTGACATGTTAACATTAACAGCTTACGTATGGACATATATATTTGTAGCTACGTATTCACTTTATTAAATTAAGTAATCGCCAAAATATGTTAGTACAGAGGGTTATTATTTTTGTGACGCTGAGCATTCATACTTTACTTTTATTGAGCAGTATTATTACGAAATAGTGGTCAAGTATTTGCGATTCTGATTAATAGCAGAAGTTTGGTCGTGAATGAATTGTTAAAGATTTACTTCTGTGTCTAAAAGTGTAAGTAACCACCTTAAACGAACACTTGTTGTTCATAACATTATTCTGTTACTTCTGACCATAGTTTGCAAATGAGATTTCCGAATTATGTTCTTGATAGTTGCTACAATTTACAGCGCCACAAAAGCTCGTAAATACGAAGTTATTCTGAAAGTGCGACGTCAGTCCAAATACACATTCATTACTCAATCGTTTCGCAGTGTGTTTTTACGACCCAGCCGCTAGCAGCGCTGCAGTCGCGAAGTTGCAGAATATCACTGGGAGTTTTGCGACTCTTATGTTCGACTCTGATCTTACTACGTGATCTTAGTCAATGAGACCGACGAAGATTGTACACAGCGCTTGGAGGTAAATCGAAAATAACAGACGGCCACGGCCACGGGCCACGCGTGGCAATTATAATTGAACGTTTGGGGTACAGATACAGTTCAGCAGTCGATTACGCAGCGGATGCAACAGTTGGCTTCGGAACAAACTGTCGCCATCTAAAATTTCATTGGCTATCTCAAGCTATGCCACGATTGGTCGGCTTCATTCGCACGATCCAACACCTGTTGCCAATCAGCATCCCACTTATTTTATTTCAATTAATTGTTTATTTCATATGGAATTTCTATAATTAAATTATGATCATGCTACAATTACTTTGTATCTAATTCGAACAGTCTGAAGAAGATATACATGTATTATAAGAAACATTTCTATACTGCTCGCTGCGGGAAAAATATGCTACGCTGAGCTGTGCGGTTTTGTTTTATTCTTCCCAGTCATTTTTAACATAAAACAGAAAAGTTGTTTTTATGCCCACACTTATAATCATACCTGTTCGTACAATGCAACCATTAAACGTGCGGCCATTGAAGCTACTAACCTCACAGATAGAGCAGCTCGAAACGTCTCTCTAATATCCCGTTTCCAATTGATTTACCTGTACATTTTGACATCTATCCCCAATCAAGTTCCCGGTTGCAATAACAATAAATAAAATCAGAGAGCTGGGAAGGAGGAGACAGAGTATGGGGTAATGAAAAGGATTTAAAAAGGGGAGATGATATAGACGCAGAGAGGAATGGGAGGAGATGGATGTGGTGTGGGGTAAGAGGGAGTGGTGTGAAGGTAGGAGGAGGAGGAGATGGACAAAGGAAGGAGAGGAGCTGCTGCGAAGCATTGCCGGGTTTGTTAGTCCGATATCGTACTCAGATATGTACCTCGCCAGCCGCTTGGAGTGCTGCTGTCGTAGCGTATAACAAAAATCAGTGGGAGTGTCGTGACTGTATATGTTAGACTGTGACACTACTACGTGTAAAACTCAACATGGCGAAAACGTGATATACAACGTTGTTACTGCGGACCATTCAAATGTAAATTTTGCCGTCACCCTTGTGTGCTTCCCACGGCTACGCTGCTTCGATTTGGGCCTCGTGCCAATTAGCGAGCAGTAGAGTGGTTTGTTCGCTCGACCGCTCTCAGCACAGGGAATTGGCAATGACCCAGGCAGTACCTGTTAGAGTTTTATTATTATTATTATTATTTTATTTTTATCCCGATGATTGGGACCCTGGTCTGCATTTGGTACATTCTTTCTTCTGCTTGAGTGCTGCGTTCAATTATTCTACTGGGCGCTATTTTTATGTGTTGGTACTACTTTCGAAAAGATTTGTGAAGAGAAGATCCCCACAGATTGGAAAAAAAGGACTCCTGATCAAGTTCCGAAGAAAGACGATTTATCGGAATGCTATTACTGGAGAGGGATTACCTTCCTTTCAGTACCAAGTAAGGTACTCTCAAGAGTAATTCTAGAAAGGATAAAAAAGAGAGTTAACTCAAGGCTGAGGAAAGTACAAGCAGGATTTAGAGAAGGTTATCCCTGTACAGACCAGATCAACACACTGCGCTGTGAGATTACCGCCCAATAGAAATACTGGTAATTAATAGCATTTGATAATTAAACAGTATGAAGTTCACTGCAAACATTGACCATGCCAATGCACCAAATGTTACACAATTTTAATCTTATTAATTATGGTAGCAATGTATGTACACAGTTGGGTGACAACATTTATAGTTAGGCCATAGGTAGAAATTCTCCACGTTGAGATTTGCTGTGTGCTTGTAGCTGACGGGAGGCCAGCGAGCAGGCCGATGTTGGTGGTTTGTTCCAACTTAGGATTTTACAGTTCGTTTCCGGTGAGAGGAGAGAGGGACAATGGCGAGTGCCAGGCACAGTGCAGTGCACAAATATTGTAATACTACTGGCATTTGAAGTAATACGATGCAGTTAGGAACCTTTAAGGCCCTCATTACAAAATAGCCTGTTGATAAATAAACAATTCATTAGCTGATATAGTCACATCTAACGTAATATGTTTAATTGACAATAAAAAGTAATAAATTACCAACGAAGACAAGACAGTTACACAACTAGCATTGCAATGTTTGTTTATAAAAATAATATATTAACTATTTCTCATTTTATTTTCAATTAATCTTTTGTATTTTATCTTGAAGTATTCAGTTAAATCACTTATCTGTGGTATAAGAAATTGCACAATTATGATAAACAGTACAAAGGATGTTTATATTAATATAAAAACGTAAGAAAATATTTGTTTAATGTGTAGTGTAATTATTTTGATTTTAAGTAAAGTTTTAGAAATGTATTGGCTGAGCGCTGTACGTTGGCAAATCGGTTACAACAGCTTACATGGGGAAGTTGATGACGTAGGGGAAAAAACCCCAGCAGTTGAGTTTTGGCGCACGCGTGCGCCTGGGCAGGAAGTGAGGACTCGAGACCACGTGGTGTAGCTGGCCGGGCGGCGTCGCTCTGCCTCAGTCGGCATGTGGATCTCGAGGTAGTGACTTGAGTTTTGTGTGTGGCAATAGCCACGTGTGGTTGCTCGTCGTAGACTGCACCAAGTTAAATCGAGTGCTACTGTGTGTTTCTGAATATTTAGCCGGTGCAACAAGGTGTGCATCGCATTGAATTAAAGTGACTGTGATTTGTTAATGTAAAACGTGTCGTCGCATAGGCATGAACATAAACGGTGTTTGAGACAGCCACAAGGTGTGAAATCAATTCGCGACAAATATTCATTTTTTGTCTGGGGGCTCACGAGCTATAACTTTATTTGGTACATTTACCGACGTACAGACGCGACAGCCACAGGGTTCAAGTATTGTGAAATAAACAACATAAAGTGAACTTTCACGTGTTTTCAAAAATAGTAGTTAGTACACCCTTTTCTCTCATGAACTTGAACTTGTTATGAATTTGTTTTGTTAATCATATGCAGGGAAGGAAAGCTGCGAATGTGTGATATCATCCCCTAGAAAACGAGTCAAACAGTCGCAATAACAGTTCCAGTGTTTTTGCATGTTTAGGAATTTGGTTCGCAGCTGGTGGTTGTGAGTTTCAAAAATTAAACTTTCTCAATTTTAAACTCTCACCCCGACCTTCACCCTCGCAGCGCCTAATTTTAGAACAATCCACAGAGCTGCAATCATCATTGAATCTACTCTTTGTAGACTTTGAAAAGGCCTTTGACAGTGTAATGAGGAAGAATATGTGGAAAGCTATGCCAGAGTTTGCGATCTCTAAGAAAATTATAAAGAGAACCCATGAAATGTACGAGAACTACACATGTCAAGTTTTACATCAAGGGATACTGTCGGATACCATCCCAATAGACACAGGAGTTAAGAAAGGATGTTTGCTGTCAGCTATTCTATTTCTGATGGTATTGGATCTTGTGATGCAGAAGGCAATGAATCGTCGAAGAGGAATTCAATGTGGATTGACAGGCAGGTTGAAGGACTTGGATTTCACAGATAACCTGTGTTTGCTAGCCAGCAGTTACAAGGATATGGAAGCAATGCTGAATGATTTAAAAACCGAAGCATCGGAGGTGGGGTTGACATGGAAAGAAAACTAAGGAGATGCGCTGTAATAATCAAAACACAACATTTTTTTTTTTTTTTTTTTTTTTTTTTTTTTTTTTTTTTTTTTTTTTTTTTTTTTTTTTAGGAAACCAAGAGATAGGGCAAGTCAAGCAGTTTTGCTACGTGGGACGTTTAGTCACCCCTGAGGGGGGAACTATCGAATAATATATAGGAAACAGAATAAAAAGGCTACAGAGGCATTTGCAATGCTGAGACCAATCTGGAAATCAAGGGAACTTAACAGCTATACAAAACTACGCGTATTCAATACAAATGTCAAGTCGATGGGTGTGAATCATGGAAAACCAACAGACAGCTGATTAGCAGATTTTAAATATTTCTGAATGAAAGCTTTAGGAATATATTGAGGATATGGTGGCCACAAGTAATCTCCAACGAAGAACTATAGAGAAGAACTCATCAAAATCCCATTGATAATGAGATACGCCATAGGAAATGGAAGTGGATTGGGCATATATTAAGGCGTGGCAAAGACAACGTGGCAAGACAAGCCCTAGAATGGAATCCACAAGGCAGCAGGAGAAAAGGGAGACCAAGGAGTACATGGAGAAGGAGTGTAGCAGCAGAAGGGACCGAGAAAGGAGGTAAAACCTGGACTGAAATCAAGACTACTGTTTAATGAATTTTATGAGGACAGCTCATTACTTAATTGTATTAAATTAATCACTCAATCCCAAAGTATGGCATGTGGCATATCATTTAAATCGTCTCGGTGACAGGAACTCAAATGTAAAGGTTAAACATTCACCCTGTACCCTTACAAGCTCTTCCTCTTACTCTTCCCCTCTCTTGGCCCATCTCTTCCACTCCACCCCCTTTCCATCACCTCATCCTTTCTCTGTTCATTCCACCTCTTCAGTTCATCTCCTTGTCCCCCTAGCTACGTTAACTCACATACTATATCTATCAACTTTGATGATGGTCTGTGAAACACTGTCAACGTTTATTGCCAAGTACCCTTTGCCATACATCATACACTGATTTGTGGGTTATAAAAACCCTCTTCATGAAAACGTTAATTTTTGAGCCAACTTTCAATTATTAGTATGTTGAAATGTTGAAATGTTTGTTAAGTTTAAGGGACTTAACTGCGGGGTCATCAGTCCCTAAACTTACAAACTACTTATGAACTACCTTATACTAAAGACGACACTAACATCGAACCCCCGACCGTAGCGGCCGTGCAGACTCTGACTGGCGTGCCGCAGACCGCTGGGCCACTGCGGCCTGCTCAATTATTTGTAGTAATACGGTTACAACTTCTATTGTAAGTACCCTCTTGTTCTGGTGGTCAAGTGTGCCAAATTTCTGTAAGATAGGAATAATACGGTTGGTATGTGATGAAGTATGTAAGTTAAGTGCTCTCCACCATGCAATATACCAAATTTTATGTAGACAGTATCCTCTTCTTGTTTTAATACCCAAGTGTGCAAAATTACTTTTAAAATCTCAATAAAACTGTAGATATATGTTGAAGTCTGTAAGTGAAGTACCTCCGCCATACACCAAACTAAATTTTGCGCACACATTGACTTTCCTATAGTTTTGATGGTCATCAGTATCGGAATAAAACTGTAGATTTGTGTGAATTCTCAAACAAACACACGACTATATTAATTACTGCCTAGTGTATTTATTCCACAATGTAATTTGCCATGAACAATACATCCCTTATTCCAACAAACAGCTCAGTGACTTAAAAGCACTTACTTTGGTTCAAAAAGGGGACTACTACTCAGGAACACATATTTTCAATAATTTATCAGCAACCATAAAAAATTTAACAACAAATAAAGATTAGTTTAAGAGGAGTCTAAAAGACTTTCTAGTTTCCAACTCCTCCTACTTCACTGACGAATTTTTAAATAGACCCAAATGATCCAGAATGAAACTTTCTCTCTGCAGCGGAATGTGCGCTGATATGAAACGTCCAAGCAGATTAAAATTGTGTGCCGGAACCGGGATTCGAACCTGGGACCTTTGCCTTTCGCGGGCAAGCGCTCCAGCACTTTTTTTTTATGGGTAGTTATGTTCCTCGCGGTCGCTTATCATGTTTGTTCAGTGTTGTTCGATATGTTCTCAGAACAGCTCTTTCATTACAGAGGATGTTCAGCCCTTTGATCGGGCGTGCTGAGCCACAGCACCCGGCTTTATTTAAAAGAACACAATTATATATTTTTGACGACGTTACAGCGTTCATTTTTAATGAAATAAATCGCAATTTATGGCATCACTGTCCTAGGTTTAGATGGGATACCAAAGGGCGGCGAATGAAAATTTCTGCACGGCACGGGATTCGAACCCGGGATCTCCTGCTTAGTAGGCAGGCGCGTTGACCACTCCGCCACCGGGGACACAATGATCAGCCCGACTGCAGAGGACTCTTCCCTGCACGTCTCCCGCCCCACCAAATCTTCCGAATGGAGATTTGGTGGGGCGGGAGACGTGCAGGGAAAAGTCCTCTGTAGTCGGGCTGGTAACAGTGTCCTCGGTGGCGGATTGGTCAGCGCGTCTCCCTAGTAAGCAGGAGATCCCGGGTTCGAATCCCGGCCGGGCACAAATTTTCAGTCGCCGCCCTTTGGTATTCCATCTAAACCTAGTACAGTGAAGCCATAACTGACCGCAAATTGCGATTTATTTCATTAAAACAACACAAACAGCCATGCCCGAGGGAGGACTCGAATCTCCAACGGTGAGCGGCCGCGAGCTCTAGCGACGCGCCTTAGAACGCTCGGCCACTCCACCGCGACCACTGAGCTATCCCGAAACGACTCACGGTCCGTCCTCACAACTCTTAATTCTGCCAGTACCTCGCCTCCTACTTTCCTACTTTGCCGGCCGCGGTGGCCGAGGGGACTGAGGCGCTTCAGTCACGGTCTGCACGGCCACTACGGTCGGGGGTTCGAATCCCCCCTCGGGCATGGATATTTGTGCCGTCTTTAGTCTTAGCTAGTTCATAAGTAGTTTGTAAGCTTAGGGACTGATGACCCCGTAGTTAAGTCCCATAAGTTCTACAAACATTTGAACATTTTTTTTCCTACTTTGCAAGGTTCGCAGGACAATTTCTGTGAAGTTTAGAAAGTAGGAGGCGAGGTACTGGCAGAATTAAGAGTTGTGAGGACGGACCGTGAGTGGTTTCGGGATAGTTCAGTTGTAGAGCGCTTGCCCGCGAAAGTCCAGTTCCGACCCACAATTTTAATCTGTCAGGAAGTTTCATTTCAGAACGAAATGATGTATGTATCTGTATTCATACTATTAGTATTATCATATTATACAAAAAAAAAAGGAAAAAAAAAGACATATTCCACATTCATGAGCATCTCCTCAACACGGATCTATGGAACGAACAACTAATATAATCTAAACAGATACTCCGCACTATACATAAGAAAGATCAAATTAAAAATCGCTACCTCAGTTTTCTCGTGTACCTATTAATATCACGATGCATTGAGGGAGCGTCAGAGTGGCCTTTTTTCTTGCTACTGATGGAGCTCCCAGTTATGTATTGCACGTTGATTTCAAGAGGATTTTTTATTTTATTTTTCAGCTTTTCCTTTAGGATTGTGGAAGAAACTGAAAAGTATGCAAAACAGTAGAAAAAAGCCACAATATTCTACCTTAGTAGATGACATGAAAGTTCTTATTAGTTTCTTAATTTTTTCTAGATACCACAGACTACCCAACCAGAGAGATTATTGCTATGCATATTATGATCTGATGGTTCCCCTTGTAAAAAGTGCCAAACCACCTAATAAATACCTTGAACTAAAAGCAATGCTTCGTTTTGTCGGTAATAATGAAGCAGATGCTAACAAAAGCGATCGAGGGTTCAAGGTAAGAAATTTGATTGTCACTATGAATAAAAACTTCCAGGATTGGGGGATTTTTGATGAAAATCTCTAGACCGATGATGATCAGGTACTATGGTCGTCATTCTCTGAAGCACTAATTGATAAACAGTGCTATTAGGACGCTGTTTTAAAATTATAGAGCCACAGATAGTGATGTGGTCATGCGTTTATTGACGCGTTTCGATAAAAATCATCTTCAGAATCGTGGGAGGGGGTTTACATAATAAAATTTGTATAGCGTCAAGGCCCTGTTGAAAATTCAGCAGGGCCTTGACGCCATACAAATTTTATTATGTAAACCCCCTTCCACGATTCTGAAGATGATTTTTATCGAAACGCGTCAATAAACGCATGACCACATCACTGTCTGTGGCTCTATAATTTTACACAGCGTCCTAATAGCACTGTTTATCAATTAATACTGATATGGGCGCATACCTCATGAACGACTTTATGTCACGTCTGGATTCTCTGAAGCAATTTACGAAAGGAAAACCCATTAGGTTTGACTACAAATTTTGGGCTTTATGTGGAAGTGGTGGCTATTGTTATAATTTTTATCTCTACTGTGGGAAGGATGTCTCTGAAGTTTCTCAACCTTTGGGAAACCGAGTCGTGAAGAAAATGTGAGTGTGTTGTTGACCTGAACAGCCATATCATTTACTTTGATAACTTTTTAGTTCATATTATCTGTTTGTAGAACTAAAACATGGGATTCCGCGCCACAGGTACAATAAGGCAAAACAGGACTGCACCCTGCCCTTTCGAAGCAGATAAAGTCTTAGCAAAGAGACGACGAGGAAGTTATGATTACCATTTTGACACAACCAATCAAATCACCATGGTAAAGTGGAATGACAAAACCTGTGCTTCGTTGGCACAAATTTTGATGTAATTGAGCCTCCGGTTTCAGTTTCTAGACGTCAAAAGGGACAAAAGGAAAAGAAGCTTGTCAAACAGCCTTACCTTGTGAGTCAGTACAACAAATATATGGGCGGTGTAGACCACCATGACTGGCTTCTGGAGAAACATACAATCGCCGTTCGTGGGAAAAAATGGTATTGGCCAATTTTCATTAGAATTGTTGACATGGGTGTGGTAAATACATATGTACTTTTCAACACTTCATCTGAGGAGGCCAAAAGCATAAAGGATATTGCCACCTCATATCTGAAAATCGGGCAGAATGCAAGAAGAACTATTTGCAGACCAGTTCTGGAAGAAGAAAGTTCTGGATAATGTGCGGTTGGATGGGAGGGGTCACATTATTGGAAAAAGAGAAAAGCAGAGAAGATGCCAATTCGTAAACTGTTCAGGGAAGCCACTAACATTTGTACTAACTGTGATGTAACTTTATGTACTTCCCGGTTTTCCAAAATTTCATTAGTAACATGTCTAACTCATTTGGCCAGTAGATTGTAATCACTAACTTTCGTAAATAATCACAATTACCCTTGTTCATCAGTGTATGACTACATGACTCCATATAGAGGCTAACAACAAATTTTCATAATTTTTTCTCAATTTTTCAAGAGTACTGAATTTATTTTGTAATTTGAGCGTTTAAATAAACGTTTAGCATTTTGAAATGTAATGTTTTGTTTCTAATTTATCGCCTTAATAGTAAGGCTGGACAAAAATTATAAAACAGGAAAGAAATCTAAAGATAGGTTGATTTCGTTATAGGACACCACAAGCGCCCAGCGTCCTATTTATAGGACAGTGATTATTTTTATTTCTGTCAGAGGGAATAACTTTAAACCTCACCTCTAAGTTATTTTAGACGTTTTAAACCTATCCTTAAAATTTTTTAAAAGAAATTCACATTAGGAATAATTTGGGCAATACTGGGTTAAATTGTTATTACTATTTATTAGTAGATTTCTGTCTACTAAAAAAAATCATTTTACAGACATCTTATAGGAGTAGAAAACATGTTATATACCAATATTTTCCTCGAAAGTTTCTGTACATGATGTTGCCAAATGATAACAGGTAATAAATAAGGGCTTGACTTTCCCATTGTTAAATGAGTTACATAATTTTTTTTCTATATTTTCCCCTGCATTGGTGAACACTTTCTACCATATATTATTACAGAATTTGGCCAATTATAGACCGCTTAGAACTTAAGACTATGGTACAATATTTTTCTTCTTATCTTCCCAGAACTTCTTCATGCGTTGGCTGATGGCCTGCCTCTGTTCAATGGACATCACCCTCCTAGGTTGTTGTTTTTGTTGTTGGATGGGAAATTTTGCAGAATCGATCTGTAGCCTGAAATTTCCCCTGTCTTATATTAAGTCTTCTGTGATGTTAAGTTTTCTCAAATCCCTTTTTGTCTCTTCCAGCCATCCTGTAGTGTTCTTCAATTTGGAAATGAAATTAAAAATTTTCTTTGTCAGCCTACTGTCTTTCATTCCGTAAATGTGTCCATAAAACTTTAATCTCCTCTTCCTTATTGAGTCTGTGATGGTTTCTATGTTTCTGTATAAATCTTCATTTCTTCTCTTCGTCCAATTGTTATCCTTGTTTTTCTGTGGTCCTAAAATTTTTCTGAGTATTTTACTTTGTTTCTTTTCTAGTTCTTCTTGTTCCCCTTTTTTATTCAGAGTTAGGCATTCAGATCCATATAGTGCTTCCGGTTTAGTTACTGTTGCGTAGTGTTTAATTTTTGCCTTAAACGATACCGATCTTTTGTTATATAGGCTTTGGGTGAGTTTGTATGCTAATTCCATTTTCCTTAATCTTTCTTTACTTGTGGTGTTATCCAATCCATTTGATTGTATCCATTCTCCCAAATACTTAAACTTCTCAACTCTTTTAATTTTCCCTTGTTGTGTTTGTAGATATTTCTCTCTGTTGTGTTTATGTTCAATGTATTCCGTTTTCTCATATGATATTTGTAAACCGGTTTTGGCTGCAGTTCTGTGAAGTGTTTCTATCATTATTTTTGCATCTGTTTTGTCTTTAGAAATAATTGCAATATCGTCAGCAAAAGCGAGACATTTCACTTCGAATCTTCCTCTCCCTTGTCCTAGATAAATTCCTTCAATGTTTTTCCCTTTGAGTTCTTTTTCCCATTCTCTCCCAATTAAAAGTTCATGGTGTGAAGGGTTAAGTGCTATCATTGTCAAACAGTATATGAAAAACTCGTTATTAAAGCGTCGCAAGATAGTGCACTTTTTGTGACTCTCATTGTTTATGACGTCAAATCTCCTGTACTCAGCATGATACGATAACTTTCTGAGGGAGCATGGTATGCTTGCATTCCTTCGTTCTTTGCTGTTTCATGTATTGATATGGTATGTTTGCTGAGTTTGTAATACACGTCTCATGTAGTGAACGAGGCTTTAGGAAATATGGCAGTTGGTTGAGCGGTATGTGATTTCGCTGCGCGGCTAAGCACTCTTATCAACGGATAAACTGGGAATATGTTTTTAATTATATGAATCACCATTTATAGCGGCTTCCGAAAATCCGTGATGTATCGTCTGATAACGCCATTGCAGAAAAATTCGCTAAAGCCTCGCAGGAACATTATAAAATAATATTAAGGCAACGCCGCCGGAACGGTTATTGCGGTCGACTTGATATGCACAAGCGATACTCCTGCGCTACACATATAAAAGTGCTGTAGAACGCATTTCCTGTTGTCCTACATTATACGGGTAACAGATAATGCGATGCTATCCGATGCTAGTATACGCCGTGTTCTAGTATATACGTTGGAGTTTCGGAAATGTACTTGAAATGCATGTGGAGGCAATACTCACTTTACGTCTTATCTTAGAAGATAGATTAAGGAAAGGCAAACCTACATTTTTAGCTTTTGTAGATTTAGAGAAAGCTTTTCACAATGTTAACTGGAATACACTGTTTCAAATTCTGAAGTCAGCAGGGGTAAAATACAGGGAAAGGAGAGTTATTTACAACTTGTACAAAGGCCAGACTGCAGTTATTAGACTCGAAGGGCATGAAAGGGAAGCATCAGTTGGGAAGGGAGTAAGACAGGGTTGTAGCGTTTCTCCGATGTTATTCAATTTGTACATCGAGCAGGCGGTGAAGGAAAGCAAGGAAAAATTTGGAATAGGGATTAAAGTTCAGGGGGAAGAAATAAAAACATTGCGTTTTGCTGATGATATTGTAATTCTGTCAGAGACAGCAAAGGACCTGGAAGAGCAGTTGAATGGAATGGACAGTGTGTTGAAGAGAGCGTACAAAATGAACATTAACAAGAGCAAAACAAAAATAATGGAATGCGGTCTTAGAAAATCAGGTGATGCTGAAGGAATTAGATTAGGTAACGAAACAATGAGGGTGGTAGATGAGTTTTGTTACTTGGGTAGTAAAATAACATGCGATGGTCGCAGTACAGAGGATATAAAATGCAGAATGGTAATGGGAAGAAAAGCAGTTTTGAAAAAGAGAAATTTGCTAACATCGAATATTAATTTAAGTGTAAGGAAGTCTTTTCTGAAGGCATTTGTGTGCAGTGTTGCCTTGTACGGGAGTGAAACATGGACGATAAGCAGTGCGGACAGGAAGAGGATAGAGGCTTTTGAAATGTGATGCTACAGAAGAATGCTGAAGATTAGGTGGATAGATCTCATAACTAATGAAGAGGTACTGAATAGAATTTGTGAGAAAAGGAATTTTTGGCACACCCTGACTAAAAGAAGGGATCGCTTGGTAGGACACATTCTTAGACATCGAGGAATCGTAAATTTATCATTCGAGGGAAGTGTGTGGGGTAAAAATCGCAGAGGGAGACCAAGAGACGCGTATAGTAAGCAGATTCAAGTGGATGTGGGTTGTCGTTCTTATGTGGAGATGAAGAGGCTTGCTCAGGATAGAGTAGGGTGGAGAGTTGCATCAAACCAGTCTCCGCACTGAAGACCATAACACAACACACATGTTTAAATGAAGTGCTTTTCTAGAAACAAGAAATACACCGCTGCTGATCATCTTGTAACTGACTAGCTCAGTCAGTTTAAATTTCAGAGAAAGGCAAAGGCATACCAACTCCTAACAGGAGTGTGCCTACTAAAGCACTGGTGTTCAAACCAATCTTCGACTGGTTTGCCTTGAGACGGTTCATACGAAATTTTAGTTAGTCTGGGTGTGGTCTCCCTGATCACAAAAGTTCATGTGGAAGACAAATTGAAAATATTTTCAGCGCCTTTTCCTCTTGTGACAATACGTCGGTTCCGTCTAGTGATGACCACTTCTTGTATGACACTAAATGTTACTAAGTGACAGATGGAATTGCTTTGGTTTCTCCGTTGTCTTCAACAATAGCGATTGTGAGGAAAATGCATTTAATTCGTGCTACTTTGTCAAAATCTGACATTTTGAGCCCGTAGTTGTGTATGAAATACAGCGTGATTCTTACAATAAAGAAGACAGCAATCAACCAGTTTTGATTATGCTATTTATTAACTAAATATCGCCGTTAGCGGTTTCGAACCTTTCAGTTCATCATCAGACGGCTGTTCACGTCCACACAAATGTCACTTAAGCCCTTTCTATACGAGACGTGCAACACGCAAAAGAAAGTCGTTGTCAGCTACAGCGCTCCTTGCGATAGACCGTCGAACTACAAAGAAGCGTTCAAACGGTACGCCTTTGTCGACTCGTCTGCTTCACGTGTCTACTTGGTTTGTTGTCAAACTACAGCAAATGAATCGCCGAGTTATGATCACTTTTCGAAACTGTAAGCTATTTTATGATTCTTGTGACGATCAAAACATTTATCTGAGTTGAAGACTGCCACTGTGAAACTGTTTTGTGCAGTTCATGGCAACTACGTCGCTCAAATGTGTTAACGTCCTCATTATAAAATGCGACTACATACTTCCACCCCCTGCGGTTTGAGGCACCTATGTATATGATGAACAAGCTCAGTTGTCTATACATAGAGCTTGAACTGCGATAAAGCTTCAAATAATGCTCGCCAAAAACAAATATTTCATATATTAACTACAGAATGTTTCAGGAAAAATAGCAAATATTTTAGAAGATGGTAATAAAGACGATTTGCAGTTAAAATATCATATAACGTATGTCTTGTTTTTATTGCGTACAGAGATACAGCTCTTGGTATGCACAACATATTTAAAGCACATGCAAATTTGGATTTTGTGACTGATTGTTTCGTCGGTTCTTGGTAGATCACCGTATTGATTTTTATTTAAACAACTGGTTTTCAACGTACTTTAAAGTCTGAATATGTCCTAGGAAGCCGAAGGCCGGGTAACTAAGTGGAAATGAACGTGTAGAAAATACACAAAATTCTACTTTGAAGTCAGTGTGTTGTACTACAAAGAGCCGACGGATAAATCAGTGAAAATGTCTTCATTTACATTTGCTCTAAGTTTATTTGGTTTTCATATTAACAACTATAACTCTGTATTCAATAAAAATTTTACACATGTTATATGAAATTGTTAATGCAATTTCACTATAGAATCACCTCCAAAAAAACTTAAGACTGAGTCGAAAAACTACGTTCCTCTGAGCGGGAGACAAGTATACATTCTCAAACAAATTCGCGACTTCGATTCGTTTGTCTGCTGGGTTCCCCATTCGGTCGTCTGCGCATGCGCGTAGCACTTCCATACGCGTGAGAATAGGATCCATCCTATTCCGTCTACTAGCGATCGTATGCGTGCATCTTGTGCAAGTGGACCCGGCCGGCGTGACCGGTGAATCATGGGTAATCTACCTTGATCTCGTAAGCGTTCACTTCGGGTGTAGAAAGGGCTTTAAATTTTTCATTTATGCAGATATTTTTTTTCCTGTGGCCAAAAGTCTTTGGTTGTATGCCCTACAATAAGTAATTCAAATGTTCAAATGTTTGTATAGCTTATGGGACTTAACTACGGGGTCATCAGTCCCTAAACTTACAAACTATTTATGAACTAACTAAGACTAATGACGGCACAAACATCCATGCCCGAGGGGGGATTCGAACCCCCGACCGTAGTGGCCGTGCAGACCCTGACTGGAGCGCCTCAGTCCCCTCGGCCGGCAATAAGTAATTACAATCAGGTTTTGTATTGTAGGGCACCACATAACCAAAGATTTTTCGCCACAAGAAAAATTATCTGCACTAAAGAAAAATGTAAGTGACATTTGCGTGGACGCGAACAGCCGTCTGATGATGAACTGAAAGGTTCGAAATCGGTAACGGCGCTATTTAGTTAATGAATAGCGTAATCTTCTTTATTGTAAGAATCACACTGCATTTAATTCAATCCCCCTTCACCCATCTATTTATCCGTTATGTTGGCGATATTTTGATAGTGTACTCACGTGGCGTGGAAGCTCTCGAACACTTTGTGGAAAACATGAACAGTATACAGCCGAACATTCAGTTTACTAACTAGACGGTGAAGCAAAGAGGCTGACTTTTTGAGATTCAATGGTGTCAAATGTAATACATATTTTGCTCAGCGACTTAGAAAATCTGCTAGAAATCGGCCAGAAAAATATGTTTACGATAAATATGGTTTTTTAACATACAGTGCTAAATAGTGTATTAAAAAAAATAAATAAAGCACTTTTCTTTTCATAATACGGGTGTTGGAACTTAAATAGCCGGCCGCGGTGGCCGAGGGGACTGAGGCGCTTCAGTCACGGTCTGCACGGCCACTACGGTCGGGGGTTCGAATCCCCCCTCGGGCATGGATATTTGTGCCGTCCTAGTTCGTAAGTAGTTCATAAGTAGTTTGTAAGTTTAGGGACATGATCCCGTAGTTAAGTCCCATAAGCTGTACAAACATTTGAACAATTATTTGTCCTTCAAAGTATTCACCAGCCCTGTGTAGAACCAGTTGCCAGCGATGTGGAAGGGTAGTACACCGTCAGCACAGCCTGTTCTGTTGATGGTGCGAATGGAGCGGTCTACTGCCTGTCAAATATCTGGAACAGTTCTGAAGCGAATGCCAAGTACTGATTCCTTCATTTTCGGAATCAAATCAAAGTCACAAGGACTTATGTCCCGGGAGTATGGTGGATGGTACAGTACTTCCCAGTCCATCGACCGAACAGAGCAGCCACAGCTTGCGCTGTTCGTGTCCGGCGTTGTCGAGCAAAATGATGGGTGGGTTACGCAGAAAGCAGTTGCCGCTTCTTCCGCAAAAATGGTCGCAGGTGATGTTCCAAAAACGAACACTAATAGTGGCTCCTTCAATCTTGATCCAACTTCGTTGTTTCTGTTTCAAAAACATAGTGATAAAGTTACGTTAGACCGCTCACTCACAAGTGGCTGTGTTTCCGTCGATAGTGCGCATGCCGGTGACATGTGCTATCAGCGACAATAGTAGATTCCATTGCATAGTGTCTCCATAGCAGTGTTGCCACAATTTAAGTTCCAACCCTGGTATTTATTTTTTCAGACTACTGTACATTAACATTTCATATCACTATAATATTTTAAATAAGTATAGATGCAAATTTTGAATGGAACACTTCACTCCATTGGGGAAAAAATGTATTTCATGTGCGCACTGAATATGAAAGCGACTGCTGCCAGATTATTGATTGTAAAGGTGGCTGTAACAGCACTGCATAATGTACTGTAGCAATTGCGATTCTTGATTCGTCAACCCATGCTGGCTGTACTGTAGTATGTTATTATGTCAGACGTCACGCAGTAGGCAGTAATAATCACAATATTGACCGTTGAACAATTTATTAAACTTTTATCAACATCTACATGGGATACTCTGCAAATCACATTTAAGTGCCTGGCAGAGGATTTATCGAACCAACGTTATACTATTTCTTTCCCACTCCATTCTCGAATAGCGCGCGGGAAGAAAGAACACCTGGATCTCTTTGTTCGAGTTCTGATTTCTCGTATTTTATTCTGAAGATCTTTTCTACTTATGTAACTGGGAGTCGACAATATATTTTCGCATTCGGAGGAGAATGTTGGCGATTGTAGTTTCGTAAGTAGCCCACGCCGCTGCTATAAGCGCCGTTGTTGTGATGATTTCAATCCCAGATCCTGTATCATTTCCGTGACGCTGTCTCCCTTGTATCGTGACAATACGAAACGAGCTGCTCTTCTTTGTCCTTCGTCAAACCCACCTGGTAAGTATCCCACACTGGGCAACAATACTCCAAAAAAGAACGGGCAAGCGTAGTGTATGTAACGTCTTTAGTAGTTCTGTTGTATATTTTAAGGGTTCTGCCAATAAAACGCAGTCTTTGGTTCGCCTTTTCCATGACATTATCTACGTGTTCTTTCCAGTTTAAGTCTGAAGTAATAGTAATTCCTAGGTATTTTGTGGAGTTTACGGCCTTCACTTTTGATTGATTTATCTTGTAAACAAAGTTTAGCGGATTTATTTTCGTACTCAGCTGGACAACTTCACAGGTTTCTTTATTTAGACTCAATTGTTAATTTTACACGATAGTGATATCTTATTTACATCGTACCGCAGTTGGTTTTGATCTTCAGATATTTTACTAGACGGTAAATGACGGCGTCATTTGCAAACAACCTAAGAGGGCTACTTAGATTTTCCCCTAAATCGTTTATGTAAATAAGGAACGACAGAGGACCAATAACACTATCCTGCGGAACGCCCGATATCACCTCTGTTTTAGTCGATACCTTACCATCGATTACTACGACCTGTTTCCTCTCTGACAGGAAATCCCCTATCCAGTCGCAAATTTGGGGCGCTATACCATAACCACGCAATTCGATTCAAAGCCATTTGTGAGGTACGGTGTCAAAAGCCTTCTGGAAATCAAGAAATACGGAATCGATTTGCGAACCCTTGTCGACAGCACCCATCACTTCCAAAAGCCCATACAAAATGTTAATTGCATTATTAACCCAATGGTCTTTCTTTTTCATCGTTATATTATAATGAAAAATTGATTAATTTTTTTATCATTTAAGAATATTTAATTTATTAAAACACAACAGAACGAGGAACCTGCTATATTTTATTACGTCGTTTGACATGAATATTTTCCGGTTTTGTATTCCTTACACTGGCAGAATCAGTCGAAAATGTGCTCAGTTAGTAGCTCTGTTTAGATGTTGTAGTAGAACATAAGTCGAACGGTCGTTTCGGCCACTGTGTACAGAAAACCAACGCAAATTGATTTGTATCTCAGCTCACAGAGTTTCCAGTCAGCCAATTCACTAGAGAGCCGTTTTAAACACGTTGATATACAGAGTGGAAACGGTTTCTGACAAGGACCACTTCGATTCCGAAATTTATTATCTGAAGTGTGCTTCGAAAGAACAGATTTCGTTCACGTATTTTAAAGACAGAGTTCGCCAAGGAAAGCAAACTTGAAGATGTTGGATGAGTCACGTGACGGGCAACTGCTTCTTTGCTGCAGTCCACCGCGCTATACGTAGCAAAATGGGCAGAGGGGAGAGAGGTATTAAATCGATTTTCCCACCTCTTAGGAAAATAAATGAGGTGTTGCGCTCTGTTAAGAG
Source organism: Locusta migratoria (assembly GCA_026315105.1). Classification (NCBI taxonomy): domain Eukaryota; kingdom Metazoa; phylum Arthropoda; class Insecta; order Orthoptera; family Acrididae; genus Locusta; species Locusta migratoria. The sequence continues at coordinate 209,730,078 of CM048749.1, forward strand.
CGGGAATTTGTGAATGCCGTGAGAGTACGGAACTGCATAGGTCTGACCTCCCCTACCGTTTCCAATCGCTGTGTGGAACACACACACACACACACACACACACACACACACACACACAGACAGACATATATGATATTGCTGTTCGTTAGTCTCGCTAAAACTCGAGAACGGCTGAACCGATTTGGCTACTTTTAGTCTTGAAATGTTCGTGTAAGTCCAGGGAAGGTTTAAACGGTGAGAAAATATGGAAAAATTGCGAGGAAAATTTAGATTTAACACATGTAAAATAATGAGTTGGTTGTTATGCTGTATACTTTGAAAGAGTCAAGTTCGCTTTACACGAGCTAAAACCGTATATGAACTGTAAGTCACTGTCAAAGGTTACACATACACTAAATATATGCCAAGTGCACACTAAATATAGTGTCACTGCAAAGTGCCTTAAACTAACGCCAAAAACAATAACAAAAATTCAAACTTCATTTGTCAACCTGTCACCATTGCCGAGGAGAAAAAGACCTAATATAGGTCGTCGAAGTCAATCAAATGTGCGACGAGCTACCTCACGCGCTAACCGCTTGATGACCAGCGAGAGACTGACAACGATAACGGTCGTATTGGTATGGCAGACGTACGTTCTAGAGAGATAGGTATAGAACGGAACGAGTTCGGGCACATCTTTCACAACAGCAGCGAGCACGGGAAAATGAAATTGATCGATTCCGCACACACAGTGCTCCAGTGAACCTGGAACGAGGAGTGTTCTCTTGAGATCCGGAAATAGACTATAGTTCCGACAAATCTGTAACAACTGGGGAAATGTCAATCATTTGTCAACATTGTAAAGCTTTAAAATACAGCGGCGAATCTGCAAGATTATGTCGTGCTGCTAGTAAAGTAGAATTGCCACAATTGGTCCCACCACCTGATCCATTACACTGATTACGTTTTGGGATGGAAAATGGCTCTGAACACTTCTTGACCAACATCGAAAAATATAACAATTGCTTCCATGGTTTATAATAATGGGCAAGTGAGAAGAAGTTCAGCGGGTCATCTAGTACATATAAAAAATCGAAAACTGAGGAACCCCAATGGCTGAGCACAGCCTCAACAAATAATTATGTCCAATGAAATAAACATTACTTACTGCCATTCTATAATAAAGGAGGCTGTAGAAATAAGAAAATGTGAGTACAACAGTAATCGTGACGGCGGATATAATGGAAGCTATCACTCGAAGCGGAGAAGCTGCAGGCATTCTTTGCAGCGGCCAAGATACTACGGGTGTGATGGCGTCGACGTTGACACTATCTTCGACAGCTTTACGTAGTAAATCTGAATAATCTCGCTTATTTGTTCCTTTTCCTTTGTTACAAGATAAGGACGGAGTACCTATTCGCTGCTTCCCTTCATATTTGTGTGTGTCTGATGACCTAGATGTTTAGTCCCCTTAAAAGCAACAACAACAACAAATCTGTGCAAAACAGCATAAATTTTAATTTACTTCTCCAGAAACTTTGCCCTTCCGTGTTTACATACACTGATTTTGGGCCTAGTTTTCGGTTGCATGGATTTAGCAGTGTTGTTGTTGTTACGGTACTCAGTCCGGAGACTGGTTTGATGCAGCTCTCCACCCTACTCTATCCTGAGCAAGCCTTTTCATCTCCTCATAAGAACGACAACCCATATCCACTTGAATCTGATTACTATACGCGTCTCTTGGTCTCCCTCTGCGATTTTTACCCCCACACACTTCCCTCCAATGCTGAACTTATGATTCCTCGATGTCTAAGAATGTGTCCTACCAAGCGATCCCTTCTTTTAGTTAGGGTATGTCAAAAATTCCTTTTCTCACCAATTCTGTTCAAAAAATGTTCAAATGTTTGTAGAATTTATGGGACTTAACTACGGGGTCATCAGTCCCTACCAATTCTGTTCAGTACCTCTTCATTAGTTATGCGATCTACCCCCTAATCTTCAGCATTCTTCTGTAGCACCACAAAAGCCTCTATCCTCTTCCTGTCCGCACTGCTTATCGTCCATGTTTCACTCCCGTACAAGGAAACACTCCACACAAATGCCTTCAGAAAAGACTTCCTTACACTTAAATTAATATTCCATGTTAGCAAATTTCTCTTTTTCAAAAATGCTTTTCTTCCCATTGCCATTCTGCAGTTTAGCAGTATTATACAATTTTAAGTGCATTTACGTCACTCAACTAACAGTATATCCATATATTGTGTCATAATTAGTGTTATCTTATATCTGATAATTACTGTAATCGACCATGACTGAAAAGTGTGTGAGCTGTAATAGGAAATTTACTTTAGAATTGGTTTCATTGGGGAGAATGTAGCATCTTGGGAATTGAGGAAGCATAGGAGACTCTTCCATTCATTTGAAAGATATGTTTATGGGACTGTAAAATAGCGGAATAGGAAGGAAAGATTAGAGTCCTTCAGGCTGAATTGGATGGTACTAGAGAGGAACTTATGAGGTTAAGGGGGGGGGGGGGGGGGAGAGAAGTGTGGAAGCGGTAACAAGGAACAGGGCCCACAGAAATAGAACAGTGATAGTTTCCTCATATGCGCTAACAATAGATTTGCCTTACTACCACAGTTAAGCAAGGAAAAGACTCCAGTAGTAGTAGGTGTTATCAAGATACAACATACTTTCACTAGGAAAATAGGAGGAAACTTCTGTTGGTAGGTAGTAGCCACAGAAGAGGTGTGCGTTAAATTCTGCCGGTAAAATTAGATGACAGGTACCAGACCACAAACATTTTCAAGCCCAGAGCTAGTCTTTCCATGTTTGTGAAAATGATGTAGGTTCCTTGTGCAAGGGATTTAAAGACAGAATTTTGTTTTGATAGTGGCTGGACTGGCAAACAGTATTCATAGGGTCAGGGGCAACAATATTGAGAGTGAGCTGGTTGCAATAGCAACTTCAGCAAGCCATACAAATGTTGGGCTGTTTTCAAGAAGTACGATGGCCCCAACTGAACAGCTCTCTAAGCAGGGTTATCATGGAGTCAGATCAACTGCTCAAGGCGGATATTTATTCAGGCATGGGTTTGGTTCCTGTTGATGCTAATGGCAGGCGCGATTTTACTAGGCACAGCCTGCATCTTAGTAGGAATGGGAAGGGTAAACTGGCTGGGTTGATTAGCTAAGCCCTTAAGTAGCCCTAATGCAACTCATGGGAGTTCCTATTTTTTATGATAAGATCAGTGCCAGTGAGAAGCTCATGCAGGTAGCTACCAAAGCTGTTAAAATATCTCAATATCTTCATAAAAGTGCAGCGAAAAACAATGTCAGTACATCTCATCAAAATAATGGGGGATTGAAAAATAAAATAGATGAGCTTCTGTTATGTTTAGAGGATATAGAAACTGAATGTGTAATAGATATACTATGCCTATCTGAGCATCACATTGTCACGGATACAAAAAAAGTTAACATTAATAGGTACAAACTATCAGCACATATAAGTAGAGGTAATAAGGAGAGGGAAGGAGTTGCCATTTATGTCAAAAGTTATCACTGTGTAAAATGGAAATGAGCGTATGGCTTTCTTGGCCGGGAGATACCTTGCGGGATTGTTCGGTCGTCTTACTGTAAGTCTTTTTATTAGACGCAGCGTGGGAGACTTACGTGCTAGTGATGATGATGATTAGGGCAACACACAACACCCAGTCCCCTGCCGGGAAGCGAACCCGGGCCTCTTGCGTGGTAGTCAGCGACGCTGCCGCTGAGCTACGGAGGCGGACATCACGGTTTGAACAATTTAGAGACAAAACACTTTTGTGTAGAGCAACGCAGAGGTGCCCACAGGGAGGGAGGGGGGGATGAGGTTATGACGCAAACTGCGTTATTAAAATTTCTGAGGGGGGGGGGGGAGGAATTAGTACTTTTGGCTAGCTTGGGAGGGGCGAGGTTTTATAAAGCAATTTACAAAACGTGAAATAAAAGATATTACTTTTATAATTGTAACTGTGTTTAGGTCCCCATAAGGTAATATTCAGCTATTTCTGAAAAACTGCGATACGTTTAGTGCTATCTGTCTAATAGGGGTAAGTAAATTATTATTTGTGAGGATTTCAGTTTTTCTTTAGATTCTCTGAAAGAGCGTAACAGGAAGAATGACCTTGTAGTACGGCTTGGTTCTTTCAATTTGACATCCTTATTGATTTTCGGAGTGCAGTGTAAGAAAATCAGGTGATGCTGAAGGAATTAGATTGGGTAACGAAGCAATAAAGGAGGTAGATGAGTTTTGTTACTTGGGCAGTAAAATAACGAATGATGGTCGCAGTACAGAGGATATAAAATGCAGAATGGCAATGGGTAGAAAAGCGTTCTTGAAAAAGAGAAATTTGTTAACATCGAATATTGATTTAAACCCAAGGAAGTCCTTTCTGAAGGCATTTGTATGGAGTGTTCCCTTGTATGGGAGTGAGACATGGACGATAAACAGTGCGGACAGGAAGAGGATTGAGGCTTTTGAAATATGGTGCTACAGAAGGATGCTGAAGATTAGGTGGGTGGATCGCGTAACTAATGAAGAGGTACTGAACAGAATTGGGGTAAAAGAAATTGCTGGCATACCTTGACTAAAAGAAGGGATAGATTGGTAGGACACATTCTTAGACATCAAGGAATTGTGAATTTAGCGTTGGAGGGAAGTGTGTGGGGTAAAAACCGCAGAGGAAGACCAAGAGATGGATACAGTAAGCAGATTCAGACAGATGTAGGTTGCCGTTCTTATGTAGAGATGAAGAGGCTTGCTCAGGATAGGGTATTGTGGAGAGCTGCATTAAACCAGTCTCCGGACTGAAGACCACAACAACAACATTGATTTTCGTAGTCGGGTAGTAAAGAACAGCAGCACACTCATAGATACAATAAGCGCTTATCCTATGGTCTTTCTAATCGTGATGCACAGCTAGTTACAGTACATAACGTAACCTCATACAGCAAGTAGAAACAGACATCCAAAGGAGTGTGTACAATTAATGATATAACAATTCCCAAGTTTAGGGAAAGCTTGTAGCAGTTAGGCGGGGACGCCCTGATTACAAGGGTTGAAACGTCGTTGATGGATTTATCACTTAAGGCGCGTTCACACGGGTCAAGTTCAGTTGAACGCCGGCCGCAGTGGCCGAGGGGACTGAGGCGCTCCAGTCACGGTCTGCAAGGCACTGCGGTCGGGGGTTCGAATCCCCCCTCGGGCATGGATATTTGTGCCGTCCTTAGTCTTAGCTAGTTCATAAGTAGTTTGTAAGCTTAGGGACTGATGACTCCGTAGTTAAGTCCCATAAGTTGTACAAACATTTGAACATTTTTTTTCAGTTGAACGAGTTTACATGATCAACAAATGCTGAATGAAAAATCCCCGTGTGAACCTTCGTTTCAATTGAGTTGATCAAATATTTATAAAATATTTAGTGGCTCAAGAAAAGTTTGACCGAGTCAAACTTTTCCGTTCAAGTGATGATTCAACTTTAAGTTGAACCACGTAGTTCCACGTGTCAACCCGATAACTGTTTTAAAACTTCACTGCGGATGCGGATCGATTGCCGCTGTTTTCCGTATTGTTAAACTACTGCGTTTTCAAATATCTCACAGAATGAGTGTCAAGTAGGCAGAGAGCGTGATTTTTTTTTTTTTTTTTTTTTTTTTTTTTTTTTTTTTTTTTTTTTTTAAGAACTGTACCATAAACGCGAATGCCTGTGGAACCATCGTATGGATACTTACGAAAATAAAGATGTGCGGGAAAATGCTTTGCGAGGTATCGTGAAAGAAATGGACATTAGCGGTTTAACCACTGTCAACGTAAAAAACAAAATAAAAACAGTCAGAACAATGTACAAAAAAGAACATTCATTAGTGTCCAAATTAAAAAAAAAGTGGAAAGTACAAAAAAGAACATTCATTAGTGTCCAAATAAAAAAAAAAAGTGGAATGCCCACAAAGGAATTGTATGTGACCAAATTTTTCTGGTACAAAAGAGCAGATATGTTTCTGAAAGGTTGAATTAAAATTTGTGGTACCGTAGACGTCTTAACCGTTAGACTAACACAACACTAACGATTAAGGCGCCTTGGAATAGTCTATGTACGATTTCCCGGCCGCACCACAAATTTTAATACAATGCTTCAGATCTATCAATAATGTCTTTGACATATTTGAGACGTAAATCCGTCTCTGGGATTGGTTCTTTGTATTAATTCTCAAATGGTTTCGATATTCTTCCATGTCCTCTAACGCTAGTTCCCTTTAACAAAGCCTCCGACGCTCCCTGTCTGTTTCTTCTTAATATCCACTGACGCATCCAGAAACGATGCTTTTGCCCTTTACTTTTTTCTCGACTCTACTCCTAGCATAACTGTTAAGAGTACGCACCACTTCGCGCACCGCTAATTTCAAAGCCATTTTGATCGATTTCAGTAGAACCTTGTGAACGAAAACTGGTTCAAGTCGCTTTCAGCTTTTGTTGATCAAGTAAACTCGTTCAACTAAACTTGAACCGTGTGAACGCCGCGCCTTTAGATTCATCACGGCAGTAGTGAACTGTAGTGGCTGGGACGTGTCCGGTGACCTGTGTTGAAACAAACCGGCTGGTGCCTCGCCTCGGAGCGTTGGCCCTTGGCCGCACCTTGCAGCGTTCAGCCACGCACACGCGCTCGCCGCAGCCACTTCCGCGTCGCCCGCGCATGCGCAGCACCGCCTTCCGGAAGCCTGCGCTGTGCACGCAACGATATCAGCACAGTCTGTGATATCAGTATATAGCGCGCCGTCGACTACGGTTGCCAGACAGTGGCGTACTACGGGGGAAGGGGTGGGGGACGATGGCGGAGGGGGCTGGCGGAGGGGGAGGACCGCACCGGGCCTCACGGAAAGCACGACCAACAAATGTTGTTGTTGTTATGGTCTTCAGTCCGGAGACTGGTTTGATGCAGCTCTCCATACTACTCTATCCTGAGCAAGCCTTTTCATCTCCTCATAAGAACGGCAACCCACATCTATTTGAATCTGCTTACTATATGCGTATCTTGGTCTCCCTCTGCGATTTTTACCCCACACACTTCCCTCCAATGCTAAATTTACGATTCCCCGATGTCTAAGAATGTGTCCTACCAAGCGATCCCTTCTTTTAGTCAGGGTATGCCAAAAATTCCTTTTCTCACCAATTCGGTTCAGTACCTCTTCATTAGTTATGCGATCTACCCACCTAATCTTCAGCATTCTTCTGTAGCACCACATTTCAAACGCCTCTATTCTCTTCCTGTCCACACTGCTTATCGTCCATGTTTCACTCCCGTACAAGGCAACACTCCACACAAATGCCTTCAGAAAAGACTTCCTTACACTTAAATTAATATTCGATGTTAGCAAATTTCTCTTTTTCAAAAATGCTTTTCTTCCCATTGCCATTCTGCATTTTATATCCTCTGTACTACGACCATCGCATGTTATTTTACTACCCAAGTAACAAAACTCATCTACCACCTTCATTGTTTCGTTACCTAATCTAATTCCTTCAGCATCGCCTGATTTTCTAAGACCGCATTCCATTATTTTTGTTTTGCTCTTGTTAATGTTCATTTTATACCCTCTCTTCAACACACTGTCCATTCCATTCAGCTGCTCTTCCAGGTCCTTTGCTGTCTCTGATAGAATTACAATGTCATCAGCAAAACGCAATGTTTTTATTTCTTCCCCCTGAACTTTAATCCCTATTCCAAATTTTTCCTTACTTTCCTTCACCGCCTGCTCAATGTACAAATTGAATAATATTGGAGAAAGGCTACAACCCTGTCTTACTCCCTTCCCAACTGATGCTTCCCTTTCATGCCCTTCGAGTCTAATAACTGCGGTCTGGCTTTTGTACAAGTTGTAAACAATTCTCCTTTCCCTGTATTTCACCCCTGCTGACTTCAGAATTTGAAAGAGTGTATTCCAGTCAACATTGTCAAAAGCTTTCTCCAAATCTACAAAAGCTAAAAATGTAGGTTTGCCTTTCCTTAATCTATCTTCTAAGATAAGACGTAAAGTGAGTATTGCCTCCCGGGTTCCTACGTTCCTCCTGAATCCAAACTGATCTTCCCCGAGGTCAGCTTCTACCAGCTTTTCCATTCTCCTGTAGATAATTCGTGTTAAAATTTTGCAACCATGACTTATCAAACTGATGGTTCTGTAATTTTCACACCTGTCTGCACCTGTTTTCTTTGGAATGGGGATTATTACATTTTTCTTAAAGTCTGAGGGTATTTCGCCTGTCTCATACATCCTACACACCAGTTCAAATAGTCTTGTCATGGCTGGCTTTCCCAGAGACTTTAATAGCTCTGCGGGTATGTCATCTACTCCTGGGGCCTTGTTCCGACCTAGGTCTTTCAAGGCTCTGTCAAATTCATCTCTCAGTATAGTATCTCCTATTTCATCTTCATCTATTTCCTCTTCCCTTCCTACAACATCGTCTCTAAGTTCATTTCCTTTGTAGAGCTGCTCTATGTACTCTTTCCACCTTTCAGCTTTCCCTTCTTTGCTGAGAACTGGTTTCCCATCCGAGTTCTTGATATTCGTAGAGCTGCCCTTCCTGTCCCCAAACGTCTCCTTTATTTTCCTGTAGGCGGTAT